>WEKX01007684.1:71306-171052 GCA_013390025.1 Pitta sordida
GTGATCTCCCAGTGGAATGGGCTGCCCAAGGAGGTGGTGGAGTCACCGTCCCTAGAGGTCTTTAAGAAAAGGTTGGATGATGTACTTGGTGGCATGACCTAGATATTAGGGTAGTGTGTTATAGGTAGGATGGTGTGTTGGTAGCAGGATGGCAACAGGTTAGGTAACAGGTTTGGCTAGATTAGGTAATAGGTGATAGGTTGGACTTGATGATCTCTATGGTCTTTTCCAACCTTACTGATTCTGTGATATAGCAAGTTGTTCTATTTTGTGAGCAATAGTAATGAATGTCACCATCAGTAAAATGCAACAAACTGACAGGTACTTGCTTGGAATTTTGTTGGGGAGTATCCCAGATCCACTTGTCTTTATTCTGTGGTGACAGCCTGTCTTATCTGTGCCTAAAGCTCAACCAATCCGCAGGTGGCTCCGGCAGGATTCAAGCTGAGGAGGCTACACACTGCTTTTGTGCCACTTGTTCTGCTGACCTGTTTTCTTTTGCTCGTGGAGATTAGGGTACACTGTCACACCATGTAATCACAGGACTCTCTCTGTGCACTGCAAGTCACAGGAAAGAAGATTACATTTTTCTTTTAATAAGTCAAACTTGTTTAAGCATGTACACTCCTGGCTTGTCAGCTCCCTGCTGCTGTGGCTTAGCTTTGGTGCTTTGTCTTTCCCTCAGAGGAGTCCCGAAGGTCATTTGTCTACACACCAAGCAAATGTCTTAAGTGTTTCTCAGCAGAAGGAGAACACTTCTAAATTCCTGTGTAACCCTTAAAAATACAGCTAGACATAGTCAAATAATAATAATTTCAGTCATTGCTTTATCCTCACACTGAGTGAGCAGGAGCTTTGAGGCTTGGAAACACTCTTACCAGGATAGTCACTTCTTACCATGTTCAAAATCTTTTTGAATGTAATAAGGAAAGCACTTACAAAGGCATTTCTAAAATCCCTGGAAAAATGAACATTTACTGCTATTTATGGAATTGCACTGGGTATATTCCATTTTCCCCATCTACAGATGTAGGGAGTCATGATCACAGTAATGCTGCCATGGATCAAATATATGTGTATGGACAAGAGAACGGGATCCTCCAGCATCAATTTACAGTGACTAAAAGTAGGAACAGATTTGGGTTTTGCTGGGAAGAAGATAAACCCCATGGCCTGGGCACCACTTTATGCCTCTGTGGCGCTGCTCACGCCTGAATTAAAGTGGAGAGAGTTGTATGACCAATAGCACATTGGACAACACCAAAATGAACACATTAAGTATGTAAAACTCTCAGTCATAGTCAATTTATATTTTTTCTTGTAATTAAGCCTTTTTTATATAGATTAACTCACTGTGCTGACCAAGATATTCATTTAAAGGGGAAGCCACCAAGAATTACAATTGTGTAGCTAGAGTGCATTTTTTAAATACAAACCAAGGTAATTTTGCAAATGGACAGTGCCTTCCCATTGAAAATTTAATCACCTGTACATGGGTGATAGCTTGAGCAGACCTAACATCTCCATTTATGCTTTCATCTTGGGATATTGCAGCTCAGTATGCAAGAACAGCAGAAATCTGTGCTGTGACTTTGGCAATTATCACAATATTTATTGTGCTTCATGGGAACAAGACTGATTTATGTGGGCTGCAGGTAGCCTGAAGGAATAGCCTACTAAATTTTCTTTCCCCTGATGCAAGGTCTGGATCAATGCAGCAGACAAAAGGCGCTCTACAACCACAGAATCCTGCACTCTTCAGAGCTGGTAACAGATACTGCAATAGAACACCAGTCTCCATAAATTCAATTAGATGTTTCCTTTTTTACTGGATTTCACTAAGAAATGATGAGCCAAAAGTAGTGATGAAGATTTCCTCTCTACAGTGAATATCCCCAGTTCCTTTGAATATGTATTTTAAAGTCAGAAGATAATAGGACACTTTACAGTCTCTTCCATAAGTTATTTTGTCTTAAAACCTGAAAGAATGCTTCTCCATGTGAGATACACTGCAAAAATACAGACATTTACATGACATTCAGTGTCCTTTTTACTATCTCTTCTTGGACGACTGCCTTTAGACACTTTTCTTTATGTCTACTAGAAGGTTCTGACCCTTTATCACTTTACTTCCAGTCTAAGAATTATTTTTCCAGCTTATAGTAATTGTGTGAAAAGGCTTTCCTTCCACTTTTGTCTGAATACAAAGCCCTGGTGGAGCAGCAGCAGATCAGCAGCATGAGTGATCTTTCTGGGCTTGTAGGATGTACCCACTTCTCCTCATAGCCTCATCCTTCAATTCAGCGGAAGAGAGGTTGTAGGAAATTCCGCTAATACACAGCTGCAGCTTGCTAATTTGGTGGAGGAGAGTTTGTTTGTTTACATTTTTTGCTGTTGTCTTAAAAAACAAAACAAAGATATGCAGCTTTTTTTTTGAGGGAGCATTAGAATTCAAATGCAGAATTCTTGTCAATGAGCTCCCCTTGGAGCAATACATAAGGGTTTGTTTCTTTATGTTAGTTTGGAGAAATCTTAACCAAGACGATGGCCTCATTTTTCTGTACAAACACATTTAAGAAGGAAAGATACATTGCAAATGCTGTAGACTGACACATCATGAGTGAAAGGAAACCCAGACAACCTCAGTCTCCATGTGAGAGAAGGTGGCAGAGGAACAGACCCAAAGTCACCCTGAGTCTGTGGAAAGTTGATTCTAAGTATAACCTAGACACGAGACTAGCTGTGCATTTTTGGACAAATTTGGGGATAAAAATTAATGTACTTAATCTAAAGAGCAGGAGCTGTTAAGGAGAAGTAAATGTCTTCATTAGGAAAGAAAAACATAGCTGAAAATGTTTAATGGGCACACCAAGAGAGAGGAATTATAAAATATTTCCGACTAACTCACCAGTATATTGCAAAGAATTTGCATTCTGCAGCAGAACCCGGGACAATTTGTGCTACTTTCTTGTAATAAAACACCATAAAAAAAGAAATGGTAATTATGTTCACTTCCTTTATATGCAGCTGAGAGATACCTTTAAGTGCTGTGACAGCTTGCTAATGTACCACTGCATTTGAATAAATACCTGAAGTAAATAGGTTTGAGAAACCTCTCATAAACTGCCAGGTGGATAAGGGGATATTACAAAAGTGCCATAGTTTGCTCAGTTTTGTCACTGTACAAGCTGTTCCTGAGCAGATCTATAGGTGACTGGATGCAGAGATGACAGGCAGACGTGGTTGTTCAAGGAAAAGGACACTTGCGTGGTACAAATCCACCTACGCTGCACCAGAATATGAAGACCAAATATCACAGGGTAAATACCTGAGAGTTTTAATTGACTTTTCAGTAATTAATCTGGATCTACAAAAACTATAACCTTCTTCACCAATTTTCTTGGAGGTCATTTGGAGGCCCGTCTTAAGAATTATTTGCTGCTAACTCAAACATTAACAAGTGAAAGTTTTACCATTTAGTTTTACATGATTATATGCTTTAAAAGATACTACTATCAATTAGAAGATAAATTTAATAATTAAAAAAAAATCCCACAATGAAACCTATAACTTTATTTGTAATGGTCTGTAGTAATTCTCAGAGAACAGGTAGCATATTACAGCCAGAGCAGATTGTATTTATCCTTACTTTCTCTTAAAGAAACCAGCACTGACTTGAGCACTTTCTACATTTCGGGTTTCTCAGAAATTCAGGAATGATCTCAATCATTCAAGAATGATCTCAATCCTCCCCTACCCCAATATCATAGCAATGTTAAAATTTAATGTCTGAAAGTCTCATTATTCTTCTGAGAGAGTGACTATTTTCCCATTTCATGGTAGATTTCAAGGCAGATTGTTTTCTTGGAATGGACTGCATGGGGCCAGGCTTTCAGCCTTGGCAGGACAACGTGCTTAGGTAGCTCTGTCAGTGACAGGATGGCTGGAGAAGTGAGAACCACAAGGTAATGCAGCTTCTCCATCTCCCAGTGTGCCACCTGCAAGGTCTCTTCACATGGAACCAGTCCCAGCACTCTAAGCTGAGACAACAGTCAAAGTATAGACAGGTTTTCCTTCAGGGTTACGTTTTTCAGTCCTCATCTACTGATTAGACATTTTGTTTTTGTAATATTTTGTATTTAAAACACTTTATCTTGGCATGAAGTGTTTGTTATCTAAATGTAAGTGAGGCTATGGATGCTCTCAAAAGAACACTGACCTTTAAGCATATGTACAACATCTGTAGGAAACAGCTGGAAAACTTACCAGGTGATAATTCTTCAAGTAAAATGCACTGTAGTGTTCCTGCAAAGCCTTTTTCAAAGCTCTTCTCTTCATGTCATGCAGCACACAGCAGTCCTATTCATTAAAAGTTTAAAAAAACTCCTCTATTGACCTGAATATTCTAACACAGAGAATATAAAGTTGCGCAGCTTCCCATAGGCGAAATTGATATTGTAAAAAAGAAAAAACAAACCAGTGAACCTTTTTTTCTACTGCTTTTACTTTTCAAGCACTCATTTGCTAAATAGCCTCCTTTTTAACATCCATTCTTCTCCCTGCTAAATATGCACTACTAAAATGACTCCTCTTGACTGATCATTCCCCAAACCTTTGCACACATTAGCTACTTGGTTTGCAGGGGTTAAAGTATGTGGTTGCTAAACCTCAGATAATGGTGGCAACATTCAGAGGTTGAGATGATTATCTAAAATTTAGTCAAACTCATCTCAGCCTCCTCTGGCCAAAACCTCAGTAAGGATTGACATTTCTTCTTGTTTCAGGTAGGCCATAAAAAGCAGTAGGTTGTTTGCTCGCCCTGCTGCCTTCCAAATGTTTCCTTTATACACTTCAGATTATATGGGTGAGGACTAAGTGGATGGCAGGCTGCGAATGGCTTTGGATTCTGAGTTAAGGGCACCATGTTTTGGACTTGCTTATGCAATTATGGCATGTGGCTATAGCAAGGCACCCATAGCTGGGCACACTGTCACCTAGCTTCTAAACCCTTGAGTGCAGCCACTTCGTGAATATCCACTTTGTGCTGATGCCTGGGCATATAGATTTTTTTCCCCTGCGGGATACAGCTTCTGACACGTATGAGCCCTGTCTGAAGACTAAACCAAACCAGTCTTAGACAAGGAAAAAGGTCTGAACAAAAGAACAATGCCTTAGCCTCTCCAGCCCCCATTTTCTCTGGTGTGTTCCTTTGGCCTCCATTTCCTCTGGTGTTTTCCAATAATCAGCAAGTTGCTCAAAATAATGCCTTGTTTTCTGAGATGATCCCCTCTCCTTGCCTTATGAGAACTTGCTTTTGCCTTGGTCACTATTACAGTAAAACCGAGCCCAGTTCCCTTAGCTACAAAGGCATTTCCCTGCTCTCTGAGACTCTTCATGTGCTCCCTGCCCTTCTGTTTTGCTCAGCTGCCAGGGCTACTGTAGAGAAGCAGCCACATCTCTCCCTCCCTCAGGGCAACCTCCGATGTGTCCGGGGCCTTGTCCAGGCTGCCTGGCTCCTGGGGAATGTGTGGGTTTGCTAGTGACTACTAAGCGCTGACAAGTTGTTCAACCAGGTCTAGCCCAGGACATCTGTTGGAGCAAGAGCAGAAGCCAGAGCCTGTTTGCTCTGCCATGCAAACATGCTGTAAAGCAGAAAGTTTGAGTGACTTACTAGGTGCATTGGACTTGCACCCTTTGCCCCTGCAACTAAAGTGAGGGTAAAAGATAATGAAGAATTTGACTGTCCCTTCTAGAAATACACAAGCACTCTCCCCTCTTCCCTTTTCCTGAATTCTGGGATTGTAGTTCGTCACTATCTGAGTGATCATAGTAAGTTTAGCCTGTAAAATTATGCACTGTAAATGACAACCATTTTCCTCTCAAGGTGAAAGACTTGGAGACAGAAAAGGAAGGAAAAAGAGAGGACCAGTTTCCATGACAACCCTATGAAACTTATACACCATAGGAAAATGTCATTTTCTGAAAAAGACAGAACTTCATGGACAAGTGCTACAGTACATCAGAAAGGAAATTGCAGTTTTAATATGAAAAGCTAATTTGCATTTATGGATTTGAGTTTCATTTTCTAGTTACAGGACCCAATTGTGGACAATTTAGTGGAGAAAATTATATTTAATATTTCAGGTGAATAATGTAGATAAAGATCAAGTTCAGCCAGAAGATCATTGTGACAGACTTGAGTTTGGAGAACACAGGCGTGGATGGATTCTGCTTTAGCTGGGCTAATGCTGCAATACTGGAAAAGTTGCTGGTATTTTACACCCTCTAACAGACCTTGCAAAGTCAGGATCTGTCCCTCACTGTTGAGATTCCTGCTGCAACTTGCAATTTCAGCATCTAAAGTTATACCTTCTACGTTCCATGTTACCTTTGATACCATCAATCACCATCCATTGTAAGCCACATTGCATAGGAGAACATTTTATGATGAGCATTAGCGTCGTAATATAGCAAAGAGCATTGTTAATGAAGCATGGAAAAAGAATAAATTCAGCTAATGGGTATATGTGTCAAATTTCAATTAGGGATATGTTGAAAAGTGAAAGAGAGAGACGAGCATACAAATTAAACCTTTGACCTTCAGAACGAAGGGAGAAAAACCTGAGAGAAAAGGGGGGTGTTCGGAGATGTTTTCCTAGCTGAATACCAAAAAGCCTGAAAACTCTGAAGTACTGTTTTCTGTTTAATTACCATTATTTAAGGAGTGATTAAAGAAAAATCTGTTTTGATTTGTCAGGTTTATTGACAGGTATACTACTGTTTGAGCTATTTACTGCATGGGGGATAGACAAAGATTGTGAGAAGTTTATGGTAATGGAAGACAAAATCTCATCTTTGTGAAGCTTAGGCAGAAGATACTAAAACTTATCCTTTACTGCCAGTGCAATGCTACTGGTAAGAACCTTCTTCTCACTTCCCTTAGGCTTTCAAATAGGCCTTAGTTGATTCAAAGTGTGTTTTAATGCATAATCTTATGTACACAGCTTTTGAATGCAAATAAACAGTAGGGGAGGGGTTGCAGAAGGAGCACAGCTGAGCAAGCTCCAAAGGTTCAGGCACAGCTCAAGGCACCTGGGAATTAGTAGTTCACATTTGCTTTGACACTGGAGTGAGCAATGGTTCATCTGCACAACAGTGCTATTGCACCCCTGCATGCATGTGATTTAGTATCAGTTGGTCTACTAAAGCAATATGGCTTGAATTCAGCTTGAGTTTAATAGGCAAAATTGCCATTAAATGTACATATGTCGGGGTTTAATTTAACACATTTATGTGCATGAGGAATAAGGGCCTGTTTTGCTGAGCACTGAGGCTTGTGGGGAAGACTGCAAAGACCTCAGCCCAGGTCTACTACCCTTGCAAAAGCTAACGTGCTGATGCCTGACCTGTTGACTGCTAGAGAACGCTTCCCTGGACTCTTGTCCCGAGGAAATTACATGCTCCCTGTACTCACAGGACTCCATGGATGCCTACTGACCCCATGCCCTCGAGGCAGGGGACACCTCAAAGTCCCTCATCCTGGGCACAATATCCAGGGAGATGCCTCCTGTCTTGTTTGAAGGCAATGGGTCAAACACACCAAGCAGGTGTTTCACAATGTTTCTGTGACAGATGCAAGTTTGTGTTTCAGCCATAGCCTTGGAGTAGCTCTTCTGCTTGATGCACACCTGAGGACAGTGCTAGGACAGACATCTCTACATATGCCGTGTCAGATTAAAAATAGCAGGCAGCAAGTCACTACTCATGCAAGCCTAGGAAGGAAACAAAATTCAGTTGTATTATTTTCCCACAATCAATTATCCTTTTAAGTTCCAAAAATACTTGAATATTTGGCCAGGAGTCCAGCCCTTGATAGATCTCATAGTGCATTCTTGAGTTGTTGCCTTGGGTTTTCATTTCCCCAAATAGTCCATCACTGTGAGGATCTCCCTTATCTTTTACCTTTTTTGATCACAAAAGCTTCTGGGTCCTCGATGGTACAAGGCTATCTTCTCATCTCCAGACATCCCTCCTGTCACCCTACCTGCCCTATGGATAAGTGCAGCCAATTTCAGATTTAAACACAGTACAGACCTCTAGTTTGAGTCAAATTCAATACAGAAGGTGAGATTATACTGTCACCTGCAGTATAGTGAAACCTTGCAAGGATGAGGGAAAGGAATCTCTATGTCTCAGCAACAATTCTCCTCTCCAGTGCCTGGTAACCCCACACTCACCAGGAGGAGCCTGGAAAGACTGTGGTGCCTTCTGGTCAGGTCTTTCAGTGTAGCTTTGATTTCCCTCTACAGACACAAAGGAGATTTTTCAAACATCACAATCTCTGCGTGCTTAATACTAGATTTGTAGTAAGTGTATGTAAACAACTGCTATCGAAAGGGTATATTACATGGAAAATTGTGTTCCTCTTCTTCAAAAGCTAGAGAAATGTTGAATTTATCCTTCACTCAGAATTACTGACATTTTTCTTAGTAAATTTTCCGTTATGACAGGTATCTCAGAAATATTGCATATTTATTCTTAACATTTGATAATGGAAGTATGGAAAGGAAATTATCCTGTTAAGTCATATGACATCACTTTTGTTTCATGCCTGAATGATGTATGTCCCTGTAAGTAGGTAATACAGGGGTCTTTTTAAACCACAAAATTTTCTTTGACAAATCTTGCAGACTGAAACCTTAAATTCTCCTACCTCTGCTGTGGCAGTATGTATTTAAAACTGTTTTTTCTTCTTTTGTATTTAATTTTATCTTACACTTAGAGAATATTTTCAGTAGAGTACCTTCTTTAGTCTAGTAAAAATCTACATGTTTATTTCCAACTATATTGATTAGTTTTAATAACAAAAATAGGTCACATTATTGTTATTGGATAAATATTGTACTGTGGAAGCATATCTTCAGTGTTAATATTATCATTTACAGGTTGGAGAAGAAGGAATACTCCATGGATTTCCTGCAATATTTGCCTTCAGCTTCTGTTTAAGTGGACACTCTTGCCAGAAAACTTGTTCAAGAGCATATTTGGGGAATGCAAACACAACAGCAAAGGTACCACACTGAATTTAACTACATTTCTTCGACAGGTGAATATTTATCAAGATTTTGTAAAATGAAGAATGTCAGAAACCACCCATGTAGCTGCTTTGCAGACACAGTCACAGTCAAATCTGTCTTATCAGTCTCAAATATTAAAAATCTAAATAATTATATTTACTGGGATTTAATTAATTATTTTATTCAACAAGTGTCTCACTTTTAAAGAGGCAGTACATTTTAGAGTTTTTATTTGCTACAGCGGTTTTGAACCGCAGGAAAATACAGACGTATTTTTGAACTTTTAAGACCAATCCCACCAGGTACTGTAATGCTCAGATACTGCAAAGGAGCTCAGATAACAACTCCAATTTAGTACAGTGGTGAGTGTCCCTGCCTCTCATGTGGGAGACCGGGGGATCGATTCCTGCCAGGGAGGCAGTGGTGCCGTTTAAGAGTTGGACTCGATGATCCTTGTGGGTCCCTTCCAACTCAGAATATTCTGTGATTCAAACTGTTCAGATATACCTGTGGTCAGATACAGCTGGTTTGCACTGGGAAATGGAGTCCTCCAGTGTCTTATCTGGCTCATATCATTACAGGACTTGACACAAAGATGGAGCCAAGAAAGTGGTGGGGGATCCAGCACCACATTAACTTAAAGTTTCCATAGGAGCTCCTTGGGAGGTGAGTACTGCAGAGCCTGTGATGCACTGGCCCTTCTGTATCCCCTCTGTTGTGCCTTCATCAGTGTTTCCTGGGGAGGAGGTAGGGAAGGGATTTATTCCTGTTTAGGCAGATCCTTTCCAAATAGATTCAAGGTTCAGATAACTCTTTTTCCTTACCATGATTAGCAGAGATCATGTTCTGCCAGGCAAACTGTCCGCAACTCAATATTTCTTGCTAAAATCAGTGAGGGACATCTTGACCCAGAGCTACAGCCCATTTCTATCTTGCTAGTGAGGATGGAGAACTGCCCTACTTTCCAGCTATGGATTTCCTTGCTGATTAGAAACAATATCAAATGCAATTTAAATCTGACATTGGGGTGGTATCATCAGGCATAGAGACATTCCTTAGTACATTAGAAGGAGGAGTTGAGTAAGCCACAAAAGAAATTAGCCTCCTTTAAGTTAGGCTGGCTATGTATACCACACTGAGTTCAGTGTGTCAAATAGATCAAATGCAGTAATTTATTGCCAAAACAAATGATTTAAGCACAGTGGATATGTGTTTACATTTTACACGTTACCTTGCCTCTGTTGAGCAGCCTTTAAAATTATATCAGTGAGTAGAGGATGAGTATGGCTATCCTCAGGTGTAAAATGGAAGGCTTAGGAAACTCAACAGGCAGGAAAAATGAAAAGAATGTTTTTAACACTCAAGGAATTTTTTCAGGACTCTTTTGCTGTTTGATGCAATATGTATTTCTACAATACATTGCTAGGAGAATGTCATAAAACATAGATTAATGATTGCATTTTCATCTTTTTGATGTGCCATTTAATGAGGTATATTCTCTTTCATATTTGACATCAAAAAGACAACTGCTGGAATTCTTCACATATGCATCAAATGAATTTTTGTGTTAATAGGTATAATCATCTAGGCAAAAGAATACCACTTTTCACACACACACCATGGTTTGCAGCCGATTTGATATAGTGTGTCTTTTACTCACTAGAATAAATTGAAAATATATGTGGAATTGTTGGAGTTTCAGTGCATTCTGCTTCCCAATGCCAAACAAAAAGGGACAAGATTTGGCTTGCAGAACAAATTACTTCCTAGAAAGACCAATGCTAAAATGGTTTCATTTAACTTGAAAACAGCCTATTGGTTTTGCAGTGTAGACAAGTGCAAGGTTTGATTTTAAAGAAAACATTACAATTGTTCCTTCACGGGGTTTGGTTTTTGTCTTGGACTTGCCATGTTTGCCACCATGGCAGTTTTATTCTCTTTTGTTTCTATGGACTTCAATACGATTTGACCAATTTTCCCAGCAGATAGCAGTGTTGCTTAAAAGTGTTGGGAATGAAGAAAGCTTTCTATTATATATTTCTAAAATTTATGCTATACTTTAAGACTATTCATTCAAACACAATGTGAGCAAATTGAAAGATGTCTCCCAAAATATAAGCTGTAACAAATACGGATTTTGACATTCATTCCTACACATTTCTGCATTTTATCAACCACTTCCTCTCTATGCCACCCAGTCATTTAGTGCTTAGATTCTAAAGACATTTTACAAGAAATGTGGAACTGTTTTTTAAAATATAATGAGAAAGAAAGCTCTGGGGTTATTTGTTTTGTTTTTTGGTTCTTTAAATCAGATTTTGATCTCTAGTCTCTTTATAATGATTAGATATGCAAAAGTTGTTTTTAAATTCTGTTTCTTTCTCATCTCCAGTGACAAGGTCAGTTGTAGCCATTCTCTAAAGCCACACAGAAGAGTTCTACGTACTGGTATGCAGATACATCACTTTTCTGAACTGAGGTGAAGGTAGTGAGTACGCACAGCCACTAGTGCTGGTATGGAGTTTGTTCTTGCTGACTTGCATGCAGTGCTATGCGTTATGGGATTGAGATTTTACGTATTAATATATGCCTGCTTGTCACTGTCTGCTCATCTCTGATGATCGCTACCCAAGGTGGTAATAGCAAGGGGATATACGAAAAAAAATGTCCTTTGAACCATGTTTGTACACAAGGCAGATGATTGCTTAATTTTTGCCAGAATACACATTACACCATCTTCTTAAGTTTAATATCAGCGAGTCCTCTCAGCATAAAAATGTACTTTAGATATATGTATATGCTTATATATATATGTAAAGTTTCATGTATGAAATTCTTAAGTGTTAACCTGAAAATTAATGCTACTCAGTGTTCAAAGCTTTGAGCTAGAAGCCCATTCTTCCCATGGACCACAGACTGACAGCTGGTTTTGAAAGAGTTTTTAAATATATCTTTGAAGATTTAAAAATAGTTTTATACCAGAAGGCAAACATACAGTAACTTCTTCTGTGAAGCTTATCTTTCAATTGGCAATAAATAGTGTATGGCTCAGTGATTTTTGATCTAGTTTGGCCTATTTATTCTGTTATACTTGAATGGATTGCTTTAATATACTATTGAGATGAGTTCCCACTCTAGAAGGTCATTATATGGTAATGTATTATGATGTCTTCTTATCCCAGAACTGAAGCACAGCTTTCTCAGAGGGCAGTGCTATCAACAGGGGTCTGTGGTGAGAGGTCAGGGCGGGGAGAAGCACTTCAGGCGAGGGGCTGTAATCTGTGAGGCATGGACAGTGAGTGCACCCTGCCTTTCATCAGCGAGGCAGCTCCCTCCTAGGAGGTCACCATGTCTTTAGCACACAAAAGACTGTAAAGCGTCTTCTTCTTGTGATTCTACTGCTCGCTTCTTCGGGAAGGGTGACATCTAAAGTTTCAGATCGTCTTTAATTTTGTTTGAGATCTTTTTCTCCACCCCGCACACCCCCTTTTACTTTTTTTTTAACAAGCAGCCAATATGAGTATTCTCTGGGGTAAAGCAAATTTTGAGTGAAAAACGGAGCTTCGGTGGTTTTCTTCTGAAAGTGTATAACAACTATAAAGGACAACTAAAAATGGTCGTTGTATAACAGCTATACAGGCCATAAATAATGGCCTTGAATTGAAGACTTGGTTTGCAACTGTCTCACTTTCTAAGTATAAATGCATACTTATTGAATGAGATGTCTAACTTGAAACAAATTGAAAATTAAGGTGAATCTTGGATAGACAGGTCCCTGGACTGTGTATTGATTGAAGTTTGTTATTATTTGATGTAGCTAAAATAGCTTTTGTTTCAGAATAAATATTTACTGTGAAAAATGTATTTTTATGTATTCATCCGGAAAATATGTGTCCTGAAGACCGGGAGGCAGTGGCGCCGTTTAAGAGTTGGACTCGATGATCCTTTTGTGGGTCCCTTCCAACTCAGAATATTCTATGATTCTATGTTATATGTATGTTTATTTCAAGATAAGAACAATAACAGTAATACTAACAGTGCAACAGGAAAATACAAACAGTCCCTGCTAGCAATGATGATTGCAGGTAGCTGAAATAAAACTAATGTGGGGCCACCAAAAAAACCCCAGACAAAGCCCAGAGTTGGCAGTGGGGAGGGCAGTGGCACCGGGGCGACTCTGTGCACCGAGTGACAGAGCCGGGGTGTTCCCCTTGTACATGTGCTGCTGCCCGGTCCGTGGATGGGCACCCACCACCCTGTCTGTAAACGGACACAGCCACACTTCCACACATCCCCCCTGGCCCCATAACTCAAAGGGGCCCGTTGCCCAAGAAAAACAGGCAAGACAAAGGGGAAAAAAAAGCCGGGAAGGGCAGGGGGAAGGGAAGATGAGAAAGGAATCCTCTATTTGACTGTCCGGTTAAAAGGAAAAACGTTTTAGAATAAGGCTCTCCCCATAACAGTGTGTGCATTGACATTCTCCATTTCCATTGTCTCATTGAATGAGAATAAATGAGGCCTCAAGAAGGTGTCACTGGAAGGGGAAAAGGGCTGGTGAGTGCCACACCTTTGCAGTTATTCTGCTCATCCTGGTGGGTAGAAGCTTGGTTTTCATAATGTCATTTGCCTATTTATGCAGCAAAGATTAAAGGCACATTTTAACAGACATTTGGTTTCTAAACTTGCTTATTAAAAGGAAACAATGACTTTTTCCCCCAGGTGACATTTTAATATAATCACAACGAGCAATCACTTTCTGGGCAGGTGCTTACCATCATTACCCTGTATTAGAAAATGTAAAGACATGATACATAAAAATGAACCTTTGGTGTCACTCTCTAGTAAATGAAAAACAATTTCCCTCCTGTCATTTGATCTTAGGCAATATTAAATTAGTGCAAATGAGGTCAGAATCAGGCCCAGAGATTATTCAATATATTGAAGAGGCAATAGTGAAGTGTATTATCTGTAATTTAATTAACTTTGTGTTTCCCCAAACAACTCTTACTGGCATCAATACACTGAATATATTTTAAATATAAAATACCAAATTACAAACCTGAGTACACTTCATTTCTGTAAGCCATAAGTTAGAACTTGCTTTTACTCCTAGGAGTGGCATTAGCAAGGTATTTAAATAAAGGAAAAATGATTGTAGGATTACTAAAGAAAAAAGTAGCAAAATATGCACAGCTAGAAGACTTTACATTAAGGAAACAATATACAGTACTGAGATACTGAGAATTCTTGCTAATTGTTCTTACAGCAGTGTACATTCTGCAAAGATGCACCATAACTCTTGAAGACCAAACCAAACTAATTTCCTTCTGAATTACATTCAAAGACAATGTTCCTTAAAGATGTTTTGATGTAAAAAACAAATCATAGAGTATTTCACACTCTTAGATGCGGTCTTAGTCTTTGTGTCTGTATGAATTTTCTTGATTATTGCTAGCTTAATTGAATATAAATTTCTATTTGACACAAGGACATACCTGACATACAAAGTTCATGTTTATATATATTTTCTTATTCTAATAAACTCTAACAAACCTTGAAAAAACTCTGGCCTCAAACTACTATCCATGCAATTAATGGTTTTCCTATGGTGATTGGAAGCCTCACAATATTTTCCTGTTTTTTAATCAGAAACTCAGAGAAAATCAGAGGATTCTCTCTCAGAATTTGTGCCTGTGCTTTATGCTTTCCAAGAAATTAATCTTAATAGAAAATGATCAAGTAAATGTACATGTGCTCTGAAATCCTCCTAGTTTAGGAGCTAACGTGCTTGTTCATTTGAAAAGCTGCACCTCAGATTAGTCTGACACATTAAAACTTTTCCCTGTGCAGAGCTGCTTGGGCGAGATGGTGTAGACTGAAAAACCTTTCTCTTAAAATGGGGGTTTTACTGCATAGGTACCAGGGCAGCCTTAGACAAAACTGTTTTTACCTTGAACTCTCATGACAAGGTGCTAGTCCAGTTGATGTAATCAGGAATTCAACACATTCTAATTCTGGAAAGCAAACAGCACTCTTAGTGCAAGCCTTTACTTGGATGGGGAAAAAAACCCACAAACCTCACACTAAGTTATAATTCCCAGAAGTCTTTGAGAGAACATTTTAAAGCTGGCAGAGCAGAGATAAATGCAAAGAAAAGCACGTTTCAAGCAAAAAATTTCGAAGTGCTACCAACAGAAAGTCAATAGAGACTTCCATTACCACTTCACTGAACAATTGTAAACCTCTGCAAATAATTTTTCTTAATAAAACCCCCAACACAACCCAAACCAACATGGGAACATTGCAGAAATTGGCTGAAACAGGTTCTGCTTCCCACTGTGACAGCTGGTGGGACAAAGTTAACTATCTCTTGGGTTTTAATCCATTGTTGAAAGGAAGTCACCTAGCAAAATATACACTTGTTGCTAAGAGACGAGAAGATGGTATCTGAGAATATGAGAGAGAAAGGCTAAGGAACAGTCTGCAAGGCAGGCAGAGAAAAGCCCTTTCATTAAGGCAGATACTCTGACTTTTGAAAAAAGAAATCGTCAGGTCCCATTCTGTCCTCAAATGCTGTGTGGCCCTCATTGCTGTGAAACACCAAGATCTTACAAGGAACACAGAAACTATTGTTTTGAGAAATCATAAATATTGTAAAAAACATTTCCAGAGAACATTTTGTTTCCTTGTGTCATTTCCCATGACTGATAGGGTTATTTCCTCCAAGTCTACTTTTGCAGTTATGCACCATGACATTCAAGAATAGTAGAGGAAATGTGGCATGCTTGACCCAAGATGCATTTTTGGATTCTTCTAACTGGCCTCATAGTAAGAGTTCACAGGTTCGCAGGTTATTCTGAGTTGGAAGGGACCCACAAGGATCATCTGGTCCAACTCCCAAGTGACTCCCACACAGGGATTGCTCCTCCAACCCCGGAGCCATGAGCACCACTCTCTGTCCATCTGAGCCTCCCATTATGTAGACCATGCCTCATCCAGTCTTTTCTTAAACACCGCCAGGGATGGTGACTCCACCACCTCCATGAGCAGACCATTCATTCAAGTTAAAATAGCATCACATTTATGGCCTAACCTGTTGCAGGTGAGGGGCCATCCACAGAGCCTGGAGCAGGGATTTGGGGTCACTCCCTGAGTTTGCACCAGGGAACCCAAGAACAGTCCTGGGACATGAGCCTTAGGAGGGGATTAAGCCAACCTTGAAAAGGGAGAAAAGAAGAGCAAAAAAGCAGCTGACTGGCTGACAATGTGGTTTTTAGGGGAAATTCACAGGTTTTGTGAGAACCACAAAACAGTTAAATGCAGCTCAAAAAGGTCAAGGAACTTGAGGCAGCAAAGTCAACCCTTCTCTGTGGCACCAAAACTTAGCATGGAAATTTTGCAGATGACTTTTACCTCTCTGAAAATAACGGCTGATAATAAAATTCTGGACTTGAATTTAATGATCCCAGTGTGAAAGGGCATCTATAAAATGATTTCTCCTTTTGTTGGCTGCTTCTAAACAACATTTTAGAAAAACATAAACTATTTACAGCAACAAGAGCCTTTTTTTTTTCCCCTGACCTGAATGCAATAATTGCTGAATTTACTTTATGGTTCTCCTTTTGGAAAACATAAAATAAAATTGATAATGAGCACAGCAGAGGGCATATGGAGCCAAACAAGATAAGTGGCAGATGGTCACTGAATGACCACACAAAGTCATAACATCAGAGATCCTGGAAAGGACTCTTGTCTAGGCAATGAGTAGTGTGGCATAGTTTCCTAAACTTAAGTAGGTACTTTTGAAGCATAACTCTAAAATCACCCTGAAGTACTTTAAAATGCCTCAATATTGTGCCTGTGGGGGCAATTATTTTTTGTGTGTTGGCAGTGATTTGAGGAATGAATTTTGGCAAACTCAGCTGAGTTCCCTCATTGCATGGTACATGGTAATGTTCATTATGATTCTATCAAATACTATCCATCCTGTGTAGAATTAAATTTTGTCTAATTTTGAAATGAATTCAAACTTTTAATACCCAGGTGCACCCTGGAAACAGATTTTTCTTGGTAATTAGTCCACCACTCCTGAATGGCTAACTTCGTAAATTTTGTACAAAATTCTTATTGAATTTTACATTACATCTTTTTGAATGTAAAATATTTAAAAATAAAGAGCAATAAATGGATCCTCTTTTTTACCTTTTTGTTAGAAGCCAAGAAACCACAACAATGGACCACAAAAATCCCCAAGCTTGCTCAGTGCTTCACTCCTGAAGAATCAGAATACCTTTCCAATCTCCAGGGCTGAAGCTCTGGAGAGTTTTGAGTGTTAAAAGTTTCTAATCTTTATTCTGCTTTACTTATCTGGCAATACATATTCATGAGGAAGGTCATTATAGCAGCACCCAGTAGTGTGGCTCCAGTTTCCAGCAGCAGCTCTCAATGCTTCACATCCAAACTCACAGAAGAGCATTTCAGAACTGAACACCAAGGCAGTTAGAAGAAAGCAATTTTCCGAAAATTAATGAAACCAAAAAAAATTTCATTTACAGTATTGGGCTACCATGGGAAAAAGAGCTTTCTCTCTTGTTTGAGTCTTGTGATCCTACAGATTTTTAAAAAATCCTTTTTGCTTTGAGATTGCTCTGACAGGGTGCTGCATACATATATTTTTCAAGTGCAAGAGGAGTTTTGCACAGAGCAAGTGGGGACTGAATGGCATGGATTCAAATAGCCTGGTCACCAAACTTCAGCAAAGAGTGGGTTGAAAAAATAAGGCAAGGATCACATTTTTTCTGCAACAGCTGTGGTCTATCACTTCTCCAGGTCTTGGTAAAAGACTTGGAGACACCAAAAAACTTTTGATGTAAAACTACTAACTAAGCAAGCTCTGAGACTGGATGCTGAACTGAGAAAATTTAGAGAAAACTTTGGGAGACTCCCTCAGACCACCCGAACTTGAAGGAACTCTGTATGTACCAGAGTTCCCACAAACTTGTCCACTGATCCCATATACAAGCACATACAACTGCAACATTAAGGCATCCCTCCTGTAAATGACACTGAAGACCCAGCCAGTGATACATCACAACTAAAGTGATGTGATACCCTGCCTCACATCACTTTAGTTGTACTCCCAGTATAGTTTCAAATTATTTGTCAAGTGATTTATAGTTTCATGATAATAAAACTGCATGTAAATTATGCAAAGACTATATGCTAGATAAAATGTTGCTAATATTCAAATAAGTATATTTGTTAATATTTTGGTGAAGCATTTAATTCAAGTTACTGCCTATATCAATGTCAACACATTTCAACATATATAAGTGTGGGCGTGTTTGGATTAGTGGGTGGCAGCAAATGTATAACCGATGTATTTCTATACCACAAACTCGATATTACTTTCTTATATACTGTGTTTTGTCAGAGCATTAGTTTAACTCATTGGGTTCAAGTACCTGTGCATGTGTGAACAGCAAAGAAAAACATAGCAAGACCAAAGAGGGCATTCCTATCCCCCAGCTGGATGTATTCCTCTTTGTCTCTAGTCTTTACTGACTTTATCTCCTATTCCTGTTCAAGTTCTGCAGGTATGACCTTACTTGCTACTCATAGCATGAAGGAGGAAGGCCATTTCCACTCATTCTCACATATTTGTGCCTCAATAGGAGGAACCTGTGATGCTGATGTGGGAGGCTGGTGCTACAGTGCATTTTCTGCAGGTCACTACGGAAGCAGATGAAAAGAAAAAAACTGGCAGTGTATGCAGCTGGAAGCTGCTAGTGTCTAAACAGAGATCTCATTCCCTCTGCCTGGGCAGCTTCTGGAGGAATCCTGCCTATTGTTGATACCCATTTCTCATTCTGGGATGGAGGATCAAGTCTGGGTCCTGAATGTATTTTCTTTTCTTTAGTGTCAGCTTTTATCTTCACTGTTCTATGGGACTGGCCGTCTCTGCACTGCAGTCAGGGTCTCCACCTTTTAATTGCAATTATTATAAAGTCAGATTTTATTGTATCCTTATCACTGATGTGGTCCTGGAGACAGCTTCTCTACCTTCCCTCACATATGTGTATTCTGCCTATGATACTGATCTGAAAAATTGTTTCTTCTCTGGACGTCACCTTCCCTGCTCTCAAGTGTGTGCCAAGTGACTGTGCCTGAAATATCTCCCCTTTGGCCTCCCAAACTCTCCCTGGCATTGTCTGGCTCACTTCAGGGTCAGCTGAAGTACATCTGGAGGGCTCCTACCATCCCTGTGGAGCTGCATCCATTCTGCAAACTCCATGCTCACCCCGGCAAAGCCTGAACTGCCAAACTCAGGGTCACCCCTGCAGACACCCCAGTGATGCTGCCAGGCCAGGGGATCTGCTTCAGGCTCAGCTGGCCCCATGCCAGCATGATGCAAAGGGAAATTTTACATAACTGCTAATTTCTGCTATTTGCAGCATTTTTGTAGCCAGAAAATGGACTCTCTTTCCAGTGGTTTTAAAAAGGCAACTGAATTTTAGGTGTTTTTGAATTAAGAAATTATTTTCCACAGCTGAGATAGCTTTTATCAGAATATTCTTAATATTAAACAATAATGCCATTCAATAAGTTAAACCCACCATCCTCTAGAGACTATTAAAAATTCAGTAACCTTGGCAACAAAATAAAAAGCAATTCTGGTTTAGTTGTTTCAAATGAGGAATAGACACTCTTGCATTTGTGAGCATATTGTTAACAGATTGGTTTGACTTGTTTTTATTTTCCTAACTGTATAGCTCAATCCTACATTTCCTCCTCTTGCTTCCTTAAACATTCCAGTATTAGAAAACACCGCTTTTTCTTCATATTAAACCTGTCCTACATCACAGAATATTATCTGACTAGAAAAAAACCCCCTACTTTACTCTGAAATAGAACCAGAAACTGTCCAGAAAACAGTGCAGGAGAGTATAGACATTCTTCTCAATGGACTATAAATAGAAAATGAAAATATGCACTCAGGTAATTTTTCAAGACAAATTCAAACTTTTAGAGTGTGTATAAACTTGCTCTACACCATGGAGAGGTAGATACTTATTCCAGGTTAGGAATCAAGCACAGGAATATTCCCTTCAAGGCAAAAGTGTGTTGACACAAGTTGGTGTGTTTGGACAGCACTGCTGGACACAGAAATATGTGGGACTAGTGGGAAAAGACTGGGTGGCTGTGTGCCCCAGCACCCGACATCACTGAAGTCACTGGTGCTCTGCACCTCAACAGGGCTTTGCAGTTGAAAACTGCTCTTACATTTGGCTACTTGAGGTATTGTATTTGCTTCTGCAAATTACACCAAAGCATTACCCTCATTCATTCAGGGGGCTTGAGGCAGTAAGGTCAGGCCATCTAACAGCAAACTACAAAATGTGCTGTATGTTTTCTTTTTTTAAGTTTGTGAAATAATTTGTTTCCCCAAGCCAGTGATAATATGGATTTGGAGCACAGCTCTCTCAGATTTATTTAATAAAAGGTTACCATTTTTCTTCTAGAAGAAAAAAGCAGGGAAAAGAAAGCTATTCTTCTCCACACAATGGAAGGTAGGATTGTAGAATAAACGCAAGGGAGATAAGAAAAGTGAATCAATTTAAATGACCTTTATTCAAGCTTCATTGAAACAAATGAATAAGAGGATTTATCCACCAGAAAATAAAGCGGAAATAAGAAAATAATGACTAAATAGCAAACTAAAGGAAAAATTCTAATTATATTGAAAGAGATTTGTCAGGGTTCCTTAGTTTAAAATTAAAATCAACTAAGAGTACGTTAAAATGTATAGATTAAAGCTGAGCAAACATAATAAACCCACTTGGACAGCTAAGCTAGGAATGGGATATAATGCAGTGCTTTCTGCTGGGAGAGGGCTTTGCCTATTTGCACGATTAACCTCCTAAAATTTAGTCCTCCTACATTATGGATCAACTATTCTAGAGATTAATTGGCTCGCTAATCCTGTGAATTCCTGTTTTTATGTTTATCACATAGGACAGGGCTCTAAAGACTCCATTGCAGAGGTGGGTAAAAAAGCAACTAAGAATTTTAATTGTGCCACAAACAATAGCTGTGGTACTCGAGGTCCAGAGCACTGGCTAAACCTCAGCCAGGTATTTGTTTGCCTGGTTCTGCAAAGCAGGGGCATCTCCAAGGCAATTGTCAAGTGTACAAATACCTGGTGCCAAGCACTGGTGGGAGCCCACGGTATGTGCTGAAGTTCACCAACACCCTTTGGAGCTCCTGGGCATCCACATGGAGTCTTTGCTTCTTGCAGCCAGCTGGACACTGCTTTTGAGCAGGCTGAACAGCATCTGCCTTGCAATGGTTTTCATATTTGTAAAAACAATTATTATTTATAAAAAGAAAAATTAGTAAACTGCATATACAGTTCTTCTGGCAGTTTTTTTTCTTGTTTGTTTAGCTTAAACCTTACATCTTCGCCTCCTTCTGATATGGCAATCAACCAACTAAAACCATTAATTACATGGTGACAAATTTCTGTCAGTGCACAGATCTTAGGGTAATAGGTTTAAGCAAAGTGATGGAATTTGGCAGCTTTCCTTTCCTTGCAAGATTATGTCAGTTGCTCCTAAATCCATCGATCCAGTGAGACAGCAATTAGTTAATTTAATGAGAATCAAAGGATTTAGCCTGAAGAATTTACAGTACTAACAAGTTATTATTGGAACCTATTTCCAATAAAAACACTTCAATCAGCCAACAAGAATATTGTCTCTTGATTAAAAAAATAGAGCATCATTTATCATTATCACCACAAGGTTAGGCTAATTGTAGAAAATATCCTGCACTTACACTGGTTTTGGCTACTGCTACAGAGTTCTTATTTTGTTTTAAGAACATTAATATGAATTACCTTTGTGAACATCTTAGGGTGCATGTGCATGGACTGTTTTGCTTGTTAATTATTTTCCCACCAGTAAGGAGATTTCTCTTGGTGCCTGACACTGTGGCTGCCAGAGAGCTGCCAGGGGCAATATGGTGGGCAGGGGAAATAAGACTGAATTGGAAAAGGCATATTTGCTTCACAGCAAGATGTCCCCAAGAAATATTGGGTTCAGCTGAGGGGATCAGCACAAGCCAAAAGTGCAGAGAAACTGAGCTGAACCTGCATGATACTGGAGTGTATCTTTACCATATCTCTAAAACATAGTTAATTGTTCTGAAGTGACATACTAAGCCTGGCATTTAACTCTACAGAGAGTAACACTTCTGCTGTTAGCAGAAACAAGCAAACAACCTGAAACTACTCTGCAAAAGAGCAAACCAAATAAAGCCAACCAGGAGCCAAACAAATGAAAAATGCAGCCCACCAGCCTCTGTTCATTCACCTGTGCTATACAGGGACAGGTATAAAAGCATACAAGACAGACAGACAGTCACACCCTACCTCCCACTCCCCT
This sequence comes from Pitta sordida, assembly GCA_013390025.1. Taxonomy (NCBI): domain Eukaryota; kingdom Metazoa; phylum Chordata; class Aves; order Passeriformes; family Pittidae; genus Pitta; species Pitta sordida. The sequence goes on from WEKX01007684.1 coordinate 93,829, forward strand.
ACATCCACTCGCAGATTTTGACAGTGCAAGGAACCTCTGGTAAGCAAGTATGCTCTGTGGAGAACAGTTTCCTGCAGTTGCAAGAAGTCAGGTGTAAGGTAGTCTCTACACAGTTTGAATTATCGTAAATTCATGCCTTTGGTTTTGTAAACTGTGCTTACAGCATGCCTTCACCATGAGCTGTGAACAAAGGTGCTGTGGCGAGTTGGAATATTGCTCATTTCTGGAGTTGCCTCTTATTCTGGCTTTCACCACAAACTTCATGGCTCCTTCTGCTGGTGATGTTGCTTATCTCCAGCCCCCGTTTTGCAAATAGCCTGAACACTTCAAACGGCTTTAAGGAAGAAATGTGAAGATGAGAATATTTGGTGGCAAAACTTTTCTTACAATATAAATATTTAGAGGGGCATGAATTCCGATGTGTTTATTTAAAATCATCTTCAGTTTACAGTCAGCTCCAGAATCACTGCATAATATCCCCATCATACAACTAGGAAGTCAGTTTACACATAAATTTAACAAGTTTGTCTCTTGTATTTCTCTTTGCTTACATAAAATAGACGTTTGAGTATAAAAATATTGTGATTAATTTGGGGAATTAGTTGGCTGAGTACTTAAACAATTCCCCAACCAGAAAAATAAGAACTATTTAAATAAAAGAAGACTCAATGTCTTCTCTGAGGATTCCTTAAAAGATTATTTAAATCTTATAAATATTTAAAGACCTGTATAGAAGTTAATGGATTTTTAAGGAAAAACAAAGCAACAATGTGTTTATGAGAAACAGCATCTTATCTTCTACTAAACCAATTAAATAAAAGAGTAAATCCTGTGTTGTGACTGTGTTTGGAAAATTACCTCAGTTGAACTAGATTGTATCTGCTGAAATACAGTAAGGATTTTGCTGAGAATAATGTGGATGTGTTTCAGCTTAAACAGGTAAAGCTGTTGCTATAGGAAAGTTTCATGGCCTTGAAGAACTAAGGTGAAGATACTTGTTTCCAATCTTTCCCTTTCTTTGCTGCAAATCACAGGCCAGTATCCGACCTGCATGCTCGTTTTATATTTTAGGTTGCCTGAAGACAAGACCTTCATGGTTTCAAAGAGGAGCCAAGATGTTTTCGAGGGGGTTAAAAGAAAAACTAAATCTGATTAACTTTGACAATAAAACTGCTCAGTGCAATCACTGATTTCTCCCTGAGGATAGTGACTAAGTATCTTTAAGCATATAGTCCAAATTTACACACATCCTTGTGCATTTGAAAGTGAGCACATATTCAAGTGTGTGGTTTGGAGTGGTGTTTGGTTAAGTAGGGTCTCACATGGGGAATCTTGGCCACTTGTGAGGAAAGCTTCCTGAATTCTATACAATCTCAGCTTTCACAGAAACAAAATGAACCCAAGCACACATTTTTTGTGTATTCCTCCCTCCCCCCTCCCCCCCGAATTTCATTGTGTGCTAAATCTGCATTTTCCAATTGATAATTTAGCTTGGTCATGAAGACAATAACGTAATTTGAACATATTTTTCAGACAAAATGGTTGTCTGATGTCATTAACTTGAATAAAAAGCTAGTGTCCACCATGCCTAAGAGAGAGGAGAGAAAAGGCCTTGCTGCTATAACCCTTGCAACCGTAGAAAGTTTAAGGTGATGTGAATAATGTGGGGGTTTTTTTGGTTTGTTTTTTTGTGTTGTTTTTTATTAATGCTCCGCTTCATTCTCACTGAACACTTTGACAAATGTTAAGATGAAACCTTAGCTGAAGGAGATTCTGCAGAAATACTGGCCCCCTAGCAACACTGTTACTAGGCACAAGGAGTACATAAAATCTTATTCCCCTAAAGGAAATAAAATTTTATTTTCTTTTTAAATAAAGATAAGGTGCTTGCAAATGTTTCACGTATCTCTAAATACACTGTAAGCACAATTTGAATAGTTGCAGTGTTCATAATATAAACTCAGATTGATGACTGTGGTGCTGAAGTAGACAACTAGTGGAACCAGAGATACAGATCATTTCTGTGAAAAGCGCGTTTCCACCACTATGCATTGGGAGAAACAGAGCATTTGATTTTGATTCCAGAGAAGTAGAAGTAAAGAGGACAATAGAATCCACAAAGGGTTGCTGCTATAATAAGAGAGGGCATGTGAGTGAGGAAGGCTTGTGGCAGCCTAGTTATCGCCTGGAAGAGGCCTAGGCCCTGCAAAGAGAAATCGTTCACAAAAGAGAGTCCTGCAAGAAAGCAAAGTGAATAGGAGAGGAAAATGAATCTTTTCACTGCCTATATGAAGGATGTACTCAGAATAATGTGCCTTCAGGAATAAATCCTCTTTCTCCTCTCTCAGAAGCTTACTTAGGAACCAGAGCCTACAGAGTGTTAATGATTGCCATGAGTTAATTAATATATGCTGTGTTGGTGCAGTTTATGAAGCATCCAGCAATTTTTAAAAACTCTGCTTTATCCTCCAAACTGTTGCTAAGACAGAATTGTGTCATTATAAATCTCTAAGAAAATTCTTTGAATGTGTTGCTTTTAGCAGTTGCATATTTTCTCTTTATCGACCAAAGCATTTGCGAATTGCTGTACAGTGCAGTGCATGTCTCAACCTGCTTGCAAAAACAGCTTTAATAAGATGCATAGGGTTATATTCTTATACCTCTGGGCACCAGAAACGAAGGGTTTCTCTCTGTTCCAAGGGCAAAAACGCACACAAAAAGCCGATTGGGCTGCTGAGGACATTACTAAGGGTTATCCATACTAATATCCTGGGAAAAGAGACCTGAGGTCTGCTGCACTCACAGGCCCTTGGGTGCTTGATCACCATGAAGGTGTCAGGGCTCTGGCACTGGCTGGCGGTGCAGACTGAGTAATTTTGATACTCGGAAGTGGCTACTTGGCACCCTAATTCCCCACGGAAGCTGAGGTCCAGGTCACAAACAGCTGTACTGTAGAACCTCAGCACTGCTGCCCTCACCACCCCCTGGGGACAGGTACCCAAGGGGCACCAGCTCCTGCCACATTCTGACAGAAGGAAAAGGATCGAGACTTAGGAAAAATGTTTGGAGATTTTCTCCTCTAAAAAGAAACTATTTGCAACAGCAGCCTCTCTGTAGCCCATTTTACTTCCCCAGCTGAGCAGATCCAGTGCAGATGCAAACCAATGGAGTGCTTTTGATTTTGTACACCCACGTTCACAAGTCTCAATCAGCATTGTTCGTGCTTGCAACAGAGGTTACCAATTATACTGCGTGTTTTACAAGGCAACTGTTTACAAGAAAATTACATTGTTTATGTATTTTTTCTGCAGTTAACAAATTACCTTAAATGTCAAGGTGCTTGATACAGAAATAAGGGAACCTACTGTATGCCTTAAATCACCACAATTGTTGGTAAATTGCATTCAGTACAGAATTATAGACTTCTAAACATCATTCGGAAGGAAAATACTTTCCCAAGGGATTCATCTGACATCATAAACTGTGAAAGTGAAGGCTTGGCAATTTATAAATGTCAGCAGAACAAAACCATCCCATCCTCTGAGTACGATTAGTCACGTGCAGCTAACAGTTTAACAGTTGCACCGTACTGCTATTGATCTCTTATTGCTTTCGTGAAATTAATTTGGTAGCTGTTCATTTATCATTAATTGAGCTTCAGAGAGGATTGAGAGCATGAAGGATATTGGCTTACGGACTGGACCCAGCAGTTTGTGGCATAATGAGAAAAAGTGAGCCACATCTATCATTCTGCACATAAAATCCATTTACAACCATCATCCTTGTCGTCACTGCTGTCTTCTGTGTCATCCTGGCAGCCTTTTTATCAGCTAGGGCCATTAAGCACTTAAAAAAAAAATCAGTGTTTTCTCCCTTTATACAGAAGTGTTGCCAGTCAGGAGCTGTGGCTGGCTTGCAGATGCAGTTCGGGGCAGCAGGGAGCCAGTAGTACTCAGTCCTCTGCTCAGGCACTGCTGGGTGGCAGGAGCATCAGCACAGCAAGTCCATCTCTCTGCTCCACAGGCAGATTGGTGAATCCCAACAGCTTCAGGTAACACCCACCACATCAGGAGGCTAGTTGTAGTACACTTATCTCACACTGAGCAGTGCTTTTTCTCCTCAAGGCTGACTCACTGCCTGGGAAGATTTTTTGGCCCATCTGGAAACCTTCAATGCCACATGGTGTACGTAGAGTTGCCACCTCCTCTCCCTCTCCAAATAGTCTTCTATAAACAATACAGCCCTGGTGAGCAAAAGTGCCTCATTTCAATACCCTTGTTTTCCTCCTGGAGTTCCCTTTGCTCATGTAATATACATGAGAAGACATGGCCTCATGGTCTGCTTACAATCCCCACACAGAACCCAAATCTCTGTGCATCATGGTGAATCAAGCCTGCTGTGTTCAACTGCTGCTTATTTGGGAAAATGCCACCAGGACTTCAGTGTGGATCAAAGGTTTGGATAAAGGAATACAGTTTGTCAGGATCAGAAGGACAGAGTGTCCCTCGAATGAGATCTACAGTTTCCTTTCATTGATCTGGCCAAACTCCTGCGGAGAAGTGGTCTGCCAGCATCGCTATTCTCAATCGGAATGACTCCATCACAGACCTCTGTCACAGGTGAGAGGCAACAGGTCAGAACTCCACGCCTGTCACTTTGCTTCCTGACACTGCACTGCTGTANGCTTTCATTGATCTGGCCAAACTCCAGCGGAGCAGTGGTCTGCCAGCATCACTATTCTCAATGGGAATGACTCCATCACAGACCTCTTTGCTTCCTGACACTGCACTGCTGTATTTCAGCAGATTGAGAGTATGGTCTGCCCCACAAGGCAACAATTTGCCACTACTTGGTCCTTCTGATACAGATCCTTGTTTTTCTAAAGTAACAATAATAAATCATAAATATTTGCTCTGGTCTTAGTAATGAGTCTCATTCTAAAATTTCAGAAGAGCCTCATTAGTGCTCTTGCCTGTATTCACCCTATTTAAATTGAGTAGCAAACAGAGGATAGACAGTTCACACAAAGTCATATTAGCAAACTATAACTCATCACTGTATAGTACTTTACATTTTCCAAACCTGTGGTGTCTTTCTGTGCTTTTCCAGCAGCAGATCCCTAGACAGTGCAGAGAGAGTTTTACTATTAATTATGATGATAATGTATGATTTGCATTTGCTTCATACATATTACATATTTCACATGGATAATAAGAGGACTAGTATAAATACCCGAAGAAAAGGCATAATGGATTATAATACCTAGACAGGGATTCTAGAAAAAGAAAGCAAAACATAGTTGTTGAGAAGCATTTTGAGGAAATTTGAACCAAATAGACTCTTAATAACACTGACTGTGGAAACAGGAATTAGAACAGCCCCAAGGAGTGTGTTATTTCCATGTATTTTCTCCCAACTAACTTGCAATTTAAAAGAGGAGCATTCCATGCAGACTGGCATTAAAATGAGACTAAATTTGGAGAATAGAAAAGAGAAAGGAGGAAAACTGTTCAAAATGAGGAAAAGGTGAAAGAGATGCAAGCATTAAAAGTAGTAAATTGTAACTCGAGACAGTAACAGGAGTATGACAGGTAAATAGAAGGATTTTTTCTTCCCCAACAACAGAATCATTTCATGCATGTTTCACTGTGCCTTCTTATTTACCTTAATATGTATTTGATCATTACAGGCTACGAAAAATGACAGCAACAATTTTCTTTGGCTACAAGGACAGTAAGTGCTAATGAAGGAAGATCGATCTACAGCAGCCCAAAGTTCACAAACAACTGATGACAACTGGCTGCTCCCCGTCAAGTCCCTGCACCCCACGTGCCTTTTCTATGAAGCGAAGATTGTATTTGTTATAGCTTCTTTTCTCTGAACTTTTCATATGGGATACCAGCTTGTACATCAGATCGTATTTCATTATCTTTCATGGTAATGCTTGGGCCATATATCATATTTTCTAATAAATCTTAGTTTTGCCAGCCTAGCAGAGTATCATAACATTACCTTTCAGATACTGCTTTCAGCACTGGATACATGGGGCTGCATCTTTCATATGGGACTTTTTTGCAGTTTATCAAAATAAAACATGACATCTACTGTAAATGATGTTCCCATTTAGTGCTTAATGATATATCTACTTCCCATCAACCACAAATTCTGATGGTGTGTTAAACAGATATTTTGTTTAGTGACAACCTGTATGCCAAAATGAAGGTTTGTTATCTTCAGCCTATCAGCAATGGAAGGTGGTGTAATTATGAGTTGGGTCTATGAGCTAAAATAGCTTAGTTATTACAACATAAAAAGAAGTTTACAAATATATAACACCACATTGACTTCTAGAAAAAAGATCAGCTTTAAAATCTGAGGTGCCACCAAGTACTGCTGTGGCTTTCCACTTAAAGAGTAAAAATGGTGATTTGCCATCAATAGCTACCCATAAGTTACTGCTACTGGGATGGAAAGTGTAAGAGAGAATATAATAATGTAATTTCATTATCTTCTGCTGTGCTTGATAAGCCATGTGGACACATTCAGAATTTCGTGGTATTCAGAGGCAATAGAGCATAGAGAAACCTGTTGCTGCAGCCCCAGGCTGTGCCCTGTTCCCCAGTCTCTGGGGTAGGTACCACTCTCTGCTGGGCAGCTTAGCAGGGTTCAGCACCTCAGATTTAGGCAATTATTTTCCAAGGGTTTTTGATGGCAGAAAATACAAATTACAATAGACCTACAGTAAGGTAATTTTTGCAAGTCAAGCTGTAAAAAAAGGGTAAATGCAGTTTATTGATTTCTGTCTCAATTAACTTTATATTTTCTTTTATTTATTTCCTCTTAGGCTCTCAGATTTTCTAAGAAATTTTCTGAACTTTGATAGAATCAGTGGAATTCTCAATGGTGTAAATTAGTGCTTCTCTCCACCAAAACAATCATCTGAAGGAATTTAACACATACATTCTTGTCATGTATAGTCAGTAAAAAAAACTAGTTACCTTGTGATTGGTATCCTGACTCTACATCCAAGACACATTGCTTATCTTGTTATATTTCATATGAGTGGCTGTTGTACTGCTTTCAAAGTAGTTAATGGAGATTTTCATCCTATGGACAATTACACTAAGTTGACTCTCTGTCATGGGGAGAGCCTTTTTCTTCTATTGTAAAATTTTTCTCCTTTTCACAGAAACGAAAATAGGTTTCTCTTCTTATCTCCCCTTCCCTCCCTTGAAAAGAATGTGGCCAGGGGAAGGGCTTCCCCTTTTCTGCTGGATAAACAATGGAGGATTCTTTGTCTTATCTTCCCTTCCCGATGAGGCATGTGACTAGGGGAGGGGCCTGACGACTGGGGCAGGCTGAGTGACAGCCAATGGCATGTGAAGACATGCCCACAAGACATGTGACTTAGGAGGGGCCTGAGGCCCTATAACTACAGCTGCTGGGCCTCAGGTGGACCTTCTGGACAGAGGAAGTCTTGTTTTAACCGCTGATCTCTACCGCTGCCATTTTGCCCAGGACCACGTGGCCCTTTGACTCCTCATCTCAGTACAGCTTTTACCCTGCCGACCATTGGATCTCCCTGCAGCCCCTTGGACATTTCACGAAAGGATCACTGGCTGTTACTCCACTGGTTTGCCTACCTTGAACCCTATTCCCCTGCCCCTGGAATCCTGGACGTGCCCTGTTTTCTCTTGAACTAGGCACCCCCCTCATGCTTGTTTATTTCCCAGCTGTCTACAGTTGTCATTGTTCCATTGTTGTTGATACTGTTATTGTTGTTGTTCAAACATATATATATATTTGTTATATTAATTTTTTTCTTTCTCCCAGTAAAGTTCTTATTTCTCTGTCTCTCTTATTTAAATATTTCTAAATTCAATTCATACTTCATCTTAATTGACCCAGGACACTCTCAAAAAGGGAGACTTGGTACAAGTGAAGAGAAGAAAAAGAAAGAAAAAGGATCTCCACTTTTGTCTCTGGAAATAGGGTCTCCCAAGCTTTTGGCCAAGCTAATGCGTATGAAGGTGGTTTGGCTTCCTTTGTCCATTCCACTCACGATGGAGCCCATCCTAGGGAGCAGATGGCTTTCTGGCCATCACTCAGAATCCTCACCTGCACAATTCTCTGACAATGCATCAAGCTGTTATAGGTTGACCATGATCCTGAGCATCCCAGGGACATGGCCTTGTCAAAATAAAGTTGACCTCTGAATGACTCTCCATATATTAAGATATCCAAGGTGCTACAGGATGAAGGCAGAAAGTCTACTTAATGTGAGCTTTTCACATGTTTTCAGCTTTTGCCATGCTCACATCAGGTTCAGGGAAGGAGATAAATCATTGTTTTTTCTTACCTGTCACTTGGTTTATTTCTTCCTAAGAAAGCTGATAGTTCAAGAGACATGCCATAAGAACCATGTTTTGGCAACTGTTCCAAGCGAGAAAGAAACAATCCATTATTCAGAAAAACAGTTAAATATTTAATGAGAAATGTATGTTTTTAAAATATTACCTTTTTGTTTTCTACAGCCACCTGAGAAGACCATATCTAAACCCTTAACTCAAGTCTCTAGTTCTGCAAAGTTCTATTTCTGCCCCAATGATTTCTCTTTCCATGACACCCACAGGAAGGCTGAGAATGAGGCAGTTGTGGTGGTGCAGCCATTTCTACACATCTCATGCTAGACAGGGAACTGGATTCTATCTTGCCTCCCACCCAGGCCGCCAAAAGGATGCTCATTTCCCCATGCTGTTGCTTTTGCCTCAATAGTGACACTGATGCTTTAGCTGTCACTTGAATGTCACCCTAACCTTCTCCCTCCTGCCACCACTCCAGCCTCATTGCCGTGTGCCAGTGCACAGGCATGCTGCTTGGACCTAATATTTTGTTTGCTTTCATTTTCCACTTGCTGTGCTCCAAATTCGTTTTACTTCTCCCCCCTCAATTCAGCCATCAAATGAAGAAAAGAAAGTAATAAAAATGTTTATTACCTTAGATAGGTCCCATGTGATTCAAGTTCTTCCCTGCACTTCTCAGGCCCATCCTGGAATTGCATGGAAACCTCTGCAGTTATTAAAGGAAATTCACTTCATGCAGGCAAAAATTTCTAACTCAAGAGCAGGAGTTACATTAAAAACAGTTTGGCTGTGTAAAGTGCTTGATGAAAGGAAAATGTGATGGCCAAATTGCTTTCTCTCATCTGTGCCCCTCCTTGGCCTGGCATAGACTCCACTGAGATGAATGGAAAGACTCCCATTGATGTCAATGGGCTGGGGAGCCAGGCCTTGATGTCTGAGCTTTGAGGAACTGAGCAAAGAGCACCTTTGTACTGTGTATATCTAGGTAATTTTAATTGTGGCAGTGGAGTGAAACAGCACCTGTACCTAAAGGATGGAAAGGGAATGTTATCAAGGGGTTGTGAAGTGCTGCAAGACAGGGGGAACTGCCTGTCAGTGAAAATAATGAGGAATCTAGGAGTTGTTTGGTGTTTTTTCAGAGAATATTTAAAGAGCCTCTGCCTCTTCTCTGTGTATGTGCAGTATTGGCTTTCGTTAATGCGTGCACTAGATTCCTTCCTTACTGAGATGCAGCGAGGTAAATGCATCCCCCTCCAGCTCTCCCCTTCCCTGGCCAGCAACCCAGCTTCTGCAGGACACAACTCCCAGTGTCCGGGCTCTCGAGAGCAAGACCTAATCACCACCTGTCTGCCAGACATACCTTTTCTCCTCTGAAAGACCTCTCCTGCCTTCTCTGTGCTGGGAGTTTCCCTAGGGATGCAAAGCAATTTTCTCCTTTCCCTCTCGTATATGAATTGCCCCCACATACATTATCTCCAAGATCAGCCTGAGAGTGCTGCATATGCCTGAGGATATAGAGAGCAAATGCCTAGAGGATTAACTAGGGCTTAATGCCAAAGGGAGGTGCAACTACTGCAATTTTCCCTCAGGACAAGAGATCCAGTCTCTCCTGCTGCTTGATTCTTAAAATAACCTATTTTCCTCCTAGCAAACTAGTTCAATTTTCTGAAGATTAAATTCTCTCTGCATTAATGATGGAGGAAATCAGCTTTCTTATAAGAAGTTTCTTTAACATTTCTCTTGGTTACAAACAAATCTAAGCTTTGAGAAGTTGTCTTTTAGCAGGAATGCCTTTGAGTTTGAAATGCTCATACTCTTACTGGTATTACAGGTCAGTGCCCTTCTCAGCATTTACCAGAGCTGAAACACTAAATAGCTTGTTATTTCTGTTTAGAAATGTGTCCATGCTTGCACCTGCCTGTAACCCTATATAGCAAAGAAAGATTAAACATTCAAGTAATTTAGCTTAGTTACAGTTCATTTTCAATTTACAGGACAAAATCCTCTCAGACATAATAGGCTATTTTTGGCTGGAGGTTAGTTTATATGTCTGACAAAGTAAGCATTTAGGCTTACAAGTTAAACTCACTAATGTTGTTACAAATGTAGTTTATTAAATCTTAAAAGGTTAAGGGAAAAAAAAGAACGGAAAATTAAAATACCAATTTAAAAGGTATTTTCCCCTTTCAGGAAGTTTTAAAATAGTAAATACCTGAAAATGAAATCCATACAAAACATTTCAGCAAATAAATTGTAGTATTATTATACAAGTTTTTATTTACAGAGCGCCTCGGAAGTCGGGGGGGTGGATGTGTCTGAGCAGATTCTGTGAGTTACGCAATCCATTATGATAACTGAAGCCATGAATATTCAACTACCCTCTGCCCGTAGCCACGCACCCTCCACTAGTTATGTCTGGAGGGGCGGTCCCTGGGAGCCCTGGCTTACACTGTAGCACCTCATTAAAGCAGAGGAAGCACCTTTTCGTGCCTCCCAGTCATGAAATCCAGGGTCTGGGACGTTATGCGCATGCCTGCAGTTGCACAACTCACTGAAAATCCAACTGTGACTAATAGTGCACACGAATACATGAACCGTGAATATGTGGGGTTTCTCTGAATTAACCTCTAAACTTTCTAAATGTTTATTTACTATACTTGGAATGTTATACCTGGTCTCAATTAATTTAGCAAAGTCAGCTTGTCTTTTCTGGTACCATTCTTGACTGTCTTACTCAAGGTGAGCTGGGAGGGCTTGTCCAAATATACATCTTCCCTAACATATTAGGAAAGAAGATGTCTCCTTGACTTTAAAGGCAAGAGGGATATGAGTCCAGGAAAATAAGAAGGTTGGCTGGCTAACCTCTTCCACTGAAGTTTAACACTGTGTAATCAAACAGAAGCCAAAAATTAGTCTCCTAATAAAATGATGTTAACTGTTAGGAATAATTAGGAAAGTCAAAGATTCATCTGTATGTGGCAAATGGGGTTAAAGAGTTTCCATAGGCAGATCAGAAAGTAAGTCATACCTCTGTATTTGTGAATTACAGATCACCGGTGAGTCCCGTGGAACCTTTAATCCACGAATACAGGTCAGTTGTTAATGGCAAATTATTGCCAGACATATGGTAGCTTTGGAACACCGCTACATCAGGTCTCCTTACGGCCAGTGAGGAGTGTGAGATTCGAGGTTTTCTCCCTTTAACTGCAGCAGCTAGCACTGGCAGGAGTGCTTTGCCTGAGGTTATGAATATGCACATATGCAGATATGTGCTGGCAAGTCCAAGCTGGCTGCTGCACCTGAAGGGCTGGAACGGGCCCTACATGGGTCTCTATGTTAAAGACTTCCTGACGCCTGGCAGGGCCGGCTGGGGCTGGGACCACCTGTCCTGGCAGTTTGGTACTGCACTGCTCCATGAATAACTGAGTAAAAACTGCAGGAAAAGTTTCCACAAATATGAGAAACCGTGAATATGACAGCACAAGTAACTGAGGTATGACTATATGAAGGTGAAAAAGAGAGCAGATGTATGTCAGGAGTCTTGAGTCAAATCTCATATAAATAGCTACATTTCAAAACGCACACATCTCAGTTTTACTAGTTTTTCTATTAAGGAATTCCTTTCCAAATGTCTTTTTCCTAAACCCAATAAGAGTAGAACTTCCTGCTTCCGACATTCCCAAGCTGCCAATCCTCACACTTTTATGTGTTTCTTGTGTTTCTCTCTGTCTTAAAATTATGGTTTTATATTTTTTTATTATTTTTTTAAATGTAATCGTGTTGTTTTCTGTAGCAGGACAGAAATCATTGATGGGTGCATATCAGTGAGCTGCCTTTGGAAAGGTAGAATGAAAGAGAGAGGATAAGAAAAAACTAAAAACAATGCAGAAAGTCCCAGAGGTTGTATAAGCTGTCTGATACCTTTTTGATTTATACATCTAGCAAGAACTCTGGATAGAAATAATGGGAAAGCTACAGAGATAAGAGGAACCAGCGGTGCAGAGAACACTTTGCATCTGCAAAAAATGCAGAAACCCTCCCACTCCCTTTTCCCATTCAAGATGGTGTGACAGAATTAAAAGTGAATGGTTTCCCAAAAAAAGTATTATAGTCCACTCTCCTCCAGCAGTCCTCATTGACCAAGCATTTCCTCCTGCCTGCTGGCAGAAGAAAAAACTGTGTATCCAGCTCCTCAGAGACACAATATGCTCCAGTTCCAGGACAACCTGTGTTTAGAAAATCAATTGAAGTGAAAGGGAGAACGATAAACATTTAAGATCGTTGGGGAACTAATGATCCTCTTGCAGTTCAAAGACACCACAACTATAGTAATCTTTACACAGGATTGAGAACAGCAGCTCGTACCGTGAGCACACATGTGGGAAACCTCCCATGGGACTGAGTTTCTGACAAGCCCAGGTGTCACAAAGCTGTACCAGAGAGAAATGTGGGACAGCCACAATTCTGGAGTGAAAGGAAGGTTTGTTTGGTGCCATGTTTATGATAAAGGGACACATCTCATCTATAAGGTACTTAAGTCCTTTTCAATTCTTTATTTTCTGACTCACCTGTACATTATTTTGACATCTTTGTACTTTGCCACCCCCCATTACAAAATGGAAAGAAGAGAAGACACAAAAATAACTGCTCTGGGATATGGCTGACTCTCCCTAGGCAAAAAACCTTGCAGGGTGAGGTTTCCTATAGAAAGCTGCTTCTTTACGTGAGAGTTTCTCATAGAAAGCTGCCTGATGCCCTGAGACCCAGCCCCTCCCACTACCTCCCCAGGCCTGGCCATTTCCCAGTCTCTAATAAGGGAGTGCTGATAAGGTTCAGATGTGGAGTTGGCAGTCATAGGTCCCACTTGTGCTTTGCCTGCCAGAAAGCTTCAGAAACCCAACATATTGAGATTTAGCCAGTTTTTAGTAACAGAGGTTTGATTTTTTTTCTTTAACAAATCTATTTACTCTTTTCTCTTAGTTGTTCTAGGTAGATAAACACTGGCTTGAATCACAGACTTTGGGATTCACACCTGAGTCCGAAATTTTGCTTTAGCTTGCTAATTTTATCCATATAGCTTTTTATTTTGTCTACTTGTCCTGTAGCTTGTTTATCTCCTGTACCAGCCCACTTCTGTTTGCTTCGTGATTTGTCTCTTAGCATGTTGATATTCCACCTTCCTAAAAATAAACTCTTAATTTTCCTATGGATTGCTCTGCCACCCACCACTGCAATTTAGAAAGACCTGTCACCACATTCAAGTTATAATCTTCCTCAGTGAACGAGTACCACTCAATGGTGCTATACATCCTTCTGAAACAACAGATTCTGCTCTAGATCTGACAAATCCAGGCTAGTATATGAAAACTTTGAAGTCAAAATTAGATGGATTGGATTGGAAGGAGACAGCATCTTTCAGGTACAGTCTATATGACCCATGGACTGATTTTTCTATCTGCTGTCCCATAATCCACATTCTGCTTCTATACAAGAACCTGTCTCTTTTTTAAGAAATGGAGTGCCATAAATAAGGACTATTTTCCCACTTGCAAGTTAGCCTCTTTCTAGAAATTTTTGCAAATAAGAGACATTTATCAGGTGCTTGATATATGTTTTCCTCCTTATTCTACTTGTTCAGAGCCTGCCTTGTCTCGCCCCAGCAAAATTAAAGATACTTAGCCCATGTGTTCACTTCAAAGAGCATCAAATATGAATATGAAGCCTGACTATTAAGATGTCCCATTCTTGAAAAAAAATTTTACAACTGAGTAATTATTTTGCAGAGTGATACCAAGAGAATTAGCCAGATCTTATTTTCCTTGCTCAACCCTGCAATACTCCCATGTAGAACAAGAGTTTATGTCTTTTTGAAGACCACCTAATCTTTAAAGCACAGAATTGGATGGATAGTTAAACTCTCAATGCTGAAACAAATTCTTTTGCCTTTATTACTGATTGAATAAAGACAAATTTGTAGAAACTGTTCTCTGCAAAGGGAGCAATTGCATTTAAGAACATTTGCCATCCTTTAAAGACACAGGTCATAAAAACTGTTGTTAATATTATGGTGTCATACCTCTTTTGCCTGTACTTCTAACATAAATTAATATTTACATGCTACATTATTTTAAGCAGTGTGCAGACTTAACTAGAAGTCAAAACTGATGCAGTTTGTCTTCCCTAATCAAAAAACCCCACAGAAAATCCTACAATCATGAGTGCAAAGCCCCAATATTACACTTATGAAAGGAAACAAAATGACTTCTTAGAAAAGAAGATAGGTCTCTCAGTGCAACCATTTTAATCTGCGAAGAAGCAAATTGTTTGACTGAATGGTTTTGACTCCAAAGCAAAATTTATGCAGCGAGGACTTCGGGAACAACTGGGTCACTATTGGTCCAGAGCCCAGCTACTGGGACTGAAGTTCGTTTTTTTAAAAAACTCAAACCACTCCAAATATGAGATAGCAATCTTTATTTTTCATTTGTAAGAGGATTTTCTACAATTTTCTGTCCTTAAAGTTTTCTCTCTTTAACCTCCCTACAAAGTTTCTGTCCTTTAACCTCTATTAGACTTTGCACATGAATGACTTCTTTACTGAAACTTAAAAACATTGAAATTCACTGCAAGTCTTAGAAAAGGGTGGAGGTTTCCTTTTACAAAGTAAAGAAAGTTTGAGATGGAAAATGTTTGAGTCAAATAGAGCTCCTTTGGTTATGAAGAGTTTTGAGTCTGATGTTACTCTCGTGCTGGAAAAAATGTAAAGTCTTTGAAGTCACTCCATCTAAGTCAACAACTACACAGTAATAAAGAAAAAAAATGAGCTGTTTATGTATTCTTTTTTGTTTGTTTCTTGCCTTAATCTGAAAAAAATAATAAAAATAATCTGATTTATGTTTATTCTTTGTGTATATAAGGCATGACAAATACATTCAAATATGCAGACCAAATACAGTTCTGATAAAAAATTCAGGATTCTTTCCTTTCATTTTCACAGACTGAATTTCAGCTTTTCATTTTGATTTTTTTTTGAATTTGCATTTTCTAGTGTGGTCTCCTTTATTTGGTTTATTAATATTTCTCATGTCTTGAACAGAAATGACAGATTCTGCTGCACTTTCGACACCAAGAATCAAAAACACGTATCGAGTCAAAGTAAATGAAGCTCACAAGTTTCTCTCTAATCTGTGTTTTATGACATAAGTGTGAGTCATAGCTTTGAAGCAATGGTGAACTTGAATGCAGTGGCTGTAAGAAACACATGAATAAAGGGGAAAAATTAAACTCAAAAGAAGACTGAATTAACTAAAATGAATTAACTATTTTCCCAGGCATGAGATTAAATTAATTTTTACAGAAAGAAATGGCAAGTGATTCTAAGTGTATAAATACAATGGCAAAAATGGATTATTGGTGTCTTACTATAGGATGTTTGTTCAACCCTCAGATTTTAAATACCCTGATTTTTTTTTTAATTATGCAAAATTAAATTACGGTGATTATGTTGAGAAGAACAAAGAGATGAACAACGAACACATTTTGGCAGCGACTGAATGTAGCTGTGCCAAATTTCCTGCACACAAAGATCATACAAGCAAATTTAAAGGGAGGCAAAATATAAGAGTGGGTTGCTGAGGCGTGTGGTGCAAGTTCAGGTTTCACAGCCCTGCTATCTTTCCTTTCTTTGCTCTGTTATATATGTGTTTACAGTTAAGCACACAGAAAGCACCTGGAATATTTTTCAGTGCTTTCTGATGTCTTTGCGGAGGATTCCACAAACTTGGCTGGCTGAACCATGGCTTTCTCTGCCTGTACACAAATTTCCTTCTCCGTGCCATTGTGAAGACCTTCCTACCTAACAGGGCTGATTTAATTTTTTTAAATCTACCACTAGCAGCAAATTACCCCCAGTATGTTGTTCTCAAGGCTTCATGACTGTATCTTTATTAACAAAATGTCTTTCCCTTGCAGAAGAAAGGTGTTCAAGGTATTCTGCAAATTCAAATACACACTGAGCATGTGATTTCCCATGAGCCCTCATATCATTTGCCTCTATCTTATATTGTGCTCTTGAGAACAGCTTTCCCAAAGCATTTCTATTATGGCAAGGTACCAGCAAGGACACATAAAAGTGCCAGCAGGAAGGTTACTGCAGTTGTTCCCAGAGCAGTCAAGGACCTCATTTCATCTGCACAGCTTGAGAGCTGAACCCTGAGTTCCTGGACAGTGCCTAGACTCACAACTGGCTTCAAGACATGCTGAGGAGCTCCAAGAGCAACTATGCAATCAGTGTGGTGGAGGAATGATTGAGAAAGGCTTTCCCCGTTTCAAATGTAGAAAATATTCATCCTCCGAGTAAATCATAAGTACAGTAGTAGAGAAAGCATGAGGAAAAATATTGGCTACTGTGCTCAGAAGAGAAGCAGTGGAAATGGCAATAGTAATGATGTAACAGTCTAAAATCATGAGAGACCAGCCAGTAGGGTGACAGCAGGCACAATTACACTGGAGGTATCCTCATTTGTGAGGAATCTGTCCCTCTTAAGGGCTCAGCAGCACTTGTAGTGCTTGGCATGCTGACCTAAATCAAACTGACTAGTGAAGTAAATTTGCTTTAGTTTGGGTAGGGAGAAAGGACATGTTTTCATATTACAAACCTCTTTGGGGATCTGAATTGTCTTTCTTTCCTTGCAGTCTGAAGAAATATATGTTCATTTCCTATGCCTGTGCATGGTTAGTGGCTCCTGGGGGAAGGAAAAAGATGTTATCCTTGTTGCCTGGCTAGCACTTTAGGAGTCCCCAGAGGTGTTCCACTTCTGTGCAGCCTCAGGAGGGCAACTGCCACATGCAAGCACAAGTGGATCAGTTGAAGACACTGTTCAAAGGTGAGGTGAACATCATAAATGATCCTGTCACTATTGCAAGCACACCCTAAAGCAGGTTTTGCCAGGAAGATGTAGACACTGTGACTTTTGGAAGGAAACAGAGCCATGAAGCAGTTGTGCTGAATACAAACACGACACCAGTTCTGCAATAGTGGTGATAGCACAGCACGAGCAGAAGGAAAAGTGCATGTTTCAGTATTTCTTCTAAAAGAGTATTTAAAGATAAAGAAGAGGCAGAAATGTCAAAAAAGTTTCTTTTAATTATGATAGGGAGAAAGATTATAGCTGTATCTGCATAGAAGATGTAAAACCTATTTTGCAAAAGGGATTATTAAAAATTTCACTTCAAGTAAAATGTTAATAAAACCTCTCCCATTTCAAGACTTTTCTATAAATAAGCTGAGAGGAAGTTTTGTTTAAGAGTATAAGGCTTAAGTGCAATATAATTGAAAGAAGATTTGATTCCTAAAAATATAAAGGATAATCAAAATTGAAGAAACTTCCAGCAGTCTCTTAATCCCTAATAGATGTAATAATTTCAAAATATGTCTTCCTACATCACCTTTCTGCCTTATCCTCCAGTTCTGATGTCAGTGACCTATTTGCAAGGGCTGTGGAGACTTCAGTGAAATTACCTCCTCTGACCAAACCAAAGGTTTCCCGTACTTTTTGTTTCTTGCTCTGTCCATGGTGTGAAACAAACAATATAAATAGACCGAGCTCTTTCACTCTCCCTCTTGCTACATAAAATGGAATCGATACCTCATCATCCTTTCTCCTGCAGAGCAGTCCACAGATTATTTAGCTTCTAAACACAACTATTGAAACAGTCAGTGTCAAAGGAAATGGCAGGATTGTCCTGCACTGGTGTGATTCTGTCCCTAATGCAATGCCCTGTGAAAACAGGCTGCTTCTATCCTTGTGATATTCAAGCTGCATCAAGCCTTTACCAATTCCCTCCTTTCCATCCTGCAATTCTTTTCCTTTGTTGTGGGAACTGAAGAGGAGGCTCAATAATCCTTTAATAAACCTATCTGAAGATCTCCAAGAGTTATTTGGGCAGCTCCTGTCCAAGAGGAACTTTTACCGGGATTCACCCAACTGCATCACTGCCAGAGCTGTGGCAAAGGGAAGAGGGATTTTGGGGCCATGTGCCTCCTCCATTATGCTCAGAGGAGGCGCATGGGAAAGGAAGGTCTGGAGCTCAGACTCCTTTTAGAAAGCTTTCTCCCTCCACTGAAGACTCAGTGTTCACTTTTGTGGTGGTATTGGTAGTACACAGATCATGGTGTACTTTGAAAAAAGAGGAAGCTCCACCTGCTTTTGAGTAGCATAACCTTACCTACATCTTCTCAATTTCAGGATGAAGGAAGAATTTAATAGGCACACTCCTGCTTAATTTGATCCAAGTTCTTTGTTAACACTGTAAGATTTTCACTGGAGACCAGATCTGTTGTGCTTTATCTTCACAAAGAACAGTCGTTTCTGATGTTCAGTTCTACTACACTTCCTGCCAGTTTCTGTCCTCCAAAACATCTGCAAAACAGGTCAGATGATCTTGTCCATAGTGCGGAATAGAATTGTAAGATGCACAACTCAGAAGCATAAACTCATGTGCAGAGAACCTCAAAGTTTGCATGATGGCATTATCCTACTCTGCAAAGCTGTTGACAACTGCCAAACACATTTCATTTATATTGAAATCTGAGAAAAGCATAATTAGCACCTCATATTAAAAAGGAAGCAGCATGCTGTTGACAGTAAGCCAGGAAGTTGATAAACACAACTTCCTCAAATTAAATTTTCCTGAAAAAGCTACATGAGGACATAAATTCTAAAAAGGCTGGTGTTAGCAGCTGTGCACCACAATCACAATTAAACTCCAAACCCTAACATTACCATTTTTACAATATATATTTTCAGAGGATTTTCAGATTATATCAAGCAAATAGAGTGTTTTGGGTTGGGGCCCTCTGAGAAAGGGATGGTTTACTAAAATGAATACTACTCAAATGAGAAGCGTGTAGTTGCTGAAAAACTGGTGTAATTCCACAGTTGGTTGTCACCCATGTGTACTCCTTAATTTAACATGATTTTCTTTTTGTAGCTAGGTGGAAATGTAGCTTTTCATCACAGACATTCCCTTAACAGTTACAACATATTTTAAAAGAGGAAAAGAAGTGAGTGTGCATGTTACACGGTGTGGGCTTCCCCACTTCTTATGGTCCCTGGGAAGTCCTGGAAGGCAGGGGAATGTGGCTCTGTGGCTTCTTCCATCCTGGTGATGACACATCAGCTGGGTAAGTGCAGGGAGAGCAAGACTGGAAGTTACTTGTTCCTATTCCAAACCAGGGACAAATTTTGACAACCCAGGAACCTCAACCCTGACATGTGATGTTCCTAGAGCTGTTTTTAAGGTGGCACAACTTTCATATATCCCATATTTTCTTGAGAGCTTATCCGAAGAAACTCACAATCCAGTCTTCTCCCTTCCTTAACCACTCCATTTCTCCCCACTTGCACAGTATAGCCTTTCTTACTGTACATTCCTTTTCCTCCTGTTACAGTTAACTAAATGTTTCTCTCTAATTGTGTTTGTTCTTTGATGTTCATGTCCCCGTACTTCATTAGTTGTTTTCTCATTGTCCAGGTGTATGAAGCAGCTTCTAGGTAATTTTTATGTATTCTGTGCCAAACTTGACCTTAATAAATATTAAGAGACACACACATGTATGCTCATAAATCTAAGAGAAGATGAAGGGACTGATTTGTAGAAGCACAATAGTACGTTGCCTATTTACTTTGACTTGGTCCCAAATGCTACCCCAGTTCTACCAACATCAGATTATAGTGGATGCAACTGCCTTTGACGATGGCAACTGCCCTGGCAGTACGTTGCATTTCTTCTGAAAACGCCAGGTGAATGAAGTAAGAGAAATATTAAGAACAAAAAATCCCATTACCATGAATTCCAGCAATTTTTGTGGCTACCTGATATCGTGGTACAACTCAGCAGTGATTGCACAGAATTGTCTGTTGGCGGTTTGTGCAGAGTGAAGAAGGATTTTTCATTTCATGCACCATTTGCAACTCCCTTCAATAATTCAGCAAAGTCAATACATAGTCTTGGTGCTCAGTTAAGAGAAAAAGCCTGAAGCAAACAAAAGTACTTTCGTAATCCAGAGAGTGACCAAGCATAGCTAAATCCTTTTAAGCTTTGTTCCTCCCTGCTCCCCTGTCCTTCTGCTACATACTACATGAGAGCATGCAATTGTTAGCACAGAGCTCATTACAATCACGGAAATTCCTTGATATAAATACAAAAGGAACTGACCCCTCCTGCATTCAACAGTGATTTCAAGGGATTTTATAGAGTCTTTATTTGCTCGGACCATTCAGGGTTCAGACTACTTATTCCCACAAGGTAGAGATCAGAGAGTAATCTTGGGGGAGCATTTATTCCCCAAGAATAAGATGACACTGTCATTCAGACATGTGTCTTTACCCTGACCTCTGCTTCCCAAAAAAGGAGTGAGAGGTGTTAGGTGAAAAATAGAGAAATACAGAAAGCAGGAATCACTGCAGAATGAACCCACAGCCCATAGTCCAAGCTCAAACAGGTCAGGACCAACTTCCTTAGGATGACCAAAAGTCTAAATGTAATACATATACTACTCCTCAAGTGTCAAATTCTGTCTTCAAGGTCAGGCATGCCATGTAGCCATTCCAGAGCAGGTAAAAGGCTGAAGTGATAAACCCAGACCTCCTGTGACACAAAACACTTCTTTACCCTCTGTGTACAATTTCATTTTTTTTTAATTCAGGAATGTGACATTCAGCTTGCCATAACATCAAGTAAATGGATGAAGTCTTGTGACCTTGACAGACTGAATGACTCTGCTGAGAAAATCAATGTTTCAAACTTAAGAAGGGAGACAATCATTCCATAAACACATCAGGAAACTGTAGAAATGCCACAAAACACCTGTAGGGAAGAGAAGAAGTTTGTCTGGAACACACATAAGGCAGTGAAGTCAGCAGGCTGACAAGAACAACTTTTCCTGAGAGCACCTTATTCAAGAACCGGGAATGGTTGTTTTGGGGGCTGGACAACAGGAGTGGGTAATTTGTTCCCATGCTACTAGAAAATTGGGGCGGCATTTGTGTAAAAAAGCATATTATTTGTAGAAATAACTGTCTCTTTGGCTGCACCATTCCTCTTGGACACAGCACTGGAATGGGAACACGAGACAGCATTGGACATGAACAGTGCTGCTCTTCAGTGTTTGAAAGCCTAGAATGCTAATGAAATAGCTGCTCCTATGTGGAGAGAAGAGCAAACTTTCAATTACTAGTGGCTTTCATTTTCACCCTGCTTTCCAGACCCTGCTCATAAAAAACGTCCTCATCAGTTGTGTTGCAAGGCATTTACTGCTGGGGCAATAGAAGGGAAAGCTGTGTTCAAGGTATGGCTGGACTTGGAGACTGCTCAAGAAAAGAAGGATGCGGGCAGTGTTCTGGGGGTTAATTTTTCTCAAGGTTTTCTTATGAAAGAGGTTTTTTTTCCTGCTAAGAATTTAGATTTTTTTTGGCTCCTGCTCCATTCTCTTGCTTCAGCAGAACACAGCAAACACATTTCATTTCCTTTCCTGCCTAGTGGGATGCTGAAGAGATGTGATCTCTGAATTGGTATACGTTTCAGCTGGCCCATATTTGCAGCAAAATTTATGACACATGCCAGTGCCTCCGCTAGCTGATTGGATACAGCCAGGGAAATGGAGAAAGCCTCAACTCGCTGAGCTTCAAAAAATGAACTTCACTTAAATGATGTATTGTTGTTTTGCAGAAAAAAGGAACACCTGGCTTGTACAGTAGGGAAAAAGAACAAAATGCAACATTCATAAAAATGACTGAAAGGAGACTGGAGAATATGGTTATTTTTGCTTCCACATGAGATAACGTGCCACAAAACAGGGTTTGCAATTACAATCTGGCATATCTGTTGCTTTTGTTTGACATGATCGCATTGGTATGTCCACTAAATCAGTTTTAATCTCCATAAACAACTCCTATATTTTTCAGAAGAAATTCATACTGTCTGATGCTTCCCATGTCACTTGGAAGAAGCATTAGGAAATTATTATTGGTTTTCTTATGACACTAGATAATTACTTCTTCAGACATAGAAGTAATTTATATTGTATGAGTGAGATTTTGGATTTGCTTATGCCATTGTAGATCTTCAGTGCAGGTGTGCTGGCTATATTCTCAAATAAGTAAGCACGGAATGGATTCTAGAAAAAAATATTTTTGCGTGTAGGTTCAGTGCAAAAGAGATTTGCAAGTATTTTTAGGTATCTTAGAATTTAAAATGCTGAGTATTGAGTATGTGTTTAATTTAGCTAAAACAGCAGTTAACTCAACTTGCAATTGTGCAGAAAGAAGCAGAGAGGCATGGGAGGAGAATGAGTGACCAGAGAGGACCAAAGGTAATCTTTTATCTATTAAGCTACAATCAGAATATCAAAAGCAATGTCTGCATGTCTGCGTGTGTATCTGCAGGATAAACAAGATCTGTATGTTTACCTACGCAGAAGAAATACATAAATCAAAGGACATATTTTTAGGAAGAGGATATGCAGTGCTACAACACGTACTAATTTGCCTTCTCCTAAATGCTACAGCAAAGCAAATCCTGTAGCAGATTCAACATGAAGATATAGATGCCACATCATTCACTAAAGCCAGACCAGCTCCTTGCTAGTATGTAAATAAACACAGCTTACTTCGACTCCTGTTTACACATGGACTCCTGCACTCTGCATTGAGCAATAAAATTTTTGAGTAATTCTAATTCCTGGTGTGTTATGAGATCCTAGCACCAACATGAACAAAGTTCTTGGGAGAACAGGGGTACCTTATGGCTGTCCATTACAAGCATGTAAATAAATGGTTCTGACATACGAGTGCTGATGTAGAGCTACTGCTTGGTACTGTTAATAGACTAGCAATCCTAATTGCAAATGAGCAGCTTCACTTAATTGGTCCAGCAGCACTAACACAATTAAACTAGACCCGTCTTCACTGGGAAAATGTGATGCTGATTTTGGTCTATATGGTTCTTGGAGATATAATTTGAGCTTTAGTTGTTGGGAAGCAGAATCCATTATGATGTATATCTTTTAAAGAGTAATTGCTTGCCACTAAGTGCTGTCCCAGAAGAAATATATTCTGCATTGATTAGTACTCAACCACCCATCCCTCCATAGAGTTAGGGAGTTCTGTAATATCTTTCACAACTTTTCAATTAGATTGTGATTTGGGAGTGTTTTTGTCCCCTGCCATAGAGGGAATTTGTTGTCAGAGTGAAGTTAGAAGTGGAAAGGAACTGTGAATCCTCCCAACACACTGCTGCCTGGGGGCCAACATCACGAGTTCAATACCTGCAACATGGTATTTTCAAAATAAAATAGAGATTAAACACTGCTGCTAAACACATGCCATTACATGTGTTCTTGGATTTCAGCTTGAAACATTTGGTACATAGGTTGCTCAGAATTCTGGTGCTCGGAGAAACAGCATCACTCGTGCAGAGGTAACTCACTGACTGCAAGCATCACTGCTCTCCTATTTACCTGTCTTCAGTTGAATGATCTGCTAAGAGCAATTCCTGAGATGGTTGTAGACAATCTCACTCTGTGTGTTAGTCTGCCACTCAGTATAAACCAAGAGATGTCCAAATTCCTGGCAGTCTGAGCTGTGGGACCAGTTATTTTAGGGAATTACATATAAGCAAAATATTCCAATTCAGAAACTACAGCTTCCAAATGATTTGCCAACCACAAAAAGAAATAAATTGGCTGGATAATTTGTTCACAAAAAATAATTCCACCAGTTTTACCACTTAATTTCCTATCTTTTAAAATGGAAGTCTGGGAAACTCAGCATACCAATGTACACATTTTCTGAGAAGTATTATATGAGAAATGATCATCATGACATATCACCAAAAAAGTTATGAAAGCACCTTGAATTTGTATTTCAATAGAGGAAAGGAGCTGTCATATGCAAATCACACAAAAATATATTAACAATGATTTCTTTGTATTATAGAGAAAACTGAGTTGAATTCAAGAGGTAATTTGAAAATTGGATGCCAAGCACACTGCTTTCATCAAACCAAAGAAGAATTGTTTAACCAAGGCCTGATGATCAGACCAACAATTAGCCACTGTTTCATCATAATAATTACAGTGAAAAATTGCAAAAAAAAATCAGTACAAAGAAAATTCTTGACCTGATGATTCCAAAACAGTATCCTATTTCTGTCTTTTCGAAACAGTAACATGGTGTGGTAGTTTCAGGATATTTTCAGGATAAATGCCTATTTCTTTCAAAACCGGTAACAAATATTCCATTAACTTTAGGACAGAAGAAAAAAGGAGGACTACTACTTTACCTTTATTTCTACCACCATATTGGTTACAAGAGTTTTTAAAGTCCCTTTCAGATGTGAGTAAATTTGCCCAAAGAGCATGATTCCTTCCCGCAGCCTCCCTGAGGTGTCCATGTGTCCTCACAGCATGTGAGACTGGGAAAACATGGTCCACGAAAACATCTCAGGATGCTCTTTCATACAGATAGGCTATCAGTGGTGCAACTTTGAAAGCAGCTTCCTAATTTAATTTAAGTCAGGGTAATTTTGCTTCTGATGTCATTTAATGATCATCTTAAAGCCTTTGCATTAGAATGCAACTCTTGAGTGAAACACACATAATGACAGTTTGGGCTTCAGGGAATGCATCACCGCTTGATGACACCCAGGAGATGCTGGACCTGATTTGATTTTCTCCCTGTTAACTCTGAGCTCACTTGTTCAAATTCTCTCATGTTCTTTGCAAGAAAAAAACTTCCATGAAAAAATACAGTAATGCCTCAAATATTGCAGGGGTTGGTTCCAGAAAGATACCGTGATATGCGAAATCTGCAAAGTAGCGGTAAATACGGTAAATACACTAAATACAGTAATAATGTTAAATATGGTAAAGATGGTAAAGATGGTGGGGGAAACCTCATTATGTATTGAACCCATGAATGGTGAACTGTAAAATAGTGAGGGATTACTTGCGATTGACAAAGCTCGTCAATGTGAAAGATTAATAAAATAAATAACAAAAATAGGTCCCAAGAGAGTCTGACCCTTCCATGGCCTTGCTCCTGAGGGAGAGTAACACTGCGCTGCCTCCTCCTGAAAGCCACATCTCCGGCTGTGCCAGGCAGCATGGGGCTGTCCCAGAGGACGGAGCCGGGCAGATTGCAGGTGAGCACTCTTTGAGGAGCTGCAGCACCACCGGTGGATGGCAGTACTCTCAAAGGAGGGGACCCTGAGCTGGGGCAGTGCACCTCCCACTTGGGGATGACTCATGTCTCTGTGTCACTTAATACAAAATTAATGGTACCAGTGCACAGCCCAGGGTCTTATATAACTGTAATTCCCATTTGATTTTCTCTGAAATGGAATTAATACTGTCAGAAAAAAAGCAAACTCCCTATCACTGCCTTCAGCAGCTTGACTTGGCTCAGGTCTTAGGGAAGTGCCTTCACCGCCAGGAAATCTTTCAAGCTACTGGTGTGGGACCCACCTTCTGAATGACAGAGGGGTTGCTTTGGCCCTTTTGTAACCACAAAACCCAGCACTCACATTACATTTAGCAAACATCAGCTTTGCATAGAAAATTATTTTATACGAACTGGCAAACAGCATTACTAACCCCTGTAAAAGGGGTGGAGATGAATCTTCTATATCTTTCAGCTTGTGGCCCAGGTACACATGCTCTCAGGGTACAGCATCCCTGCTTCAGCTAACATGACGTCCCTGAGGAATGGTAAGGGGAATTTGTCAGATATAGCTTCCTCTCCTGTCCTGGTCAGTCTCCAGCTGTGAGCTGAACCTCCCTTTCCCTGTGGCCTGACAATGGTATTGGCCACTTACTCTTGTTACAGAAAGGGTTTGATTTATTGCCCAACCTACAAGGTTGCTGTATAGAGATCTCTCAATGCTGTTTGAGAAATTCTGAAAAACTCATAAAAGTGGTACCTTGTGGGGGAATTAGAAAAAAAATGAACTTTTTCCAGAAAGTTGGAAATATACTATTTATCTTCTGTCACTTACCTAAAAGCCTAATCCTGTAATAAAGACACCTTCGTTCATTCAAACACTAAACCCACAAGATATTGTCTGAGCTTTGAGGGCAGCACATCCTTGGACTTTTGTGGCAGTTTTACCCCCTGGCCCCTGCTGTGCTCCATGCAGGTGAATTGTTCCTGAGATCCTGAGATCTGTGCTTCCCAAAGAAAATATTAAAACTGCAATAATCGAAATGACTTCTTCTACAAGCAGTGACACAAGGCTTTTTCTCTATTTGGCATTCAGTTTCACAGCCTAATTAATTAGCATTTGTACAGCGCTTCGAAAATAGGAAATGCAATTGAAGTGCTAAGTATTATTAATACGTATTAGCAGCATCACCATTTTGCTCTATTGAATGCATTTTCCAATAGATTTGCTACACAAAAAAGTATTCAAGCCAGCTGAACTGACATGCTATAGACTTGAAATGCACTTAGAGCTTCTTCACCATATTTGATTACAGTAAGCCAAATGGCTGAAACATCTGCAGAGCTGTGCACATTTTTTTAGTCTATTAAAAAAATTGAACCTCATACGGCACAATTTGTTCTGAATCTGTCAGCAAGGTAGATAGATATTGCTTTGCAGGACAATTTCAGGATTGTTTATGAAAAGGATTCTGAGATGCTTGACTGCCGTAGGCTATCTCTCATTTGTATGTATACAAATACATCCAGAGAAAAAACCTGCTTCATGAGCTCTTGTAATTGTATCTCTTCTCATTTAGCACAGAAACTGCTGATAGTTAAAAGGCACAAACCCTTTTAAACAGACAACTGATCCTGTTGCACTCAATTTAAAATAAAACTGTAACTTGGGACACATCTTTCTTGGTTTCCATTTTGGTAGCTGCTGTTTTTGGTAAGGCTATGAGGATATTTGGCCTTAACCTTCTGAATCAGTTTTATTTCAAAATCAATGACTTTTACCCCATGCTGGCTATTTGCAGCTCACACTGTTGCTAACACATGCATGGGTTAGTGGCTGCAGCCATCATTTCTTCGCCCAGGTGCTTATACCTACCAGATTTTTATTTCCGAGCAAGCCAACTTGTTCTGCTCCAGGGAATTTGCAGTAGCTGAGAGCTAACTAGCACTTGGCTGCCTTAGGCCAAAGGGAGTCTGCAAATGACTGTGAGACTAAATCATTAGCTTCCTGCGGTTTGCTTCTCCTGTTGGTCCCAGTAGCTGTTGCAGAGCGGGACGTGCATCCGAGACACGGCTAAGTAGGTGCGCTGGCTTACCTGGGGTAAACCTGACTGCAGAGGAAGCAAACTGCAGCTGCCAGGCTTTGTGCAGCAGCAGATCAGGAGCACTCTGGAAATTGTTTCTGACAGTACTTCTCAGGAGTGTTACTCACTATTAAGGGCAGAGCTGACTGCTGGCAATAGTAACTCACTTTGGGGTCTGCTTTGGCAATGCAGTGCCCATACTTGCCCGGGTTTTGCAGTGGGAAGTAGAATCCATGGATTTGAAAGAACTGGACCTCCCAAGGCCCTACCCAGCTCATGTATGCTACTGCAAGAGAAGGCATGAGGAGAGAGCAGGGGTCTGAAACTTTTTTGAGCACTTACAGCATGACCAAATCTAAATGCTTTGCTTATTGTGCTGCAGGAATTTCCATGCATATTTACTCCTACTTCATGGTGTATATTTTTTAATACAAATAATCATAGTTCAAGTTTATACTTCTCCGTTCCCAGCCAACTCCAATTGTTATTGCCATTCTGGTAGGAGAGAGGAATTTCATAGTTACAAGGAAGTAGGAGAGAGGAGGTTCATAACTGTAAGGAAGCAATAAATGCTGTATAGTTCAATAACTATGAAAATGGGGAACCAAGGCAGAAAAACAAGTAACAAAACTAGAAATCATGACACCACAGAAGTCATGGGGCCCAAGACTGTACCTTGGGCTGTAGAAACTGTCCAATGTATGTGACAGGCACATACATATCCCCAGCAGAGCCAGGAGATAGCAAAGAAAAGTCAGATTTTTGTGGATGAGTCAGTTAATGGATATGAGTCCAGGAAACAGGAAACCTGACAGCAGTTATTTCTCTGAAAGTCTTGAACGGATAATGGATCACCACAGACAGATAACGCCCCTAACAGCAATAGAAAACAGAGCAACCTTGAACTATGAAGAGCCAACAATTTTCAGTAAATACATGGTATTCAATCATAAAAATATTTTGTGGTTTTAGTTCTTGTGTTTCACCCTCTCCTTCCAAATCCCCTGACACTGAGATAACACATCCCTTCAAGATGCATAATAGTGAAATACACAGATCTTTCAAATATCAAAGCTTTGTTCTGCAGCATGTAGACAGCACTAAAGTGCTGATGAAGATTTGTTTGATAGCTTTTTGAATTCTGGGGATATTTCCAGAGCCAGAAGACATATTAGAGAGGCTGATTCATAAAGCAAAATGAGCTTCTTCATTCATTTCATGTACAGGGTTCAAAGGAAAGACCCTGTGAAAATGTTACAAAGTACTAATAATACGAACCTCATGAAAATGAAGGAAAAACGAGAAAATATCCAAGAAACAAAAAGCCTCCAGAAAAACACATAATAGGACTTAAACCCTGTGAAGCTGGTCTTTGAATACAAGATTGGCATAATACATTTTGAATTTTCAGTCATACAAAAATGTCTTTTTGCATATGAAAAGTCTTTGTAATTTTTGCTATCATCACTATAAGCCTCAGATGCATTTGCTTTGATTTAGTAAACAATAAAAAAGAAGGAAAAAATCCTAAGTGCTTTCCTACAGATGTGTAAAGATGCTTTAGAATAAAACGTAATTGCTTCTTCCCCCATACCAGTTGCAGAGGGAATTGCCTTCCATGACCGAGCTTTGATTGTTCTTTTTTCCTTTCATTTTTTTCTTTAAAAAACCCCTCACAAATCCCAGACTTTCAGCTTGATTGACTGAGCCTTTCTGGAGAGAAAAGGAAGTGTGTGAGGAAGGAAAGACAGAGAGAAGTGAAAGGAACTTAATAAAAACAACATTACAAACAAGGGCAGTGGAGTACTTAATGGGAGAAAATGTTTAAGAATAATTAATAAATTAATAAAACAAAGAATGTGCTACTTCCAAATTCAGCCATGACGAACTATTAATCATATTTTGAAAGGTGAAGTGTTTTGAAACAAGTGGAAAAAGTGACATTTGTAGGCTCAGAGTTTCTCCAGGATACAGTACTTAGTAAATTTCTGATATTTGTAGTTCAATAACTGTTCTGAGGAATTATTTTCCCACCGATTTGTATTTATTTAGTGTTTGAAAGAGACATGAAAAGGCTGCCCAGAAGAAAGACAGCTCAGTTTTATGTTCCTTTCCGGAAAACTGTAAAATGAGAGTCCCAGCAGAATCCCACAGCAGGTCCCAGCAGCGAGGTCCCCAGATCTCTCCTCCCAAAGCAGCAGCACCACCAGTCACCTCCCACCCTTGAACCCCAGGATGCTTCAACTTGCACTCTGCAGCTTCTACCTGCTTCCCAGGTACCAAATGTCAGGACTGAGCAGGGAACAAGGAGAGGTCTGGAATACAGGTAGAGAGCAGCAAACGGGCCCAATGGTCTCATCTTGCCCAAATGCCACAGCCATTTGTGATAAAAAGGCTGGACCATAACTATTTTATGGTCAACCACACAAAAAAACTATTTTTCTTGTTTATTGTCTCTTCATTCCTTGATATCTTGAAGCCTAAACAGAGTTCAAAAAGCTCATTTAATTTTAATGTATTTTATCCCTCTAACCAGAACATTTTTTTCTTCAATTACCTTTAGCAGAAATCTAATCTAGCAAACAAGAACAGCAACAAAATATGTCGTTGCAAATGATTTTTACAATTTTGTTGTTACTCTGATTTATTATGGTGTCAAGTTTTCCTAATTTTGTTTGCTGATTGCCCTTTTAGGAAAAAAAGATGTCTTTGAATTTGCAACAATTGCCAGCAACACCTATGTAAATATTTGGATGTTAAGAGGCAATTTCAATAGCCATTTAAACAGGGTAAAATACCTGCTTAGATACACAGAGTAATGAACTCAGGTCTGTTTACCAATGGCTTACAAAAACTACTACACAGCTCTACAAGACTATTTCAATGTAAAGCTGATACCCAGAATTTAAAGTGGGATAAATACTTTCTGGCAAGGTCATAAAAGGAATCAATGCTGGAAATGTAGTCTTTCATCACAGAACTATACAGATAATTGCCAGGCAACAAACAATATGCTGGCAATGACCATTTTTTTCTGTCCTTAAGAGATATAGGCATATCTACACTTCCAACCACTGCAGTGCGAGAGCAAAGGGTCCATGGAGGCAAATAGCTCATGGACTCAGTGCACTCTGGATTTATGTTTAAGTTGTGCATTTTTGCCTGTGTTTATCTGGGCCTTGGATGTGGATGAATGCTCTTCAGGGACTGGAGGACATTAGATTCCCTCCTGGAGGATGCTTCCCAGGTCAGCTCACCCCAAAAGGGACATGGTGGTGCAGCCCTGACTGCCTGACAAAGTGAGCCAGACATTGGCCAGAGGGTGTGATCCCACAGTTCGCTTCAAAAGCACTGTCTTGGTCCAAAACCAGACATGAAGGAAAGTGCTCCTTCCTACAGAGCTAACCCTGACCAGCACTGTAGTGCCCAGGTGTGAGAGCCAAGCTACCTCTATGGATATCAGGAGCTCCACAATCATTCCTGGCCCATTTTGGAGGGAGGAAAACCTGTGGGACCTGAGCAGGCACTTTTCTCCTTCCAGACATGCACAGGGATGGAGCCTCTCACACACACCTGTACCATATACCCCCGTGCTTGGAATCTCACACAGCCCCAGGTGCCACCCAAGGTACACTGAGCACTTTTTCGGTCCATTTTTAGGGTAGCCAGTGGATGGATTAACCAGGCTGGCACCAAGCCCCTATTGCCCCCAGAGTGACCACCGGACTAGAAGCATCTCTCCTCCAGACAAAACCAAACATTTAATTAAAAGAAAGATTCTAGAGACTCCAAATACTGAAGAGCATCTACTGGAAGTATACAAGCAACTTTGTAGGGTTTTTTTCTGGCCTTCTTTTGTTATTGTATCTCAAAACAATGGCAATAAAAATAACATATTGACTTCCATTTCAGAGCCTGAAGAAATACAGAATGCAAAAAATCCAGATATATTAACTTTTCTTCAAAAATAAATTTTGAACCAAACACAGGTATTGATAAATAGAAAATATTTCATTGACTGATGGTGACTGCTTTCAAATTTCACCCCATAAGAAATGCTATTCTAAACATAGTAGAGAGTGTGCAGTACAGAAGGAGAGAAGGGAAAGCCATGGAAAGCTCCAGAAACTGGCTGCTTCCTCTGAGGGTGACACCACATAGCACGTATTACCCCTGGATGAGGCACAAGACTTATTTGAAAGTGCTGTTCTGAAATGTATCTTTTCAAGACCCTGCATTTATTTTTTCTTTACAACTGCCATTTTTGCCAGCTTTTGAATTCTTCCAGCTGTGTGTGCTCTTCAGCTCAGTTTAGCAATGGACAACAGGTTTCTTAACCCTTCCAGTTCACTCCAGTTACCTCCCATCCCATGGTTTCTTTTAAGTTACTTAATTCACATGATGGCAAAAGCTGATGAAGAAGAATGCTGTGTTGATTACCAAAATAAACGCATGACACTTGCAGTGAATTGTCAGTATAGAGCAAGTCAACTAAATCAAACAAATCTGCTAATTTTTTTTTTGTGATTTTCTCAAATTCTGTTTGTAGAAAAAAGATGAACTTTGCTTTGAAAAATTGAGGGAAATGATTAATAAAATAAGCCGGAGCTTGAATTTCTTTAGTAAAAATATTCTTTGATTCTATCAGGGCTAAAAATCAAAGCTGAAATCCTATTTCTAAGGAGTCTTTGTATTTCTGCTTAAAAATTAAATTAAAATAGTGGTTATCAAATTTTTACTTCAAGTAGTTGTCAGGAATTGTCTGTGTTCTTTCTCAAAACTCCAGAGGCAGTGCCTAACTATCCATGTTTAGCAAATAAGTTATACAAACAGTGCCAGATAGTTTCCTGATGAATGTAAATATTTTACATTCAGATGACTAGTTTTATTTCTACTCAGGTATATCAAGGTGTCCTAGGGTGACTCAATTGTGTGTATATATATGTATTCCATATCTTTGTGCTTCACTTCGTCTGTGAGGGAATTTTGTTGTGGATATTGGTCTTTAGTGACCAAGGTCATTTTCTTTCTCTATCCGGAATCCACTTTAGTACAGTGGTGAGTGTCCCCATCTCTCACGCAGGAGACCAGGTTTGATTCCCACCAGGGAGGCAGTGGTGCCGTTTAAGAGTTGGACTCGATGATCCGTGTGGGTCCCTTCCAACTCAGAATATTCTGTGATTCTGTGAGGAAAAAAAACAATGAGAAGCAGCAGTTGGAGGGAAAAAAAAAATTTTGCAGTAGCACACAGGTCACAGCTGCAGAGGTTTGGGCTCGTTACTTTATCACAGGACTGTGGAATATCTCAGGTTTGTTTTTTTTTCTCTCATAACAATAGACTTTTCTGTTTAAAACTGTTGTATCTTGACTTGTGTGCTTACTAAAGTAAATAGTTTGTGTTTTCCATACTTTCCTTTGTTTTTTTATTTTTTCTCCTGAACCTGGTGGGGGGGGAGGGCGGTGGGTTTGGTTTTATTGTTGTTTTTGGTTGTTCCTTTTAGGCTTGGCCCCCAATTTGCCTCAAACCCTGACAGAAGGTGATTTTGCTCTGTATTTGTTCATAAAACCATTGTTATTAGTCACATGGGAGGAGCACTGGTAAGGCCATACTAGAGGCTTCCTAGTAGAGGGAAAAAGTACCCAAACAAACCTTAAAGTATCTCAAAGGTCTCAAAGACCCTGAACACAAGGGTACCACATTCTCCAAGGTTCATACATGGAAAGGAAATTTAGGAGCTCTTCATATTCATTAAAACCACCTTTAGATACTTTCCCATGGATATGTGGATTTATTATTACACATCTCAGTGGATAACTTTTAAACCTTCACAGAGTAAAAAGTCAAAGAGAAACTAGAAAGATTCTTTAGAAAGGAAGAAGAAAATACAAGAAAACTGTCAACCACATATTTTTACTGCTGGTCTAATGAAAACTTTTAACTGCTAAGCAACATGAGGGTAGTTTCTGTTTGCTGCCCAAAACATAGCTGTCCAGCTTAGTCCTGCAATCTAGGAAACTGTAAGTCCATGGGATAGAGCATCTTGTCCTTTTGCAGCTAAAAATAACATCTAACAACAGAACTTCCAGTTATTAAGAACAAGCTTCCAGTTCTCTTTTGCTGAAACTCAAATGCTAGTCAGTGGATGGAAATTTCTACCCACTTTTAAACTTGCTGTTCAGCTTCCCAAAGGGAGGTTCAGCATCTGCAGTATTTATTGCCCTCAAGGCAGAGAGGCCCCTAGATGCCTTTTGTCCCTTCCAATTAAGAAACCTGCTGTGTTCCCCACATATATGCAAGGGAATCAGCTAAAACTGCCTCTCCTCTCTGCCGCTTTTATGTTGCTCTCCGAGCCGGCGTCACGCAGAGAGGGCCATATGTTGGCCCTTTTTCACTAAACTCAGTTTAATGCTCCCAGTCTTTTTTTAAAATAAGCTGAACAAAGATAGCGTAGAGGACATTTGGAAATGCCTGATGGCAAAGTGGGAGTGTTCGATCCTTTTCTGCTTCACACTGTGTGTGTGTGTGTGTGTGTGATATTGATTTTACTCCCAATTACAGATTTCTTTAAGGACAGTTTTTGGGAGAGGAAGGTCACGTTTTCCTTCCCTTTGCAGCGGTGCTCTTGTAAAACAAATACGCATGACATACATGGGCTCTGAAATCTAGTAGCATTGCCTGTGGTCTGGATGTAACTGGAAGTTACACAGAAGAAAACAGGTAGGGGCAATGAACGTGGTACTGTTTGGATATTTTGCCTTTCAAAAAGTGATTTGACCTTTGAATAAATTTTCACTGGTAACATTTTCAGCTGCAGGTTGTAGCCACTGATGATGAGGTTGACTTCTCCATTTTGCTTAAAGAGAAACAGAATGTTCACATGTATTTGAATGTAATGTATCAATATTACTAAGATGACTTGAAATACTATTTTTCTTCTCTGAACTAAAGGATCTAAGACCTATTGAACATATACAATGACAGACTTGATGGGCTGGTGTTGAGTGTTTTTAATCACAATTCCATTCTCAGAGTGAAATGAACTTTGAAGAAAATAATTTCATTCTGAAATTATATTGAGAATTTGTGAGTTTGAGGGAGAAAAAGCAAAAGAAAGCAGAATTCTTATGAGTACTATTATGACATAATGTGACCCAACACATCATAAATTGCATAATCATGAAATGGAGTTGGGCATTGGACTGGAAACAAGCATTCAATCAAACTTGCTCTGCAAGACCGTATTAGCAAAGCAAACATTCTGGAAAAGCTGAGATTTAAATTTACTGAGAAACAGCTGCATTGTGTCTTAGCTACATATATATATATATTTTAAAGATAGGCTCCAGACAGGCTGTAGCACTGGTTTTTAATGTCACCATTTGAACTTGACAGGCAACTGCCAGGTAAAATGAAAGGAGATTACCTTTTGGTAACTGCCCTCTCCATTTCCTAAACTAAATGACCTTCAACCAGGGCAGCAGTGAAAATCACAGCAGTCTAATCTTAAATGTGAACCCTGTGGTGAGAGAGCAGTTGTTCATATTACAAGTAGGACACATAAGTGCTTTGAATCATCATCAGATTAGATGAAAAATGGCACTGTGTTCAAAAAGAGAAGCTATTACACAAAGAAATGTAATAGAAAAATGTTTAACAATGTCATAGAGACAAGATAATGGGCTTCCCCATTTCTCTCAGATTCATGAAGGTATTGTTTACCTTGTTCACTTTCTCAATGCAGATAATTTTCCATAGATTAACTTTTCATCTACTCTAAGTAAAAAAAAAAAAAGAAAAAAGCACATACTAGCTGATAGTTAAAAGAAAAAGCAATCACTGTCATTTCTTTGTATTAGCTTTGCATCCCTCTCTAAAAATCACCTGTACCTCTTCCACGATGTACATTATAGAAGTTGAAATAATTTCCTTGATATCATTCAGGCACAGACAACAGTTCCTGTTTTTACCTGTTTGCAAACTAGTTTTAGGGCTTTTGCCTGACATCATCCTTTCATCAATTGTTTCAGGGTAGTAAGAATTTATGAGTATCTCTCTTGCCTGGAAAGCAGGAAGGTTCATCCTGTCACTCCTTCATTTTGGGGCACCAAAGCCCTTCCTGGTTGCTGAAGAATTTCACATTCAGCTGAAAACAGCCTCTTATTTTATTGAATTATAATCCATCTGCTGTTCAAAGGAGGCAGTGGTCCATTACATTTGCTGCAGTAACTGCAAAAAAGCTCCCACATTATATATATGTGTGGACCAAGCCTCTGTGGTTTTCCCTCTTCAACCACTGCTAATAAGGCTGGGGATTCCCTATCCCCTTCCAGGTGATAGGTATGTCTGCTGTATAACAGCTTAAACAAGCAGATCTGATCCTAGTTGGCCAAGCAGAAATTTTGATCCTACAGCTACCCTAAGGAGTTACTGGGGGTAGCCATATGCATCCCTGCTTTTACAGGAAGGGTCCTTTCTTTTTCCAAGTTAAATGATCCCTGTACTTCTGGCGCATTTGGATTTGAAAGGCAAAGCAGAAAGCAGTGCTGAGTTCCGCGCTGCATCCCAGCAGCTGGTGTGCAGCAGGGTCTCTCCTTTCTGCCCTCCCTCCTCAGATGTGTGCCTGCTAAAACTCTGCAGCAAGGAAAGTGGTCATCTCTGTGCCAGGGGAACAAATGCCCTTGTCCTTGTGTATCCCTCTGAACACACTGACATCCCATCTTTAAATCAGAGCACGAGTGAGTTTCTCATGCAAAGGGCAGCAGTGGGTACCTGAGTGGCAGAAAGAAAAGCACAGGGCTGCCTCCTGCTACCAGCTCTCTGGTGAATGCAAACATAGTAAAAATTTAAAAAAGGAGAAAGGATTATTCTGAAGCTTAACTTCCAACAACACATCAATGACCAAAATAAGACTGAACAGAGAACACAGCAAACCACTAAAACGTTAATGACGTCACTGAAAGATGTAAAAATGAAGGATGCCAGTTTTGTTTGTGGTTCAGTGACAGACACATTGACAGAAGTGATACTAAGTGAAGATGGTAGTGTCTTTCTGATGTGATTTTAAATGCCTGAATTTTTGGTAGGAGTTTTCTGCCTCTGCTCTATGAAATATGACTTTTGTTGTTTCTGTACAACCTAATTGCCTCTAAGTCCTCTAGCACAGAAGATAAAATTTTGGTGAGGGTAAACAGCCTAGAAAGAGATGTTATTGGAAACTGGACTGTGCTGTGGAACTGTCAACACTGACTGTATTTCTGGGGAAAATTCATAGCATGGAAAGGGTTGATGGGATTTGGGAAGCTCCTTACATTTCCCACCCCACTTTGTCACTTCTTGAAACATCAGGTGCAAATCTCTGCTAAGGCAGGTTTGAACTGGGATGTAAATTCCCACAGAGTGCCACTGTGAGCACAATAAAAGGTGGAAGTTCCAATGCAGGGTTGTTCAAAGCACATCTGCAGTTGGCTGTGGACCTGCATCTATCAAGCTGTTCTTCAACACTACAAAACCAATGCACTGCTTCAATTTTGCACTGCAAGCAGCTGAGAGCATAGCTACTTATCTCTGCACCATCAAGCATTTTAGAGTTAATGGCATAACATCTTCTACTGGGCACCTGATCTGATGCCATGCTGATTATACACTTGAGATGAAAGCTCCTTCTGTGAGATCGCTGATTTCTTTAATGCAGGTCAATGTATCATGGCCAGCCAGGGCATTGCTTTCTTATCCTGTAGACACACAAGCTTTCTGGCAGTCAGAGCAGCCCTTCCCCGGGTGCTGCTGAATGCTTGCAGGAATTCCAGACTGAATAGCCATAGACAAGGATTGCATAGCAGAAAAAGGTACCATGTTTGGTTTCCTCTGGTACAGTAGCGCTTTTTGCTGCAGCACGTTTTGCTTGAAAAGTGGTGAACTAGTAGGAGAGCTTCAGTGTGGAAAGGAATAAAAAGCCAGAGAAAAATTATTCCAAATATACGTGTACCTATGTCTATCCTGTCATTTGCAGCAGCCCATTAGATCACATAATGAAGATGATTTCACCAATTTATTTGGCCCAGACCAAATGGAGTCAGGAATTTTGGTCTCCCTCAGACCCAGCTGGATTAAAACCAGCAACCTGGTGACAGGCAAAAACATTTTAGCTGCCCAGAATCACAGCACTACAGGGCTTGCTTTGCACCAAGACACATAAGTGCTTTATTTTCAGGACAAAGAAGTAATGCAAAACCTTTACTTCCACATACTGATTCTCTGAGAAAATTACCTCCTAGTACTTCTTTATTTTCTTTGAAAGGAATTACACATATTTTTCTTCATTACAAAAAGCTAAATCTTTGTATCCTCCCAGCTTCAGTCAAATTCTCTGGTGCAGGAACAGACAAAGGATGTTCAGAAATTAAAATGTGTGACTTGTATAAATACATAATGAAACAATTGGCAAAACATTACAAAAACTAATATCTATTCTACTGATAGAGTACAGAATCTGAATTCCCCTTTAATAAAACTAAACATTTGGTTTCTGTGGAACAGAAAGCCTCTAAGAGGCTTAACAACATTAAGAGAAAAGAATAAACTCTTGTTAACTGAATTTACTTTAAAACAAGTTAATTCTGCAACAGTTATTCATGTTTTTCTGACTCAAAGGTGCTACTACGATTCACTTTCATTCCCAACTCCATTTCAGTATAATGGAGTTTAGTGTGCCTCTGAGACTGTTGATTTATCAAGCTGTAAGTTGCATGTTCTTCATTTTTAGACAAGTCACTTAAAATCTTTACAATGGTGCCCTGTGCTGGGAACGAGTTTACTTTTTTCCCTCTTTTCGGAAAAGCAGAAGAAACCATATGGCAATACTACATACAAGCCTATCATAACTGTTCCCAAAGGCACAAGGACTTTCTCTTGTGATCTTTTTGGGCTTTTAGTAATTGTAAAAGAGTTGTCAAATTCACTTTTCCAATGCTTTTTCTGAAAGCATTACTAGCTTTTCCAAGGATACTTCAGCGAAGCAGTGATTTTTGGCTTGAATATTTTGGCTTACAAAGATCCACCACCCATCAAATGTCAATCTTTTAGCTTTTCACTGTCAGAAATCACAGCTAGTGGTTATGGACTTCGTCATATTTCAAAGAAAGAAACATTGTAACATGGGTATTCAAACTTGGTGCGTGGCAACAGGCTTCAAAGAGTGGAAAATATTTTTTGTACTGTTGTCTTCACTGTTGCTCCTCACTTTCACATCATCCAGAATCCACATCTCATTGTTCCACAGAGAGAACTGAAAATGCAAATTAAATATCTTCCTATTTGCTTCACCTTCTGTCACATGTATAGACTCAGGAATTTCTTGTATTTAAACACAAATTTCTTAAGGCATCCACAATGGTTTTTAAGATACACCAAAAGATACTTTGCAAATGTCACATTACCTTTGAGAGAAGAAAAAGTATACTCAATAGAATAATTTGCTGAGACTCAAATCAGAAAAGTGATCAGCAGAGAAGCTGATCACCCAAGAGACGTGCTGCATCTAAACCTGAGAGCTGTTCTGCATCTAAGCCCTGTCTCATACATCTTTGGTAAATCTCTTTCTTTGATGTCATAGCCCAGCACCTCTATACTTCACAATAAATGTTTTTTTTACTTATAATGTCTGCTCTGATAAAAATGTCAGCAAAACTCTTAGTTCTTTGTTATCTATGCAGATGTTATTCGGGACCAAAAATCCTTGAACACCCCACGTGGAAAGATACCCCTTCACAAGGGTTTGTATTCCTGCCCTCTTGTGCAGAACAACATGCCCCGGTGCATGCAGGGACATGCTTCTATCTTTTGCTCACCAAACCAGTTTGTGCATGTGGGTGACAGGCAGATGCTGGGATGTGCAGACCCTGAGCCACTTCATGAACAACTTAGAGAAACAAGTCACAAAAGACATGAAATCAAACTTCTGGCAAGCCATATGTGAGTACTATTGTCACTAGCCATTGTTTCCTCAAAGCAAGTAGTACGATACTTTAAAAACACTCAGTAGGTTGATCTCAGTTAAAAATGCTGCTTGGCTGGGAGACAGGGCTCATTATCCTATGGACTGTGACATGCAGCACGGTCCATCAGAAACCTCTCCTCAGGCTGTGCATCTCGGGACCAGTGCTCATGACAAGCTGGGGGGGTTTCCTGGTGGCAGTGTTAACACAAATCCCATTTACATGGTAAGCAGGGTGCACTGGGATGTGATGTTGCTTTTCTGAACTCTGGATGGCCATCCCAAAGGTCCTCATTTACCAGCTTATTCTTTTCCACAGGGAAAAAGTACTTGGCAATACATCTAGCTCTTATCTCACAATTTCAATTCTCGCCTTCCTCTTATCTTACAGAAAGGGTCCTACAACTTAGATCATTCAGCAACACTTTCACAGCAAGTGAAAGACAAAAAGAGGAAAG
Source organism: Pitta sordida (assembly GCA_013390025.1). Classification (NCBI taxonomy): domain Eukaryota; kingdom Metazoa; phylum Chordata; class Aves; order Passeriformes; family Pittidae; genus Pitta; species Pitta sordida. The sequence goes on from WEKX01007684.1 coordinate 133,949, forward strand.
GAGTGAGGCTTATTACGGCCTAAGTGACACAAATTCTGGCAATATTTCTGCAACTGAAGCCAGAAAAAGGCAACAAATTTGGAAAAAAAATTTTGATATGGAGTATTTCAAAATGCAATTCAGATACAACCTAAATAAGAACCTAAAAATAAAGCAAAGAGAAAAATGCTGACTGAGAAGTAAAATCCTCTCTCTCACAAAAGAGATATTATGTACTTCATAATACATATTTTAAAAAAATTGTATGACTAGGTTGTTTCCCGAACCCATTGGTAGTATTGAAGCCTTCCTTCTCCCACTCCAGGATCAAATTAAGGCAGTTTCAGGAAGAAACATGTTTTTTTCCTCTCTAATTTACATCAAGACTCCAAGACCTTCCCCTGCAACTTATTTCTGTCGCCCTATAATGAAAGAACTTCTTTCAACATTGTGACTTGAAAGTAAACATGAAAGACCACTTGAAATCCTCAGTTGCCTTGTAGGTAATAGCAGGAGGAAAAGAACCCTGCAGAGAGAGCAGAGGCTGTAGGGGCAGAATTGTGCTCTGGGCTCTGCCACAGACACAGCCCCTAAACTCAGGAAAACATCTCCACATCTTTCTTAAAACTTCAGTTAGTGAAAAGCTCGGTGTGTTCAGGCCCCAGGTTTTCCTGGTTGTTCTGCTTTGTCTGTCAGTACGTGTTAGTCAGAATGAAATTAGGGATTATTTTTGATGAGGTGAAATGTGATTGCGTGAGCAGGCAGAAAGAGTCCTTTGGAAATATACTGTGACAGGACCAAAATCGCACCAAGTGGCAATTGGACCTGTGCTTGTGTTCATATGCAGGGAAAATGCTCAGGCATTTCAGGGCTGTAAATGGTTTTCAAGTCTTACTGCATACAAAGAGGCCATGTTCTGCAACAGGCATGACAGGCAGAACTTGCTTATAAACCCCCCTCCAATAAAAACATAATTAGGGAGATGGGTTCTGTCTGCCAGTTCATGTTTGGCCAACACCAGGATGAGCAAATCTCAATTTTGTTTCAGAAATTGCTTGTATTCTCCCTTCAAATGTTTACTTTCCAGAGTAGGGAAGTTGTGCAAGCAGCTCCAGCCAGGCTGTCATCTGCCGAAGGTGGGTCCTGGTGGCAGAGTTTGGTATAGAAAGCTGATAACGGACTACAGAACCTCCAGGCCAGGAGACTCTGCAGAGACAAATGCACTGCTACATCAGAAGTCAAATCCCAAGAAGAATTTCCTTTGATTCCTTGGATGGTGCATGTAGACATGGCAGGGGAAGCAGTGGGTACAGGTTTGCAGATCCCCACAGTTAACAGGTTGGATCATTGTGGTTTTTGGCTTTGTATGATACGCTCTCTCTGGGCTAACTGGAGAGCTCATTCTCTACCTCTTTGCTCTCCGCATGGGGATTTGTGCACACACCCCCTTCCCAGCTTTAGTTCACCTCTGAGACACTGTGACTGCACTGTGCTTTTGTGACTCCTTCTGATGTTGACCTCAGTCATAAACTGATGAAAAAACCCTAAGAAACACCTTGCTGGCAATGCAGTCTCAGAAATGTTTTTTGCCATATCTGCTGGGGCCTGTGGGAGCAGAATGCCAGCAGATGACTGCTCCATTATTTTCAAGTCCCAATAAATGTGACTTCTTAAAATCATCTTTAATATTCTGCCGACAATGAAGAACTTGAGATAACCATTGGCCAGTCAATAAGAGTTTGAAAACTCTTTACTCATACTTAATATTTCATCTGATCAATTTAATCAGTTGCAAGATTACAACATTTTTCTCCTTCACAAGTGAGGGAAAAAACCACTAGCTCTCCTAAAGGCCATATAAAGATTCAATAGAACTGATTTCCTGAGCACTCACCTGCCTCAGTACGAATAGTTAAAATGTGAACAGTAAAAAAAAAAAAGCTGTGATGCTGCTCCAGTTTTGATTTAAATGTGATATCAACAAAAATACCAATAATAAGAAAATCAGTTACAACATGGCCTCTGTCTACAGTTTTTTGTTTTGTTTTCTGAACAGATGCACCACTTAGGCTTTTACATATTAAGCAGAGACCAAAAATCTTTGATCCTATCACTGAAAAAAGGATTTTTTGTCCATTATGTTTCCATATGTTTCCACTTCTAATAGCCCATGCAGCTGTATGTTAAACAAAAAGCTGTGAAACCCTTGACTAACTCAAACTAAGATGTTTCATTTTATATATCCTAAAGATCTGGCTGTAACATCTTCAGCTTTTGAATTTCACCACATTCAACTATTAAGGCTTACTTGCTTAGAGAAGACACAGAAGTTTCTCTCTGCAGTCTGGTTTTAGCTAAGGGCTTTTGCAGAAGTCTTGGTTCTAGAAGGATTTCTGAATTTATGTCTACACTGAGAACTTTTTCCTTAAATGCAGGAAAAAATGAAATTAACCTTAAATTTGACAATGACCCTGGAACAGTAATTTTATAGATCCATCTACTGGAAGTATTTCAAGGAAAAGTAAACTCTTGCACCTTTGCATGTTAGAGAATCTTCCTCTCTTTGGATTCAGAGGATGCCTAAATCCTTGAGCACAGGAAGTCTTAAATGAAGACAAAAAGCAGTACTGCCCTTGATAAGCAACACTTGAAAGTATTTCGTGGGGTTTTAATACTTTTCTAAAGGAAGAAAGATTAACTCAGTAACTTAGTTGCCTCATTAACATGAGAAAACCATTGTCCAAACCCAGGTAAGAAGAGATAGAGAAAAGTTAATCTTCTAAACACTTAAGTTTTAGGCTACTACTAAACTAGAAATACAAAACTCATATGAAAAAGAAGATACTTTCACTCAAAGAGAAGGGAAAACCGTTCCAGCCTACATTTCCAGCACAAAATCTCTCCCTCTGCCCTGGCCAGTCAACCTTCCTTTAGACTATGGGACTGCCCTTTATAACCTGTCAGCTCTCATGAATATGGTTTCCTTCCTCTCCGCAAACTGCCAGCAATGGCTTGCCTGCAGGTGCATATATTGTTTGGGCTTTGCCTGTTTTCTAAGGAAAACTCACTTTGAGTGGAGTCAATAAACAAGTGAGTCTGTATCTAGCTCACCTGTATTAAGCAGTTTTTTTTTTTTTTTTTTTTTTTGTGTGTAGGACAAGCAATAAACTACATGTGTGCCTAATTTCTACTTGATTTCGTCTGTTTTGTATTTAACTTGTTACAATTTCTTGCAGAAGGCACCTTTCTTTCTCCTCACTCCAGAAATGTGTTTCCCATTTCCCACAGAGATAAGTGCTCTTCTGCTTCCAGCTTTCTTGGCACATCTGCTGAAAACTTTGGAATGAAAAACAAATGAATATGATACAGCATAACGCACTGTTTCTGACGCATTTCAGCAGTTTCCCCAGAAGCCCTTGTGTCCTGTCCCCAGGCTGAGGCCACACACCATACCAGGTGAAACCCACCTCTATTCTTATTTCTTTGAACAGTGCTGTCTTTGCACGCAGAAAATTTCATTTAGTTTTACAGGCCCCTCCCCTGCACCAGCCTCCAGAGAAGATAAATTTTATCAGACCAGCGTCAGCAAAGTGATAAATAAGTGCACAGCCGGTTCCAGCATGAGCCAGACACCAAGGCTTGCTTAGCAGTGCAGCCAAGTGCTTCAGCAGCTCATGATTGAAAGTGGAAGCTTAATGGAGTGAATGCGAACAAAGAATTAGAATAAATGCCACCTTTTGAAATAGAAAGCAAGCAGCTAAATGGCTTGGGTGAGACAGGAAAGCAGATGTAGAGCAGAGAAGCATTTCGGCAAAGCCAGCCTGGATTCCAGATTACAGTTGAGTCATCTTTGTCAGCCAGTACAATGACAGTCTCTGTCTGGGTGGCCTCCTGTGTGTCAGCAGGTGATGGGAAAAACACATGCTCCTCTTGCAAGAGCTGATTTACTTCTGAAAATGGTTGTTTTCTGGCCTCCCGAGTAGATCTTCTAATTAAGCATTTCCCATTAGAACATACCACCCCAATTACCTGTAGACATATACTACAGTCGGCCCTCTTCCACTTCGTGACCCCCATATTGCTGCTTCACATCTTAGTGTCATGATTTTCGAGCGATGAAAGAGGCCCCTTTTTGCAACTGCGCATGCATGACCTGGCATGCATGAATATTCAATTAGGCAGCATGAATATGCAAATCAACCTGCACAGCTGTGGCAGGGGCGTAGGCGGCTCCACCGTTTGCCCTGTCCCAGCTGCAGTCGCCGCTGCTCCACTGCTTCCCCACCCCCCCAGCACAGCTGCTGCAGCAACCGATACACAGCAACACAGAGCTGAAACAGTGCCGGGGAGCCGTCTGAGGGTGCGGGGCAAATTTGCATATTAATGAGCTGCCAATCAACGTGGAAGGTGGGTTTTGAGGGACCCGAGTAAGACCGCGGTCCTGTGGTATAGGAGACCCAACTGTAATATTCAGACTGATGGATTTCAGGCTTTAGCAGGGTAAGTGTAATCATCTATGAAAGCTTGTCCCAGATAAAGGAGAAGGATTTTGCCCTTCCATAGATATAAAGTCTAGGAAGAGATTTTGCACTGATACAAGTGAGTTGAACCATGAGAGTACCACACCAATGCATATCATGACAGGTGCTACAAATATTACAGCATTTTCTAACCGGCACATGTGGCTCTGTACCTCCTCCTGCAGGAGTCCTTACCTGATGGGACTATTCCCTGACCCCATAGAGCCAGAAAGGATGACTCGGAAAGGAATGAGTTCAACAGACTCATGAAGTAGAAGTATCCCAATCAGAAGCAAGGGCTGAGCTTGCTCTGAACATGGGATTAGCAGCAGGCTAGATGCACGGAGAAGGGGGGTGGGTGAATACCTGCTGTATTTGCGAGAATGAAGGGTCACACTACTCAAGGGAAAGCCCAGGGGAAAACAGGCCACTGGTGATGATGAGATGAATGTGAGAAGTCTGCCTGGCATGTCTCAATGAGTCTCGCAGACTAAACACCAGCACTGAGACATGAGGCTGGGTTTGTGCAAGTGCAAGGAAGAGAGGTTGTGGTGTGACTTGAGAAAATCACTATTTGAACCCTAACCACACAAAGATGAGGCACACAGTCTCTGGCTGTGTCTGGCCACCATACAGCTGGGATTAACAGGACATAACTAGTCAAGTGTCTTCTCTGTCATTTTTCTCTCAGTGGTTGCCTTGTAGAATTGCATTTGATGAATATGAATAGCCGTAAGCCAAGAAGTGAACAGACCTTTGTGCTGCTTGAGGGCTGTCCATGAAACTAACAGGCCAAATTTTAGTCTAGATGAATGCTCCACTGGACTTCTTCACACTTGCTAACAGAAAGTATTTGGCTGCTGTCTCTGGCAGTAAGGGTAGGGGCAATGCCAGCTGCCATTCGGATAAGGCAGAGACTAATGGATTTCACCATCAAACAACCCTCACTGAAAGCTGTCCAGAGATGATTGCATAGACAACATTCATTAGAAAGAAAAGAATTTCTTTTCCATAAGAAAGGATTGGAAAGCACATCATTCCTACACAGTTGAAGGGAAATGGATACTACTCTGCCCTGACTCCCCTTCCCTGCCTCTGAACACAGTAGCAGGGCTGCTGGCTTGTCTTGGCAGTGTTGATGAGTGATAATTATAAACATCTGTCAGAACTTTGATGTCAATATTTGTAGATAGATACCTGATCACATTTTGGAAACAACAGAGAATGGTCTCTACTCATCACGTTTTAAAATGGATGAAAAATTTTCCTTAGGATATCAAATACAGGTCAAGAGGCTGAAGTCCAGTTGACAAAAGGAAAAATTGCATTCAAATCACTTTGTTTGCAGCATGTATGAATCTAATTGAAACTAGTGAGCTGTGTCTGCATATATGAGGAGGGAATTACTGTCTACATACCAATGCCCAGCACAGGTAAAACACAGACATTCTTTTTAATGGCAGGTTTATGCAGCTAATTCCTCATATTCAGCACTGACTGTACAATAATCCTTTTGACAAATGAGTCAAGAGGCAGGGTGCTCCTGAGCATAATACACATTATTGCCTTGCACACATCTAGGACATGTAGATGAGTGAGGATTAATAGTTACAATTAGAAATGTAAGAGCAGACTGTGGATTGTGAAAATAATTAGCAGGTTGTGAAAAGAATTTCCAGCCCCACAAAAATGTTTTAGTGCAGAATACATTCAAACGGAAACAATAAAAGAGACTCAGCCATGCTCTTCCCATAATGACACTTTTGGGATTGTTAGAACAGGATTTGAAAGCTTGCTGGCTCCTTCACAAAGATGGCTCAAAGCTCATGGATCGCCAGACACAGTGGCCTGTACTGGGGGTGGCAGGCAAACACTTGGCTTCCCAGGGCAGTCTTGGTCACATTTCACCTGTATTCCTACCTGTGCTTTTGCTCTTCACACTTCACAGTCTCACAGGACTTATGCTCCCCAAGCCCTCTGCTCATAGAGGAAAACATCAGTTATGCTGTAGCATGTGAGCAAGCTGACCCACAGCAAGGATGGGGCAGAGTTCTTGATGTGGGATCTGGGCATGTGTGTGGAACGAGCTGCACAAGAAAATGTGGATGCTCACCACAAAATTTAAATAATCCTGAAATTGAATTATAAAGTTTTGTTTTTAAAATACAGTAAATGATATATTATCTTTGATCGACTTTCAGCATTAGAGGAATGTGGGTTTCTTCTCAAGACAAAATTTGAGATGTCCCCATTTTTGGGGAGTGTCAGGTTTCTGCAGAGACTCCACAGATTCAGAAACATTCAGTAAGGCGTGGAAGTTGGCAAAATGAGCAGTACGGAAGCGGCCAAACTTCCCGGCCATGCTAAAGCAGCCTGGCAGGAAGCAACACTGGCCGAGAGGCTGCGCTGCAGGGTACCAGAGCTGAGGTGTCTCCAGTGCAGACTCATGAGCTTCTGCCCTTTGCAGATCAGCCCCCCTGCAGCTTCTTCCCAGGTGGCCTGTCTCTGGGATTTAAATAACTAAAATGCCATTAAAAACATCATGAATCATGCTCACACAGCAGCGAGGCTGAAAAACAAGTCTGATTTGCCTTTCTTTTCTCTGTTTGAAGGCAATAGGTGACTTCACTATAATTCCTTAAGAACCCAGAGTCCACAATTTTTCTTTCCAGAAAATTCTTCTCTTATCTCTATCCCTTCACACTTTTCTGAAGACATGAATGGTAAAAGTTCTCTGAGAAACCTAGTTAAGAAAATCCAGAGCGGGTTTCAGAGGACAGACTTTAACAGCAAAATGATGGCTCATTGTCAGTAATTTCCCTCAGGTGCACTTTGCTTCTGGCCAGGACACAACATCCCTCTCAGCTATGGACTGAGTGGGGATGCCTTTGCAAAGTCTGCAAGTCTCTAACTTGGCAATGAATAAAAAATTCTGTCAGGAAAGGAGTGTATAATGATCAAGTGTAATGAAATGGTGACAATATATCTCACCAATCAATAAGAACACTCTCTTTGTAAGAATATATTCCTTATTTATAGATCAGCCAGCTTGTGCTGAAAACGGGAGTCAACAGCTTTCAGTCTGATTTAGAAGAAAGACTGACTGATCCTGTGAAATTACCTGGCATACTTAATCACAAAGATCAAAAAGGTTGGTTTGGGTTTGGGGATTTTTTTTTTTGTGGTGTGTAAGTACAGCTTTAAAAATCGTATTATTCCAATACAATTCCCATTGTCGCTGTCAGTGTGGAGTGTGTAAGTGTCTAATATATCTAACACAGATGTGCCAAAGGGCTACAATTAAATCACTCTGCACTCATCTTCTGCTACCAATCAACTTTTTCTCCTCTTAATGAACAGACACATGCTGTTTTATACAGTCTGATTGACTGGTTGATATGAAAACATAAAGTGGCAGAAGCTGGTGAAAAGTATTCATTATTCTCTGTGTTTGGAGCTGCAATAGAGTGAGTAATTGTTTTTGATTGTGGCAGCCACTCGTGCTGACTGATAAGCGCTGGAGCACTGGCACAGAGGTTGTGTTAGATAGGATGGAACCTGGTATGTGAGATCTTAATGGTAGTTAAGGCATCTCCAATGTTTTATTTGAATGGTCAATATGGTTTTGAATTGGTAATTTTCTATTACCTGGTCCACAGAAGTAATCTTCATACCTTTGGCAGATTTTTTAGTAGCTCTAATCCAATATTATAGCGCAGGAAACTGAGAGAGAAGGAAAAAGCAGAAGACTCAGCACCTTTACGCAGCAGAGCCAAAGTGACCCACACACCACAAGAACCCTCGTAACACTTGGTACATACTTCAGGAGAATGATATTCAAAGTGAACTGTACTTGTTCATCTCAATGATAGAAATAGATGGATTTTTTTCCATAGGTCAAATATATTGCATTAAAAAGTAAAGTGTGCTGATAGGACCAGATGAGGAAAGAACCTCTCATCTTATAAAAGGCACCTTGTTAATATCTTTGTGCTTTAGAGAGATTGTAATGACTTTACCCCTGTACTACTTGTCTACAGTCTTTGTGAGCCCCTGGACTGGGGCAAGCCCACCCTGTTCCTGCGTTACATGTAAACAACCCTCTACATTGATTGCCAGCTATGTTGGCCTGAGAAAAAGGATTTTTAGCCAGATCAACATCAAAATACCACACAGAGGATAAAAACCAGAAGGAAAACACATCACTGCTAAGCTGTTGACATAGGAGTTCAGAATTTAATTTGGAGGGAAGGTACATTACATTATGGTCCTCAAATTCCAAGTGACATCAAAACCAAAACCATTCTTTGGAACTACCTGGGAGCTGCAGTTACTTTTAAAGTTAACACATTAAAAAGCAAATGCAGTGAAAAAGGATTGAGTTTTAATTTGGGCTAGATATGAAAGCAATCATTTCCCGGTGTAGATGACCATGGGAATATGAGCCCATGCTCGGCACATCCATGTGAGGGCAGCACATCCCCATGGACACTGGTTTTTGGAACGGGGCGAAAGAAACAAAAACAACAAAGCAGACCACACTTTTCACCCTGAAAGAGCATGAAGGAAAATATTTGCGTTGCAAGTACTCAACTTGTATTTCCTAAACAATAGTAACAAACTTTTCTTGAGTAAAACACTCAAAACAAGTGCTGGAATGAAATTATAAGCCTGTGCCTTTTGTAAAGGAGATATAAAAATAAATAAATAAACACAATTCCACTCAGAATTGTAATTTGGCAACCAGTGGTTCCATAAGGGCTGTTTTAATGCTATGTTTCAATGACACAACTACATTAAAATCTTCAGTAGATAATCACAGTTTTAAATTAGTTAAAAATGTTGTTATGCTCTTCAGAGGGCTTTGCAAGTTTAACTGCAATTTTTCTACTTTGCTTTTTATCATCTATATTTGTTTGTTGGTGGGGACTGCCAAAGTTTATGTAGATATTTAAGCCCAAGACACCATCTTAGCTTAGCCATCTGTGAAAACAAAAACGAGTAAAAATATAGCTTTGAATAAATGAAACATCGAGGGAATTTCATACTCGGTATAAATAATTGCAGATATAGCTTGTTGCTATGCAGTTAAGAAAAACATTTCTCTTATCCTCGGTGAAGACTCATTTCTTTAAAAGGCTTCACTTTTAAACATGAAGACAATGAAACATTAATACTTTTCTATCTTCTGCTTCAAGTGTACATGTGAGATTGATGCCTTCCTGTCTGGTTTGATAAAAAAGAACATGAAGGATCTAGAGAGAGACAGGAGAGAGGCACCAAAGCCTCAGGACAGCTGATGCTGACCAAAACTAACACTTCCCATGGCCTCAGCCATGAGGCCAGAGCCTTTCAATTTGGGCCCCAATCCAGTAGGGCTTAAAATTTGGGTGGCTTATGGGAGGCCCAAGCATGAGAAACAGAAGCTTCATCTCTTTTACGGGGTTAGAGCAGAGCACTAAGCTTCATGAAAGGGACACTATTTTCCAGGTACAGCAAGAAAAGTCACTTTATAATGAGCGTATGGGAAAAACCCTGAGGACACAGAAGAGAAGAGAAAGCAAAAGCAGTTCTGCAGGAAGTTTTTCTTTTCTTTTTTTCTTCCCATTTCAGCTCTCAGAAAGTGGCGATTTTTTTTTGCAGGGCAATACTTGTAAGGAAAGGTTGGTTTAGAAACTTGTCCTTGAACAATTCATCACAACTGTGTGTTTGACCATGGTCCTGAGCCATAAGGCTCAGCTCCAACACTAAGTAAAGCACAGACTTCTTAGATGTAATACGCAGAAATTACAGACTTGACTGTCTTGTAAGAAAAGCTGCTTAAGATGGACACCCTGAAAGCACAAAACCAGAGGTGCCCCGCTGTTCTGGGAGCATTGCAGGGCAAGGGCTCACGTGCCTGGCTGTCGTGCGCCTCCCGATCCACCATGGGCTGTGTCTGAACATCCTCATCTCTGTGGAGCCACGGGCATAACAGGGATCTGCCTGATGACAGAGCAAAAAGCCCCAAACAGGGGAAATGCTTGAATAATGCAGCACAACTCCCTCCCCACGTGCTGCCTTCATTTCAAGCCTTACAGGGAAGACTACAAGGATCAGAGTACCTGTGTAATGAAGCAGAAACCCAGTGGCCATTCTGCTTCCAGCCATTCTGTTTCTTGTGGAAATTTTCAGCCCTGATTTCTCCATTTCAAGTCCTGAGGAGCCTTTTCTGATCACTGCTTTAGACCTGCTTTGCAACAGTGCACAGGGTTTCACACTGGTCCTTAGCTCTCAGTGAGGCCACAGCTCCCTGCATGTATGCTTGGAGTGCATATATATGTGTACATCTATGCATATGTACAGGGGGAATAGCAAAACCAATAGCTTTTTACAGCCCTAGAAAAGCTCAACACTTTTTGCTTCCTTGTTTGTCTTGTTTCCTTGAGAAAAAAAAATTGGACTTTCTTGGCTGAAAGCTGTCATCTTCAATGAAAAGCTGATTATATAGTGGAAGTAAATAATAAAAGCATGATTCTGTCTGGTTGTCTGGGCTAGATTCATGAAAAACCCCTCAGTTGGCACTCAATAATTTCCTCATGAAAAGCAGTGTTTTCTTAAGGAAATTGTAACAATTTGCTGTGGACCAAATTAGTGAAGATATAATCTGTCATCACATTGAAGATGAATTTGCATGCAAATAATTGTGGCATGAGAACTGGTGGTGTCACACAGCTTTAATGATGGTTTGCAGTAAAAATACCAGGAGAACAAACAGCAGCTCTACAGTTTCTGCAGGTTGCCAGCACGTTATTATTGGTTCTGACCTTCTAATTGCCTCTCTATTTTCTGCTCCTGGCTGCATGGTGAATAACACGAGTGCTCTTTCAACTCCTACGTGTCCCCCGAGTGCTCCCCCCTCTCTCTTCTCTCTCTCTCGGCAAAGAAATAAACTACCAATTTAATGACTAACTAGCTTGTACTCTCGGAAGAGTTTCCTGAGCTTTTGTAGAAACGTTAGGCTTTGAACATTTTTCAAACAGAAATCAGTATTTTTGTCTCTCTTTCTCTTAACCCTCTGTACGTGCCAGTGAGGAGCATTTTAGTTAGAGCCTTGTCTACGTGGCAGTACAACCCCAATTCCTCTCTCCTGCTGGTAGTGAGGAAAAATGCTACAGCTGCTGCTCCTGTGTAGTTGGGGCAGTAAACAGGTCAGGAAGCACGGGGAATGTTAAAGACGCCAGCGGTGGGCGCGGTGCGGGTCACGCCTGGTACCCGGGGGCGGCGGTCGGGGATGCTGCGGGTGGGATGCGGGCACGGTGCTGTGCAGGGCACGGTGCTGTGCGGGCCTCGGCGCGACAGTCACCGTGCCACCCCTCTGCTGGAGGGAGCGGGATGAGCTCTTGGGACTGCGGGGGGGCTCTTCCAAAAAATATCGCCATGTGAGTTAGTAGCAGCAAGAAGGGCAGGGGGAGCGGTAGAGGAGAGCCCCGATGGCCCCGGGCCGATGCAATGGTGGCCGGCAGCCATGAGATGTCACTGCGGCCCCGCACACAAACAGATACCAGCTAATTTGTCAGACACACCAGAAGGGCTGAGACCCAGACGTGTCCACATCGTGCCTCGCCTTTTCACCACGGCTTGAGTGTCGTCCTGGCCCCTTCCCCACCCTCCCAGCTCAGTTCCAGCAATGTGCGAGCCAGCGGCACGTCCCTGTCCCACCGGGCGCGTCTGCACAGCACCTGATGCCCCGAGAATGCAACGCCTTCTGCCTGGGAGGAGATAACAGAGAAATGTAAGATTTGCACCATTGCTACAGCTCCTAAAGTGTGGCTGCTTCACAGCAACTTTTTCTCAAAAGAGACCACCCAGCTTCAGTCATTTCTCTGAGGCGCTCAAGTGAAAATTGTACAGTCACTCACTTTGGATTTATAGTCTGACCTGACATTCAGAAACAGTAATGAAGGATTTTAAGCAGTGGATTAAAGTACCTGCCATGCCCTTCTTGCTCTAATGTAGTTTCCAGTCTCTCCTCAAACCTTCTGATTCAGCAACTCGATTTTGTAGGAAGGGCAGGATATTCAACACTATAGCTAGACTTGGTGGTTTTCAGCTCTTCAGTGTTCAAGATAAATAGAAATGTACACTATCAGGGAGAAGGGTTCATTTTCTAATGAGTCAAATAAGTCTGTTTTCCTACCATATCCCATGTGCTACCCTGAATAAAGGTTCCATCCCAAGTAGCTCAGGGACACGTACTTTACCAGCACTTAGAAATTCCTCTCTCGTCAAACTTTCAGGACAATTGCAGGCTTTTCACCTAGATGAAGTGGAAAGTAAATGAGGTTTATCCTGCAGCAAATCCTTCAGAAGACTGGCACAGTCTGCCATTACATGTGGAATGCAGAGATACAGATAAGAAAAGCAAGTCTAGGAAACCTTACAGAGGCATATAAATATGCCCTGTATTAATGGCTGTGTGTTAAAACAGGTTACAAAACACATTTTCTAAGTTCAGATAGTGACCATCTTAGCCACTAACATCTGAGAAATACACTTAGATCAAAGTTGTATGACCTCTATTTACTACAGCGGATAGAACTTTCTGAAAATGCCTACTTTTAAAATCTTATTACTGTCAAGTTCCTTATTTAGGCCAGTGACTTGACATTCTTGCATGAGTGAACATTAAAGTTTTTGCCTTTTTAACCTCCTAATCCTGCTGCATAAATCTTTTATAAGAGATTCTATTCTATGTGTCTTTTTGGTGTTATTGGGTTCTTATCTTTTATTCCAGTCCAGGTTCTGATTTAATATATTAAAAACTCCAGTTCAGCTTTGCTTTCCTTATTAAGATACAAAAGAGGTAGATTATTATAGGGCACTGAGAAAAAAATCACAATATATAATCCTTTTTTCTTAAAAAGAAAAGAGAGAAATTAAAAAGTTTTAATTTAAGAGGAAGGTTGTATCACCCTCTTATGTGGCACCCCTTTGTGAGTGTCACATAAATGTAGAAAATCACTTCTAATTTTAAGCAAGTACATTTGTGTGCTGTCCCTTACCTGCTTCTGTTCAGACTGTGAGGTCAGACCCTGCAGCCCTGATTCTACTGGTAGGTATCAGCAAGCTCTTTCTTCTCCAGAATGTTGCTGGAAAATCTCTCCCTGGGGACCTGCTGGCAGGGTCAGAGTATGTAAGGACATGGACATAAAATTCTCCTTTACTATCCTGTGTTGCCTTCTTCTCCTAGCACTTACGCTGTAACTAAGTGAAAAAGTAAAATCAAAGCTCCTCCACCAGGAGAAAGAAGCAAAAAATAAAATTGATACGAAACCCTAAATATTCAGGTGATTAGCAAAATCAGATAAGGCAGATTTGTGTCTTGGAAGTGGTCTACGTTAAAGGTTTGTGTTAAAGAAGGGCTGAAAGGTTCAAAAGTGATGAGAAAACTGATAGGACCAGTTTGGTTATGTAGCATTCGTACTCGGAAAGTCCTGCCTGTACCCATAGTATGACAGACTAATAGCCTGACAGATTAGCTTACCAAACGCAGGTCTGATCCCTCACGTGGGTACATCCAAGATGCCTAAGGGATGGATGAACTTGCAATGATAGCAGGATCACACTGCAAATTAAAAATTCATCCGTACAGAATTAGCTACTTGAGCCACGATTGGACATAGAAGGAGAGTTGGTTAAAAATACATCTTTTTAAAACAAAGATGAAAGTATAGAATAGATATCTTTCCTCATATTTAAATGAAATTGCCCTGCTTTAAATGAAATAATCTTGTTCATGGCTGAAGTACACCTGAAATCACATAAATCTGAATATCAAGGAATCTTCCTTCCCTGTCCCAGGGAGGCTGTTTAAATTTATACATATATACACATATGTATATATATATACAAATCCACAATCCTCTTGTACCCTAAATATCTATTATATAACTTGGCCACACAATGCTCAAGAGCCTCAAGGCAGCAGATGGAAAGAGCAAGACTGGGCAAACTTACATTCATTTCATGTTCTATTGGGATGTATAAAGCATAACCCAGACACAAACAGCAATGAAGTACTGCTCATTATTAGTAGCTTAGGCTCAGACTGAACTACTGATTTACCTGAAAGTGATTTGTATTCTGGTTAAAGAGAATGAGTGGGTAAATGGTGTTTTTGCGGCAATGGCTGAAGCTTCTAACCAAGGAGACTGCAGTCTGGTGTGAGGGGGTGACAGTCATCTGCATCTGTGTGTCAAGAAGAAAATTGTCCTCTGGCATTGCCATGGTGAGACGTGCTGGGATGCAACCACCCTAATGCTGTCGTATATATTTTTCCAAGCTCACTTGTAAGAAGGTTACGAAATCATTCTGACAAACCTTCATTGAGCTTTTCAGGTTACCTGACTTATTTTGTGATTCATCTACAGGAAAAACAAATTTGGAGCACAGCTGGGGAACTCTTATCTCTGGACAGCTGCAACAAGCCCAAGCCATCTGTAAGGGCTACGGGAGACAACTGTGTACTGGGTTGCAGGTTTCCCAAAATTGGACATGCTCTGAAACCCTACTGTGATCTGATCAAAAAAGTGGGATTCTACCAGTTTTGTTATTCTTCACACCCAAAGTGGTAAAATCCTGACAGATCTCACAATATTTTCATGTGGTGCTGCTATAATTAATACCTGGTTCAGCTGCCAATTATTGCAGATGCCCTTCTGCAGATAAAAAGGAACTTTTGCCTCCACCATTTATTTTTCTGCAAGTTCCCTGACCTGGAAACCTGACATTTTCTGGTTCACACATATGCACATTTCAGCTCTCCTCCTCAAGTCGTGTTTGAGATCGCCACTAACAGAAAATGGGATAGACAATAGAGTCTGCACCCACACAGGGGAAGTGCAAACAGCACAGCCTTGTCAGGATGGTCAGTCTTATTTATTTCCCCTTTACTACCTAAACTAATTTATTTCAGCACCCATTTCAAGCACTAGCTTTTCTATACAGCTCAGTCAGTGTAGCAAAGCAAAAGATTCCCCTGGATTTAAGGGGGTGGGGAATCCTGGGTGTCCTAAAAACCACCCAGAATCCAACATTAGTTTTCCCTTACTTCTTGACAGAAAAAGGCAAAAAAAAAAAAAGGAAGTAGATTTCCTGCAAAATTACAAGCCTGCCTCTGTTCAGAATGCTGCAGAAACTGCCAGAGAATACTGGATTTGTAGCAGAATAATTTCGACATGCGGCTGCCAAGGTCAGTCAGCCTTATGCACTGGGCTGGCAGGCCAAACTTACTTACATAGTAATGGCCGTCGGCAGTCAACTTTAAATTTGGCACATACTTCTCCCCCTCGCTCCAATGTAAAAGGAAAAACATATTAAAGTTGTTCTGCCTTAAGCTGTTTTTCCCTCACTTGTATATTTTCTCCATCTCTCCCAGCTCAAAATGCTCATAACTACTGCTGCAAGCATGAAATTCAGCATTCAGAAAGGGCCTGATGGTTTTCTCAGTTTCTTTGGAGACCGCTGGGATTTTATCTCATTAACGGTGTAGAGATGCCAATAGGAAAGGTCATGAAAATAAGTTGGGTCGTCACAATCTAATGCTACCATTTCATCGTGCATACGTATTTCTTGTGTCCATCTAATGCCAAAACCTGATTTTTCATGTTCTTACCAACGGCAGCTGTTGCTTACAGTGGGTATCACCCTAGGCTGAGATGGATGACTCTGTTGGTACCTGATCTAAGTACAGAGTACACATATCACTTGCAAGGCAACAGGATGTGTGGGACTGTTGAAGGGAGCCCTGCACACTCAGGGCAACTGAGGAAGGGCTGAGTGCCCCGGGCTTCACTGAAATTGGGCTCTAGCCCAGGGTTGGGTCCATGCTGGTTCCAGTTGGGGCTACTAAGGGCCATCAGGGCTTCTCACCATCCCCAACAACTGTTTCTAAACTATGAAGTCCCTCTCCCCAGAGATGGCAAGTCGCAAATGAAATAGCAGAGATAGTGAAAAAGTGGTTAACAGGAGCTTTCAGAGAAGAATAGAAGAATGTAGAAATAAGCCCCCGCCATTTCTTACATTATCTGAGAGCTGTTCAGCCATGAATTGTCTGTAATAATTAGCATGAGAATATCTCCTTGATGACATTCAGACTGCATAAAAGGGTCTGCATTTCCTCCATCAAAGTGCATATTTATGAACTGAATCTCCAAAAGACAGAGCCTTTGATAGTATTATTTTAATATTTTTTGCATAAAGAATTTGCATTTAGAAGTTTAAACTTCAAGAAGCCCTAATAATAAAAAAGACTATCAGATTTCTGCTAGTCACCTCAGTTCCTAGTAAACACAAACACATATATGGGAGTCACTGTTTAAATATGAAAGTGATAGACTATACAAGAGAGAATGGCATGAATAAATTTACTTTTGTTCTTTAATGATCCTGAGAATAGTATGTTAAAAAAGCCATCCTTGAATACTGAAACTGTTATGTAGCACATGGTTTTCTCAGTTCCCATTTATTTCTTGACCCTGGTGACTCCCTATTCCGAGTCATACTGAAACTCCTCTACTTTCTGTGTAGTTTATATGTGTGCATGCTACTGCCCCTTTGTTGTTCAAAACCTCTTCTTTTATGTACCTGATTACTACAGTTATTCCAAATTTAAGCTTGATCCAAAACCAGACACATCAAGGACGGGATTATAGACCTCTATCAGAGGTAGGACTGTGGGGACATACAACAGACATAGTTCACCAGCTTGGGTAGCTTGAGTTCAAAACCTCTTCTAAATGTCAACCTTGACAGAGGTTTGTCAACAGAGCCTGCCCAAAGCTCATTAACTTGTAGCTGCTTCTACTTGGTCCTGGTGTTATTTCCAGCCCTTTGTTTTAGCACCTAGACAAAGTAGGTGACTGAAAGTTTAAAGACTTGAAATCTGAAGGGCAGTTGATAGTTACTGAAGTGTTTAGAGATAATATATTCTATTTGTTTACTGTCCTTTCAGCAAAAGTGTGCAAGCACCTGAACTATCCCAGGCTTGGACAACTGAGGCTGGAAGCTGACCCAGGGAGTCACTGTGTGTTTGAAGTTGTGTTCAAGATGTTATGGGCAACCAAACCTATTGCTCCGGGGTGCTAGACTCATTTTCTGCCAAACACAAGTCCTCACCAGCTTGTTTGCACTGCCCATTAAAAATTATTTCCCCTATGAGCTGCATCTGCTTCTCCTTTGGTTTGCAAGACCTTGATGGCATTGGTGAAGACATCGGTTGGTCCATGATGGCTTTGGAGCTGCAGCAGCCTGCCTCAGATCCATGAGCTACAGTGTAAAAAAAGGTTTGGGTTCTGACTAGTTTTTAGAGGGTGCCAATTCAGATTTTGGAAAGTTGACAAGAAAACAAAAGGAAATATAGTAAGGTGAGGTTCCTCTGGGAACAGAATTTTTAGAGTGATATTGAAAACAATGCTTTTGCTACTATATGGCGCTGCTCAAAAATCTTCCTACAAGCATTCCACACAGAAGATTTTTGAAGTTGTCAGTAGACAATTACAATTCCTGTAGCTGAAATCTTCTTCTTTTGTTAGAAAGCCAACCATTTTAACTTGCATAATTCCATCATTTATATTATTTAGACAAATCCTTTGACATTCAGCAGGTATCTCTAAAGTTCTATTTGTAAAATAACTTTTATCTTGTATTATTTAACAATAAATACTCTGTATTTAATTCATGAATACAGATAGCAGTACATTTTATGCACCAACAAAATAGTGAGTTGTGCATGTCTTACTCTTAGGGAGGACAACAATATGGATGAATACTGGATAAATCTTAGTGCTAAGGAAAATTATGAATATTTGCTAAACAAATAAGTATTCAAGGCATCTTGTTTTTTCTTAAAATGGAACAGAATATTCTGAATACAAAAATCCGGCAAAAAATCTCCTCACACTTAAAAATATTGGAAATATTAAAGTTATTCATGGCATACCAAAAATAGTAATAATAGTGAATTATTGTATTTGTTGGAAGATTGATAAAATTATCTTCCTTATCTTTCAGCTGTTATTTATCTTCTTTAGATGTAAGGTCTTTGGTGTAGAGATTGACCTTCAGTGCCCAAATATGCCCTTACTCAATATTTCTCACAATTACAGGAATGAAATTACTATAGAAAAATAAAGTATATTAACACTTGTCCTCATAAAGAGAGACTAATATAAAGACCAGGTTCTTATCACAATGAAGTTACAAATATTTTTGAAATTTTCAGTGAAGAATGTTGAATTTTTCCAATATCTCCTGCTAGCTAATAAAAGATTTGGCAAAACCCAATGTATTCATCACCAACAGCTATTCAGAGTTATTCTGATCTTCTTACAAGAGAATTAATTTTTTTAAACTATATTTATGATTGACTTTATAGAATCTGGTCCAGAGAAAAACTTCGACCATAATATGTTATTATCATGTATCTATCTTGAGGGCAATTATTTCAATTATACCATGATTCCACCTTTTTATAAACCATGCCGTGGTTAACTAGAAATAACTCTTAGCATACCTGTTACACCACTGTTGCTTGGTTGAAGCCCCACTGGGAAGTGATTCCAGAAGCTCCTTCTGCTCTCTGGTCTCCCCGCAAAGGAAACAAGAGACTTCCCTGCATGGGCCAGGCCGGGGCCCCCGGCCAACCTGAACCTACTCACCTTGGGGTCTCAAACTGGCCCCCACTTCACCAGTGATGCTTAGATCTGGCATTCCTTGGAATGATCTGAAAATGCAGAAATTTAGCACATACCTACTTTTATTTTCCATTCTGAAACAAAATAAGAAATGAGTGGGTCAGAGAACAGATAATATGAAGAAAACGTTGGTCTGTATATCACAAATACAAACACTGTAAATTGCTGGTCCAGGTCAGGAAACATCCACCTCATTCAGAATATGCAGAAGCGACAGGGTGCTTTCAGAATATGTTAATTCATCATCACCAGAAATTCTCGTGGGAACACACATACCAGTTTTGAAGGATGGCTTTTCTTCGATCTGAAAAAAAATTTCTGATCAGAAAAAAAAAAAAAGAAGAGAGGATAATTGATGGTTCAGGTGTTTTCTGGGCACTAGGGAATCATCTCCACTCTAGTCAAGTCTCCATTTTGCTTCTAAATGGAAACTTAAATGTGAATCTCCCAGGTGAATATTTTAGCTATTGTCTGATCCGAGATGGGTGAGATTTCCCAAAGAGAGTTTCACAGAATTTTAATTGCATCCTTACTTTGTGCAGGACATCTTTTGAATGCCTCAAATAGCTGCTGTGACATGAGAGGACGTTTTTGAAGACTGGTGCAGGGGTAAGGAAAGGAGTGGTAAGGTGCAACCTGCTGCTCCAACCCACTCCTCTCCTTACCCCTCCTCCCTCAGCAAAGGAAGTGAGAACCAAGAGCAAGCTTAAAGTCTCGTGCTTATAATGTTATCAGAATAAAAAGTCATCCTTGTGAAAGAAGAAAGAAATTAATCCTATTACTGTTACGACAGATTTAAAAATCACGGTTGTTTTAGTGATCACTCTTATTCATAATTCAACTTATAACTATATAAAAGATGAAGGGAAATATGCCCTACTTTTCCTTTTGTGATTTGACAGCACCTCTGTTCATCTGTTGAGTAGCTTTACCATGAAAACCAATGGTTACTCAGTTTCCCCTGCTGTGTTTTTGGGTCTTTCACAACACAAAAGGAAAGAAGAAAATCTGGAAGAAGGGAGGGAGAGCACAAGCAAAATACCTCAGGCAATTAAAGCCCTCAGACTGACTTGTGCCACTTTTCTTGTGGTTTGCCTGAAAAAAAATTATTTATTTACTAAAATACACAGATTTATAACTAAAAATCCTGCTCCAGAGAGCTGAGGAACAACAACAACAACAACAAACCTGTTTTGTTAATGTCCACTCAGTTTTTCTCCCCTGGACTGGAGGGGAGGGGGGGAAAGGGAAGGGACTGGAACCAAGTTCCTGGCTAGATGTGAAGCCTCCTGGAGCAGATGGTTGAGATTTTCCCAGTTCAGATATGTCTATGGAAAGAGTCCAACTCCTCCGATTCTCCAGGGAAAGCTGGAAAACAAATAGCCCCTCTGATCGTCGCCACGCCGCACTGCTTTTCAGAACTCCCGCTCCCCTGCTGCGGTGGGTCATTTCCCTTTATGGAATCTGCCGTCGTCACTGAGGGGGGAAAGGTGCTACAGAGAGCACCACCCAAACACAGCAAAATGGAATACAAAATGCAAAGATGCATTCACCACACGCATTAAAATGCCAACCTATGAAACCCCCATAATGCTCAGGGACTGCAGAGGGCATGGCAATGAGTGGGGCTTATTTGCATATTCATTAGCTATATCTCTTAATGACTCACTCTGCATGTGCTCAGACAGGAATCATCGTGGATCCCCCTTCCCCTGTGATTTATTTACCCTGCAAAGACCAAAATCGTGAAGATTCTGGGGTTCACTGTATTTGAGTACATGGTACTGGGGTGTTTCACATACCTTGTGCAGTCTAAACCAAAAAGAAAGCAGTGAGCTATTAAAATGCAGTCAGTACTGCAGGTTCCTCTTGTTGTTTTTTATAAGTAATGTTAATTTATCTGTTGATGCACAGCAATTGCCTTACTCATTTTGATATGTCACAGCTGAGCCCAGTAACAGGGGTTACATGTTACAACATGGCACATGACATTCCATGCCAAATACATGCTACTTCTACTCTCTGAGATACAGTAACAGTTTATTAGTTACTTTGAAGGTGTGGTGAAAATAATTCTTCCCTTTGAATATGTGAAAGGAGAAAGGTCCCCCCTCTCCTGCTGAATGGGTGTCCCCCAGCAGTTATGGAGGTCTGGCTGTAAAGTGTTCTGTGAAACAAGGACCATTGGCATTTCACTATTTCTTTACTCATCTGGATAGATCTTATGGTCCTCTCCGTCCTTTAGCTCAATGAGGTGAGGAATTTGGGGTCCCTTACAATAATATTGCATTGCCAAAGCTGATCTCAGCTCTGAAACATTCCAGACTACCTCCAGATAGTATTTCACTAGCGTGGAATTGCGTATTCTTTCATCCACACCATAGACATTAGCACCATCTATTGCTGCCAGCCCAGCCCCATCCTGTGAGGGACATGGCTGCAGGAGCTCCCTCCTCCTATTGAGAGGGCTGCTCCACACAGTGCAGCATTTGTCCCCCTCAGTTTTGGAGGCAGCTACTCCACACCACTCTGTGCCTGAATAGGGCACTCAGCTCTGTAGTTTCACAGCAAGGGGTCAGTTTGTTGGCCATTTTTTCCAAATCTTTGTGTATTATTTAAAACCTTTTGAGAGGATGTGTTTTCAAGCAAGGAGATGTGTTACATGTTGGTCTCTCCCACTCCCATCCACATAACAGATGACACCATTTAACTGCTAGAGCACGCGATCTATCATTCTTTGCAACACCACAGGTGTACTGGCTACGCCATATGGCAACTTCTTAGACTTGGACAGCCCCTTTGTATGTGTTCACAACAAAGGGTATTTATTAAACTGGGTCTGGTGTCACATGCTGATGTGCTTAAGACAGGTCAAGTTTTGTAAGCCTCTCCCCACTTATCATTCTGAAAGTTATGGTTTAGTCTTAGCTGATGATCTGCTATCTGGGGTTTATGGCTTGCATATGTCAAGCTTCTATCTTTCATCTGAGCTGCAGTAATAAGTTTTAAAATAAAAATTAGTGGTAATAATAAGATTTTTCTCAATTGACTCTAGATTTTTACATTTTCTCTCCGTGCAGAAACATTTACTTTAGTGATTTCCAGAACAAGGAGGGAACCAGCTCCATCCTGACATATTTTATGCACTCACCATTGATCCAGGTCCCAGAGCAAAAGTGGTGGCACTGTAAAAGACACACACTGACTGGAACTGGAGATCACATCATGGCAGAAGCAATATGGCTAATATTTCAGAGAGCTCTTAATTGTACTGCTCAGTTTCCTGATTGTTTGCAAGGTTTTTTAGGACTTGGAAAATAAACTTTTAAATGTCTGCAAGAAGGCTCATCCTAGGAGATTTGTGTTCTGATTGACAGTCTTGAGGGATTCAGAGAAGCAGAGGGAATCACATGAACTGTAACTTCAACTACAGGGCAGTGAGCTCGTGCTCCTCTGCTGGTCCATCTCTACTACATTCAATCAGAAGAGAGACCTGTTTGGCTCACTTAAAAAAAAAAACAAAACTAAAACCCCAAACCCCCCAAAACCCAAAGCAATATTAGTACATCTGAGTTATATTCAAATTTCTCAAAACTTTTAGTTTCCTTACAGAATGTGAAATAAAGGGGATCCACCTATTCTTTTTTTTTTTTCCCCCCGCAGTTATCAATTGCTCATCTCATTCTTGGAAACTACAGTAAAACTGGGCACTAAATATCATTTATTGTTTTAAGACAACATGCATCTCCATGTTTTAGACAATCTAATCTTCTCTGTGGTTTTGGCATTGATCATAATTCCATGCAAACCAACCAGAGGTTGCTGCTGAAAACCTGAAGAGATATAGAACAAAAAATTACTTTTCCATTTTATGGCAGATCTTTATTAAAGTGATATTTCCTCTTATCTTCTGAAACCTACTGGAATTTTAAACTTTATTTCCCCATTTTTATTTAAGTGGACACTTACTTCACCATCCTTAAAGCTATTTAAAGTTCAGGTATTAAACATGAATAATTGCCTTCTGATTTCAGTGCATGATGAAATAAAAACTGACAATGCATGTCTTCTGGTGACATTCACACCTGCATCTGTGACTGAGACTTCTAATTTGATGAAAATTAACTTTACTCTGGACTAGAAGGGCAAGCTTTTAACCAGTTTCAGTATCACATTCTGCATCAATTTTCTCCCTTACGTGGGGCACAAAGTGGCAGGCGGAAAAGAACTGGATGAATAGATGAAATCTGAGCTCTTTTCATTCCTTTATCAGCTTGAAGCACCTCACTGATTGAAAAAAAGAGTAGAAAGCAGATGCCTGAGCATCTTATCACTGAGTTCTTCAGAGAAGCAGCAAGAAGAGAGAAGATTGTTGATCTTCATAATTCAAAAGCCCAAGTCTCTCTGCTATCTCGTGAAACAATTAGCAAAAGGAGTGCAACAGCTCCTCCCTGAATCTCCCTTAGCCTCTTTCTTCCAGGCTAAGCACTGATCACTAAAGAGTTGCAGAACTTGTACCTGGGAAGAAGTGCACTTGAGAGGTCCAAGCTCAGTTGATGGACAGTGCATGCAACAGAAACAACAATGGTGACATCAGCTGTGTAAATGATTCCATGAATTATTCATACCCTTTTGTGAATGTAGTCAAGACCTGTGGGAGTTAAACGATGGCTACAGAAGAAAAAAGTGTATTTTAATGAAATATAAATATTAGATGGAATATTACATGGAAATGCTCTGGAGTCTTACACATCATTTCCAGGGAAGGAAAAGGCTTATTTTTGAGTCTCTTGAGGTGCTAATTCATTAATTAGTATGGATATGAAAGATATATGCTTAGATGTGTCAGTCAAGCAATTATCAAGGAAGTATAATTTCAAAGTATAGTCTGGCAGTGATAAGTTATTTTTATGCTCATTTATAATCACTTCATTGACATTTTATTTAGCTTGAACTAAACAATTAGAAGCAAAGAAGTAGCATATGTCTCCTGAGTAGAGTCACTAAGGAGTTTGCTTTGGATGGTGGCATGTTCCCCTTGCAGAGCACTGATGAGGCATAGACCCTGCTGCAAGATCACAGAATCACACAGAATCACNCAGTTCTCCACCACTGTTACCCAACTTTCAGATCTCTCTGTGGGACTCAGGTGGGGGCTACCCTTCACTGTCCTCATTCCTTGTCTGCTGCCAGTGCTGCCCAGCAAACCTCTTCCCTGGGGCAGACTGTGAGCAAAAAAGTGTAGAGAATAGCAGTGCTACTGCCATGAAGAGACTGTTCCTTTTCCTTAAAATGCCTTCCTTTGAGGTTCTGAAAGCTGTGAATTCTCACATCCTCTAGCAGCCACTCCTGCTTCCAGAAATTCCTTGTGGCTGTGGAAGTCAGGTCAGGCTTTATTCCTTAAGTGCTCTCTACATATTAGCAATGTAAAAGCAGTATGAATGAGGCTGATGTCAAGGACCTAGTCTGTTTTCTTCTATCCATGATTTTCTGCCTGATGTGGCTTATTTAGCTAAAATCCGAATAAGAGAATTTCAGTCTATGAAAATTGTTAAGGTTAGAATAGTTTGTATTTACAGTATGTTTGATATACAACATAAATATCCATCATAGTTGTCAATAGAGTTATTTTGTACCAGTTCTTTGGACAAGATGGAGCAGTTAGTTTGACTATTTTATTTTGACGTGTTTGCTGAGAATGTTCCAGTTGCCATTGAATATGTTATTTCTTTTATGACTGGACTCAAAGGGCATTTGTTAAACTTATTTCCTTGCAAAGGATAAGCCCATCACTAAATTCACCTTTCAAGCTCTGTAAGGTGGATATGAGATGAAGGCAAACTTTTACTTCTTTTAGGATTGGACTCTTAGGTAGAGATCCTCATTGAGCACACACGACAGTGCCTATGTTTTTAGTGTGCTGTTTCAAGTTGCTGTAAGCTCTGTCCCATCAGAGTAATTTTCTCTTTCAGTTTCTGTAGTGATGTTTCAGGACTTCACACACCTACCTTCAAAGCAAGGCTGACAATGAAGCTTAGGAATGTGCATTCCTCAGTGCTCACAATTTTTTTAGCATTGCATATCACTCACAACATGCAGGCTGAAGAGAACTCTAAAGCCTCACAGGCACTTTCTTAAGACAAAATCTTCTGGAAGGCTGTCTTTTTCTTGTGCAGCTTTGCCAGAAGAAAGCAAATAACTTCTACCACTGACTTCTTTCATTCATTCCATGAACTTCTTCATACATTTTCTGCAGACTGATTTCCTGATCTACATTTTTCTTTGATACTGACAAATGGAGATCAAAAAGAGAGGCTTTTCTGCAAAGTAGAGTCAAGCAAAGGTTTCAACTCTCTTTGACGTGGCACTTTCTATTTCATCACGTTTAGCAGCACAAGGTGTCACAGTCAAATGTGAAGCCTCATCATGCCCCACAACACATGCAGTAAATGGCTTAATTTTCTCTTTTAGCCCCCTGGAAAATGTAGTGCTATAGGATAGGTTATTTTGCATGACTTATCACTACAAAATTAAGACCACTTCTCAGCTTGTTCTTTAAATAATGATTTTTTAAATCTTTGCATTTTACATATTTGTTGGAATTCGTCATTCTTCTTCCTGAGGAGCTGACAGCAAATCGTCTTTTGAAGCTGTGTGTCCACCGTTTTCTGTATTTGTGGCTGGATAGTTTGTACCTGTAGACTACAGAGAGTGAATAACCTTGGTGCTGGAGTGTGAATCGAACAATTTTCTGGTAAACTTATGGATTCTGAGATCTCAGCTTTCTTTGGAAAGTAGCTGAGTAGCCTGAACATAAAATAACAGAATTGGGTCTGGCAATGTTGTGAAGCGAAGCATCAAGAATGGAAGTATTTTCCCCCTGCTTTTCAGGAATATCACATTTTGGTTTTCTGAGGTATGGGCTAATTTGAGTCTTTTGTGTTATACAGTCTTTTGTAGTGCTGCATTCAATTTGTAAGTGGCTTGTAAGTGAGAAAGGCAATTCAGCCGGTGAGAACTTGGGCAGTAGCGGCAGAATGCAGCAAGTCATTCAGAGAGGAGAAACTCAGCCAGACCTCTCTGGTGCATCTGTAACAATTAAATCCCCATAACGACCTTCATTAGGCCCAGCATGTAAGTCAATACAAACAACTCTCAATGTGATGAATATTTTCCCTCAAAAAAAGTAATCTTTCAGTCCTAGTACTTTTGTACTGTTTTAGCCATATGCTAAATATTAGAATTCCTCATTCTCATTTACCCTTCACATATTAAGGTGAAAACTCTGACCTAGTGCATTCTAATTACTTGGCTTATTAGCTTCACATTATATCAGTAATGGTGTGATAGCCAACATAATTACTAGGACTTGAAAAATTATACTTTGCTGTACTATTTCATGAACTGTGAGATGGTTCTCTTTTCTTATTAACTTTCGTATTTAATGGGTCGACCAGATTTTTCATCTACCTAGACCATTGATCAAACTGATAATTTTAGATTTCAACTGCAATTGAGAAATTGCCCCTTAAAACAGTGATACATATGTTTTTAGGAAGAAAATACATTTATTATTCTTCTGCATTTCTTATTGACAGGCCACCACAATTAAGTCATTACTGCATACTGTTTGAATGCCATTCATAAGGATTTATGAAATTGAGAGATTGTCCTCAAGTAAATTATTTCTGGTTCTTTTATTATTATGTCAAATTACTATTTTGTATTTAATAAAATTATGGTTTACTTTTTTAATTAAAAGCTTTTTTCTCTTTCTGGAATAAAATAGAACTTCCACACTTTTTTTTGTTTGTTTAAGTAAAATCATAACTTCCAATTGGAATCTAGTTGGATTAGCAGTTAATTGTTCATTAGTTCAGTCTAGGAGCTGAGTCTGATTCTGAGAATTGTTCTGTTCCTAAATATTTCCAGTACAAAGATACTGAAGAGCTGAAGTAATTGGGTTTTTTGTTCTCCCCACCCCCCCACCCCCCCACATTGTTTTTGTTTCTTTGTGGGTTTTTTGTTTTGTTTTGTTTGTTTTATTTTTAATGGAGATGCTGACTAAATGGGAAAACAAGATTCGTGCAAGCGATCACACAACTACCCTTAGGCAGTCCTCTTTGATAAGGAAAATTGAAACAATGCTGAAGGGAGTAGACTTTCTGAAGCCCTCAAAGCAAGGGATAGCTGTTCTCTACACCTTGGAGTTGTCACACAATGCCTGGCTATCTCCAGGAGCTCACCTTGCAGTTCAGTGGACTTTGGACGAAGCACCTGATGTACAGGCATGGCTCTTTTCTCTTTTAGGCAGATTACTATGTGAAACCATCCTGAAAGACAAGCATTCACTTGACTGTTCTTTTTTTCATTAATGAGATTCATCCATGTTACTCGGCCACTAGCCCAAGATTTCTGCCTACGGGGTAGAAATTCCAGCCAGTCTCACTGATGTCCCTGTGTCCCTGACAGAGTGGCACTCCAAGGTGTTTCTGGAATGTTTGTCCTCAGACCACAGAAGCAGAGGGTCACTGCACAAATGTAAGTCAGTCATTTTCAAAGAAATCATCTCAGAAGCCCCTGGATTGAATTAATGAGCAAACCATCCCTGCTATGCTTTTTGGAAGCAGTCACAGTGTAACCTCCTGGCTTTTGGCTGATGGACCTGAACTTTTACAATGCTATGACAGCTGGAAGAGTTTGATGCTGTCTTGACTCAACATATCAGTCAGAAGCTTTCCCTGTGGGGAAACCTGTATGTGTTTTAGGTTTATTTAATCACAAAAGAAATGAAGTTGACCTCCTTAGTGGTTTTGTTAGTTTTCTTTTTTTCTCTGATTTTTTTTTTAACAGGAAAATGAAATACATACATCTTTCATTGCTTCCCAAATGAAAGGAAGAGTTGTTAAGAGAGAGACTGACAGAGGACTTTGAAGTTCCCTGTGAGAATTTCACAGAAGAGATAAATACCTTCATGGCTTGTCCACCTGACCAGAAGACAAGGTGAAATTGTGTATTATCACCCATCAACAAAATCCATTCTCCCAATGCAGCTGTGCAGTCAAAACTGCCTCCCAATTTCATGACTGCGCCCTTAAGCCAAGAGAAGATGGTGCAAAAATGGCCTGGGATTATTTAATAAATAATAGGAAATTACTTTTTTAATGTAGTAGAGAGCACCTGGAAATGTATTCTTCCTGCAAGATTTCAATGGGATACTACTTAATTCTATTGTGTTTGGGGCAATCAGTTTAATAGTTCTGATTTTTCTTGACCTCTCTGCATGAGGAACATTATTATAAAAGGAAATGTATTAAAAATCTTCTGGATGTAATAGTAGAGACAAAGAAGGTAAGAGGCAGTGCGAACCTTAATGTGAGGCACCAGTGTTAGTGCAGATCTACAGGTGGCTTGACACTTGCCTGCTTGAGTGATTAGGGCTCAGTTCATGCTGCATTTGAGATTAAAGGACGTATTAAAGCCACAGCCCTCGATATTAAATAGAGAGAGGTTAAGGTTGAGAAATTTCAGTCCCAAATTGGATAAATTTGCCAAGTCTCTGGCTGCAGTACAACACTCATTTATTTGCAGGTGAATTTAATAGACAGGAGGTGAATGAGGAATTACGTACTTCCCAGAGTAGTCTATTGGGTTAGGTAGTATCTGCCTAAAGCCAGAACAATAGGTTGTTTTTGTGCTAATTTGTGCTTTAAAAATGATTAAATGTGCATGACATTTTAGGTAATCTTATATATTTAAATTAATATGAAATTCAAACTGTGTTTTCAGAGTTCTTTCTTCACTAAGGTATGCCTATGTTATAATATGCATTGTGTAATATATAACCATGTATCTTGTGGTTTCTTGATAATTTAAGCAAGAGAGGCTTTTAAATTAGCTATTAAATTACCATTCAGAGATCTGATCATCTTCTAATTTCCGTACAAAGTCTCCACAGGGGATAAATCTAGTTTAAATGTTCTCCTCTTCCCATGATTTTATACTCTAGCTGTAAGATGATACAACATTCCTGCATTTGTAACTGAAATACATTACAAGCACGTGAAAGGTTTTGTCTCAGTCTTGTCAAATAAAGTCCATATTTCAATTGTAAATGTATCCAGAATTATGAAGAAAAACATGACTTCTTGTTTTATTCACTTCTCTTATCCTAGCCACAGGTGTGATAGCTGAGTAATTTAGAAAAGCACAACTAGTGGTGGGTTTTTAAATACTTGTAAATGTTAATTGTCTCCCCAAGTTCCTTTATTTACTAGCACAATTGAAATTCTGTATATTATTTCTTCTGACTTTTTGGGCAGATATTTACTCACCACTTTTCTGGCCAGGAAACCTGCAGAATTTTCTTGAGCTGAAGTAAAGGATAAATTTCTTTCCTGCTATGCAGAAGATGTGAAGCATATTCAGTGTTTCCTCTTGCTCATCTTGGCAGGAGTCCTCCACCACTGCTGGTGCTGCCACAGCCTGGCTGGGGTGGGTTTTGAGAGGGATTTGTTCAGCAGATATAAACAGAAAAATTACACAGCTCATGAATAATCAGACAAATTAAAATGAGGGTGCTCTTGGCTTCATTTCCCCGTCCCTCCCTTCTTGGGTCCCCTACCATGAACTGCCTTTCCAACTGACCTCTGTCACAGCAGTTCCAATTTTCTGACTGCAGACAGCAGGGCTTGGAAATACTTGCTGCATTAGGTGTTCCTCCACTCTTCAACATTACTGCACAAAATAGTGTCTGTTGTGACAAATAACATGATGCCTTTGTGTTTGTCCACACTGCTGAAAACAGATAACCTGTGGCCATGTGAGTGATGGGAAAATCTGAAGAATAAAAATGAGGATAGCCCTGTTCTTATCTGTTTTGTGAGTTTTGCCTTGCAAGGTGCTCTCAATGAAAGTTATTAGAGTTCCACTTCCTACCGCAAAACACCTTTTAGTAATTTTATGCTGATGACGGTTACCTAGGAATTGTAATCTTCTTCCAAAAAATGAATTTAAATAGAAAATACAATAAACCAGGGCTAGCTTAGCCTGTAGTAGTTAAAGTAGTCATAAAACCCCCAGAAATACTGTATGTGAAACTAGACTGAACTCGTGCCCTTCTTTTGCAGCTTTATTGAGTTGATTTAGTAAAAATACTATGTTGTTAAGTTTTCGAGCCTATAATTGCAAACTCAACATTCAAGTTCAGTATGTGTGTTTTTTCTGGTTCCCATGAGTTTTAAAAAACTTAAATCCTAAGCATCTTTTCATGATGCATGAACTTTGCTCCAATACCTGCATTAGCCTGGCAGAGCTATCTCAAGTGATATGGTAAAGCTATAATTTTGAAACTGTGTACCATTAAGGGCAAAGCAGCATTCAAAACTGTTGGAACAAAATGCTTTTCAAATAAGATTCCTTTCTCTGGGTTTACTGCTCTGTGTTACAATGACCATTCACCATAGGCATGTGGTCTATTCTTTTTTCATTCCAACTGCACAAAAAATAGAATTCCACAGACCATAAGCTGTGATCCCCTGCTAGAGCAGAAGGATAAGCATGCTTTTGTCTATCTCTATAATGGACTAATCTATTCCTGGGCAGGTTCCAGAGTGTATTTCCAATAAATTCTCACTATCGAAAATTGCCCAGACATATGTAACCTCCAAGGATACCATTAATTTTGCTTTATACAGATTATAGCAGACTAATTATTTGTTCCTCTTGAGGTTCTCACAGATGGGGTGTCGCTACATCTGTTGTTAAAAGCAAGCATTTGCCTCTCTAAGAACAGTATTTACCTTTCAGGGTTTCCTTTTCGCCTTTGTTCTTCTGTTGTCCTCTAACACTCTCAGAAGTTATTGTTATTGGTTACTAATTTAATAAAAATGTAGCAGATTCTGACTGAAATGATAACCACCAAAGCTATTCAATTGTTTTTGTGTGTAATGACTCTGATTGAAATTCTGGTCACGGCAAAGTTGAAGGCAAAATTTCCTTGGCTTCTGCAAGGGACTGGAATTTCATCTAAGGTGAATATTGGTTTTGATTTAGACACAAATATCTTATAACAGTTTCTGATTCATAAGTCTCATCTAGCATAATACCACATTAAGGAAGCCAAGAAACTGTAATCTAAAGGATATTGTCAAGTGGAGGCTGAACATATATTCATTTCAGGTGCTGTATGCTAAATACAGATCCCTTTACTTGGCAAGTGATGTCTACCAGGAGATAATGTTATCAGGTATGTCCTGTGTGCTGTAAAGATTATCACTTTCAAGGCAGAGGAGAGCAAAAGAAACAGCAACATAGCAAGAATGAAAGTAGCAGTGAAAGAAGAGGAAATCTGTGGTAGGGAATGCTTTGTAAGTAGTGTAGAGATGTTTAAAAAAATTCTTGAATTCTTTTCTAATGCAGCCCTCCCTGTGAGTAGGATCTGTCCTTTCTGACTGACTTTTCAAACAAAATACATGTGTATAAATTCCAGATTTATTTTTTATGTTCCATTTTTCCTCATATACCTATGTGATAAAATGATCAGAATACTCAAATCAAAGCACCTAAGGCTTAACCAGCTAGTTAGCTCTCACTATTTCTGGAAACAGTTGATGGTAAGCCCTTTTGAATACATAATTTCCTTGTAGCAGG
The DNA here is from genome assembly GCA_013390025.1 of Pitta sordida. Lineage (NCBI taxonomy): Eukaryota > Metazoa > Chordata > Aves > Passeriformes > Pittidae > Pitta > Pitta sordida. The sequence continues at coordinate 165,834 of WEKX01007684.1, forward strand.
ACGAGCTATCTTAGTACTGCCTTTTAAAGAAAGGCATAAAGCAGTCCAGTATTTATACATAGATATACGTTTCTCTCTATATGTGCATGTATCTACCTACCTATTCATATATTTAGGTTATGTGTGGGAGTAGAGGAAGGGCTTTTTCCTGTTCTAAGCAAGTACTTACCTTATCAATATGTATACATATATTTAAGCACTTACTTTTTTCTCTCCATTAAGCCAGACCTTGAATATACATGTTTATTTTTAAGTAATCGCAAATTATCCATGAAATGTTAAACAGGATAATGAACTCATTAAGCATTAATCGCTGAGGCAAGCAGCTCTGGTGCCAGCATGACCCAATCTGTAGCAGAGCTCTCTAGTGCACTGCACAGGGGAATTCCCAAACTAAGGGAAACTTAGGAGAAGTCTGAGAGAGGGATCCATCCAAGGTTACTGAGGGAGCTGGAGGAAGTGCTCACTGAGTTACTTTTCACCATTTATCAGAGGTCTGGAAAAACAGGGAAGCTGCAGTTGACTCTAAGTTAGCAAATGTGATTCCCGTCTAAAAGAAGAGCCAGAAGGAGGGTTTTGGGAAAAAAGAGTGTGGCCAGCAGGACGAGGACTGTCATGCATTGAAACAGGTTTCCCTGGGCAGAGCTGGAGTTACTTACCTGGAGGTACAGTAATACCTCACTGCATTGCAACCCCTCCATTGCGACCTTGCTGGTTTGTGAGAAATTTTATCTGCAAATCTGCCTCAGTGGTTTGCGCATCTTCCTGGCCAATGCACGTGCAGTGCCTCTGCTTCGCTGAGGGGCAGCACCAGCGCTCTCTCTGGGGCTCCTGTGGCATTTATGGTCCCGTGGTGCCGTGCCCCGGTTCTGGCCCTGCTCCTGTATGTCTCCATGCCCAGTCCCTGCAGTGGAAGGCTCACACCACGGTATGCCCCAGGCGGCCGCTGAGACCCAGGGCAGCACCGCTGCAGGTCACGCTGTCCCCTGTTACTCTAAGCCCAGCTGGGGCACTGATCCCCGCCGAGCGTTTCCATGTCTACAGGCAGGGAAGGCAATGCAGCCTGTGCCCGGGGACTGCGTGCCTGGCACACCTGGTGATGACGTAGCCCAAGAGAAAGTGCTCCACGAAAGTGGGGCCGGGCTGGCTGTGGCAGTGGTGGGGCCAGCGCTGTGTGCTGGGATGGGGCAGCAGTGGGATGTGCTACAAGTTAAGATTTCCCAGGCTCCAAGAGCGCTGATCAGAGCCCCGGGACACTCCTTCCCCGCCACGGCCCCTGAGCTTCCCCACTGTGGAGGCAGTGCAAGCATGCAAGGTGGCAGCAGCCCGACAGCTGTGGAAGCGACAGCATGCCTGAAAAGAAGCCCAGGAATTCTTGAGGGGTCTCCCAAGACCGAGAGGGCTCAGAAACACTTCCCTTTGCTGCCCTGTGCTGTGAAAGCCCGTGGGGAGGAGTGGTAAATACTCCCCAGTGCTCCTGATTGGCTGAGGGTGGAGCGATGGGCACGGCCTGTATGCATATTAATGACCCAGGTGTGTTTGTGAATTAAATGTTTCACAAGAGCCTGACAAGACCCCTTCCTCACACAGGGTGAGGTATCACTGTATTTAAAAGACAGTAGATGTGGTACTTGGGGACTTGATTTTGTGTCAGACCTGTCAGTGCTGGTTTAATGATTGGACTCAATGCTCTTAAGGTCTTTTCCAGTTATAATGTTCTACGATTCTAAACATGTAACCTAGTTCAAGCTAGAAAGCAGGCTATTCACACGCATGTATTGTGAGCGGCCATAAATTGTAGAGCCATTTGAGGGAACTGGGATGACCAGCAGTTAAGGTGGTTGCACAAGACCTGGGAAACAACATTTCATCATCTCACTGCAGACCTTCAACGCTGCTGCTAAAGGATCATGCCTTCCTTCACATCATTAGAAGAGTGATAAAACATCTCAGTGGGAGGGGAGGACAAAAAAGCGCCTGACAATGCTTGGGGGATGGTAGGTGACACATCTAATGAAGGCCATTAACGTATCACAGTTAGATTTTCATGGAGCAAGTGAAAAGTCATTAATCTTTTTTGTGTGTCAGCTGGCAGAAAAACTTCGGAAAAAAGTCACTTTTCCTCCAGGAATTTGAGTTCACACAGAAAAGAGATCTTATCTTAAAGTTCCTTTCACTTACACAAGGGGAACAGTTAGAGCAGTAGTCATCTGTTTGTGGATACATTTAAAGTGCATGCACTAACTAGGCATACTAGTTTAGGTTAAAATTTCTTAAACTGAAAAGGCAGTGTAAATATTTTTCTTTAACATGCATTCACTTTTTAAACTCTAAGTTTTGAATCCTTAAATAAGGCAGAGAAAAAAGACTTGACATAAAAATTAATTATTTCAAGTCTGGGAGAATATTTTACTTTATATAAAGCCTTTTCTTGGTGAAAAAGATTATTGTATTGAAAGGTATTAACAGTAAGTGTGATTTAACCAAATTTAAAAGAAAATAGGTAAGCTTTATTGAAATTTATTTTGTATAATTTCAGTGACAGATGATGTTTATTTCACCAGAAAACCTCTATTTATTTGACATCCTATCCGTGAAGGCACTGGTTGAGTCAATATCAAATATTTTGTTATTATTTTGAGTAGCTGTAGGTAGTACCTTGTTATTAGATAATAATTTTTTAAGTATTTCATAAAATAAGGGAATTAAATGCCCAGTCTCTTATGCTGACATACCTGATAGGCATATTTTCTGTTTCGTCTGTGTCATGAAGTCACATCAACCAGGGAAAATCCCTGACAACTCAGAAGGGTTCAGGATTTGCACTTCTCTGTAGTCATTCAAACCATGACAAAATGAGTCAATTTGGAAACATCAGAAATAGGCCGTTACTGAACTAGGACAGTAAATTCAATCATATCCACATGAGCGTGTAGCATCCCAGTACAGTGTAACTACGTATAGCTCTTTTCATTTTCTGAGAGACATTATATTCAAAATATGGACAATTCATGGATTTTTTTCATTTTTCATGAAATAAGTAGCAATTCTTGGGTATTATTTTTTATAAAGAAGGAATAATAGCAGATCAAAAAGACATAGCCACAGAGTTCAGGTTGCTTAATCTTAGCCTTTTCTAAATATAAGAAGTAGTTAAATACAACTCTAATGTAAAAGCAGGCACACAAGGATTCAGAGTTTTACATCACTCCCAGTCTTAGGGATAGTTTTAGTTGACTCTTGTGTCCCAAACTGCATTAGCCAATGCTTCATCTTTACAGATGCTTTACCACAGACACCTGGAAAACAGAACATGAAAATACTCTTGGAAAAGGTCTTCATCTCATCATGATTTTGAGGACCTTGCTTTTTTTGTCCTAAGAATGTTTCAACTCAATCCAGTACATTAACACATACCTTTTTAAAATTCACAATTGATCCTTTTGATCTCAATTATGTTGTTCTCATCCACAGAAAAAATAAGTACCTTACTGAATTAGGGACTTTGTGTCACGATGGCATTGATGATATTGGGCCAAATTCACTAAGGCATCACTCTAGTAGAGGCCAACATAGTTTTTGTAACCTGCACTGAGTGGATATAAAATGCTCTGAACTCAAATCTCAATATGCCAAATTGTCCTGCAATTACAGGGCAGGAAAAAGCATCGAGAAGCAGCAAAAATGTTCTTAATGCAGAGGATTCACATGATCCCTGTTGCACCATGTCTGTGAGATGTAAGCTCTGATGGTAACACTAATTCATCCTCATAAGGACACTGATAACTCAAATAACATAAATGATTCTTCTCCTTTCTCCTGAGACTCAGAATACTCTATGGAAATAAATTTGGCATGTTCTCAACAGATTACAGCATTAAAAATGTTTTTTTAGGATTTCCAGTAGTCAAATAGTGAGAGAAAGAGACTCAGTTTTGATATACAGTGTTAATAACAATATTTCTATGTTCATAAATTATCCAGATTACATGTTAGCTCTTAGCATAAGTGCTATACAGACTTATAAAAAAATTAAGGAACTGGAGTCCAATACATGCCCCTTTTCACTTATTCTGTAAGTCACCAGAACCATGTATAAAAAAGAATAAGAGAGACAAATTTTAGACTTAGGTACTTCTCCACAGATGACATTAAATAGTTGTTTGAAATGTTTTTTAGGGAGTCCCAGAATAGAGCAACACTCCTACATGGTTTCAGAGAAACAGACTTACTAAGGAACACTTCCATTAAAATGATTTTCTAATTCTCTCATCATGTCTTAAACGTGTTTTTAAAAATACCTTCATCATTTCATGAATCACCTAGTGATGCAATACTAGGAGAGTAGATGGTTTATTTTTCTTGTTTTTACCAGTGACTAGAGTTGGAGGAAGGACTATACAGCAGAAGAGGACCTGCATCACCACAAGCACTAGTCTTTTGACCCTTGTGTACCCGCAGATGGTTAAAACTTGAAGCACTTGTGAATTCCTACTAAGCTACTTAGGTTCCAAGAACAAAGGAAAAATAGATAAAAACATTCCATGACAGAGAATGCAATTCCCTCTTAGTTGTTGAGGTGCTCTTTACTGTTACTCGATCAAATAGCTTGGTCCTAAGCAGCAGCTAGTCCTGACAATCCAGACTATAGGAAGCTCTTGGTTTGCTGGTCAAAATATGTTTGACCAGCACTTGTGAGTTGTATTTGTTTTTCATTTAAGGCAAGGAGTTATTGCTTCTTTTATGCTCAGAGCATGGAACAGTCCAGGCTTTCATTTTGCAGTTTCCTCTGCTCTGCCCAAGTTCTAAAAAAACTGGAAATTGGCCAATGTGACACCCATCCACAAGAGGGGTAGGAAAGACGATCCTAACAACTATAGGCCAGTCAGCCTGACCTCAGTCCCATGCAAAGTCATGGAACAGATGGTCTTGTGTGCCATTACACAGCAACTGCAGAACAACCACGACATTGGATCAAGTCAGCATGGGTTTCGGAAAGGCAGGTCCTGCCTGACTAACTTGATCTCCTTTTATGATCCAGTGACTCGACTGGTCGATGACAAAAAGGCTGTGGATGTTGTGTACTTGGACCTTAGCAAAGCCTTTGACACGGTTTCCCACAATAAGCTTCAGGAGAAACTTGTAAAGCACGGGCTGGAAAGGAACATTTTATGCTGGGTCACAAACTGGTTGGAAGGGCGAGCTCAGAGGGTGGTGGT
>WEKX01007684.1:171125-188872 GCA_013390025.1 Pitta sordida
AAGGGCAACGAGGATGGTGAAGGGACTGGAGGGCAGGCCCTACGAGGAGCGACTACAGGAACTGGGACTGTTCAGTCTGGAGAAGAGGAGGCTCAGGGGGGACCTCATTGCTGTTTACAGCTACCTGCGGGGAGGTTGCAGCCAGATGGGTGTAGACCTCTTCTTCCAGGCTGACGACACCAGAACGAGAGGGCACGGCCTCAAGCTACGCCAGGGGAGGTTTAATCTTAACGTTAGGAAGCGGTTTTTCACGGAGAGAGTAATTGCATATTGGAATGGGCTGCCCAGGGAGGTGGTGGAGTCGCCATCCCTGGAAGTGTTTAAGAGAAGACTGGACGAGGAGCTTAGTGACATGGTCTAGCTGGGGGGTGTAGGGCTGGATGACCCTGGGCCCCTTCCGGCTCGGAGTGGCCTGCTAGACTGTGAGGCATCTAGGTTGGTATTACGCTCTAGGATGTTCTCTTGGTCACTGTACGGGTATTAGATGGTGAGTTGGACTATATGATCCTTGTGGGTCCCTTCCAACTCATAATTTTCTGTGATTCTGTGTGATTCTGTGATTCTGTGAAAAAAATTGACTTGTATCATACACCTTTTATCTAATGCAAATTCACTAAAAAGAGAAAGGATTAATTTCTTCTAAGAATTGCTGGGAAAAGTTACTTATTTTCTAAAACACTGAATGAGTCCATTCAAAGGGGGTCTCAGAATCTGGTAATACAGATTTGCAGATGGCAAATTATTTGTAGGTGGTGGTTTGTGTAATTAAACAGGTATTGGGAGGAACTAACCACAAAAGATAGACAGTTTTTCTCAAGCAATTAATGACTTTCTTAAAAAATATTGAAAAACTGTAAACAGCAGTAGCCACAAAAGTTAAAACATATTGCATAGGAACAGACTTGTTTTCCTAGCCCTCTTTTTCACAACCAAAGTGCTATCAGATGGCAATGTTACCAACTGTAAGTATGAGTAGCTTGCAATGACCTCAGTCACGCAATCTGCTTACTCAAAAATGACGAAAATTATTCCCCTCCATCTTGCCATCTTCTATTACTGTAGAACTGGAAGTGCATGTATTAAATATCAGTCTCTAATAACTGGTATAAAGAATATTAGCAAACCAGCTGAGATGGTATTGCTGTCATAGTTTTGTGTCCTTTATAACAAAAGAATGGGCTGAATCTGATGAAACACTTGCAAGGAAAGAGATAGCAGCTAGCCACTCCCATCTTATTCTTCGTATGTTCCTGTAAATATTTTTTCTTCACTTGAAAATGCACTTATTTGTGTCTACAAAGATGTGTCCTGGGTCAAGGCCCATCCTCACTGCAATGACTACAGAGAGGCAAAGGGAATGGGTCCTCTGGCTAGACACCCTCAAGGATTAGAAAGAGATCCTTCCAGAAGAGACCAGAAGGAAGACATAGAAATAGTTTCATTACAAAGCTTTAAAAACTTCTTCTTTGTAACATTTTCATTCTCTCCCTGTTCCAAATCTTGGCCTTGCAAATGACGGGCTCTTAGTGCCTGCACTCAGCTTCCTCATAAAATTGTCAACAAGACAACATCTGCATTTCCCTTTATTCCTCTAAGTCAGTTATAATGATAATGGCTCCATCTGCCATCATCTCCAAAACTGACTAGAAAAAGAGATTACAGAGGCATTGTTTAAAAGATATGCAACTCATAGCCTATAATTTCTATCAGAGAGTTGCCCTCTGATGACCCAGTCTTTGAAGGAGTGGATTTTAAATAAAAATAGACTCATTAATGAATGTATAATCTTGCCTAAGAGGGAAAGAAGGTGGAGAAAATAATAGTCAACCCTAAAAGGAGTCTTAAACTGTCTGGAACAAAATGTTTTGAATGAAAAAGTCAAGCTGGTAAACACACTCAAAAGGGTAGAGAGCAGAGCTCTAAGTCATAGGAAGACATTTGATGGGGAAGATAAAGGCTGGAAGCTGGTATAGTCCACTTAAGTATTGCACACTTCAGGGGGTTCAAAATATAAGCATGACCCTAACAAATGTGAATCCTGGACAAGACATCAGCATACGAGATTATTTTAGTAGGAGATTCACATGTTTTAAAAGGAGCTCATCTTACTGTGGAGGCAGCATTCAGAGTATCACTTCAGCTTCTTGCTGCAGCTATTGGGTGGAAAATGAACAAGAATGATTATTCCAGAGCTGCTTTTTGTATCTCTGCGGTAATGCTTGAATCAGCATTTACCCTTTAAACCTAGGATTTTGAATAGTTTTTTACCACAACATCACAAAGTTTTTTTCAAGGTTATATTTGATTCCTACAGCCTCTATGTGAGGGGACTCCTTATTTCACAAGTTTGGGAGATGCAAAACTAATTTCATTTTAGGCTACAGATATAAATATTAAATAATTGGACATTTACAGGTTTTGGAGATTGCTGTGTTGCTCTTAATCAGTAGTGACTTAATAAATGTATTTGTACAGTATTCAGGTTACGACCATAGTCTAAATCAATGTTGATATAAATTAAACTAATAAATATTTATATTACTATCTTGCTCTGGAATCCAGTATTACTTAATCAATAAATAAGGTTGTGATTTCTGCCACATGGCCAGAGCATAGAGACAGTTACTGTCCTAAACATTATATTACACATTCTGAAAACCATTTAAAAAACTAGTCTATAATTACTCAGCTGCTTAGTTGGGCTAAATAGAATATTTTTTTAATACTGGTAGGAATTAGCTAGTTGCTACCAGATCACAGCACAGACAGCTCTGCCACAGGGATTTGCTCTTATCCAGCATCTTTCAGCAGGTATAGTCAAAGCTGAGGTGAAAACATTGATCTCCTGACTTAAAAAAAGGCAAAACAAGTACACATCCTTTCAAATGAGACGGAAAACAGCTCTTCAGGATACAGCCCAGAAATATGACAGAGGAACCTTTGCAAGAAATCTAGCAGTGATTTCAGTTGTCCCTTTTGTCATTCATTCCATTTTCAGATCTAGTTTCACAGACCCACCCTAAAAGACACTACTCTGAGAACATAGGTGTCAAATTTAAACATACATCTCACAACAAGTCTAATTAAGTTCCAAAATGTAACTTTTCACAGAAAAATAGAATTCACAATTGTCAACCATTTCAAATCACTACCAAATCCCTAAAGTAATCTGTTTAAAATAATGATGAAAGCATCTGCCAAAATTAGGGGCTGGAGGGGAAATATATTTTTAGAATTTACAGAATAAGGAGCAAAGAAAATTTCCATGATTTATTTGCTCTGTAGCAGTACCTGTGAGTACCACGACAGTCCTTGCCCCAAGCATTGAACAATTACAGTGCCATTAAAGAAAATGCTTTTAGTAGATGACACAAGTCAGGCCTGTATGGGGACCACATTGGATTGTAGCACTGCTCTTAAAATACTGTTAAAATACCACTCAAAATACCCCTTGAGCCACAAGAAAAAGCAATTCTCCCTCAAATCCTCCCCATTCACAGAATGAAGCCCTGGAAAATGCACAGGGATAAAGTCTGAGACTTGATGTGTTCCACGTTTTCCTAAAGCTCGTACCATATGTTCTGTGCCTCTGATGCAACTGATTATTTTTTTATCTTTTTAAGCCACACATTCTTTTATTTGTTAAAAAGTCACCACCCAATTCCTACTTTTCAATTTTCCTTTAGACACTAGGCCTTCAAATTCCTAACCATTCCTTATTTGGAATGATCTTCCACTACTTTTATTATCTTTCAAAGAAAGGACATTCCCTTCAAATCTTCTGCAGGCTGTCTTCTTCCAGATTTAACCAGATCCATATAATGTTAGTAATGTATCAGCGTGTGTGTGTCTGACAGCCTGTGAATTTATTGGGTTCATAGTCTGGTATGTGACTGACAGAAAAAAAAATAGATGTGAAAACCATTTGCACAATTTAATACACGTCACATTCAATACTACACTGGATAACAAGCAGTGGTTTCTAACACTCAACAGTGGTGTAGTGATGCCAAAACCTAGGAATGCCCTTTTGGGCACAGTAAGGGACACTGAGCATTTTGCTCTAGTCCTGTATCTGTGTCAGAAATCATTTGTATCTGATGAACAAGCATCTTGCAAAGTCATTGAAGAGGCATTTTAATCACATGTTCAGTTGGCTGTAGTCTTGAGGATATTTGGGAATTCACTGAAACATTTTCTACGGACTCCCACTGCCACTACTAAAGAGTCACACTGCTGGTGGTGTGCAGCTAATGCTTCATGCTGAGAGACAGGCCTGCTCTCAGCCAAGGGTGAACTGCTTAGTTTCTGCTTATGACAATTTCTTGGCTCATTCTATCTGCAAAGACTTCTTTGCTTGTTACTTTTATTTTACTGCATGACTTTAAAGTCTTGCTTAATATTCCTTTTTTCCCCATCTACTTCATTGGCCAAGGGAATAAGCCTCATAAGAATGATTTTTTAAAAGATGCTTCTGTCATGCTAACCACAACCCTTTTATGCTTAAATCACCAAAGCTGAGACTTACTAACTTTGACTCAGCTTAGATCCTTCTCTTCTGAATTAAATATTTTCCTCTGTTAAGTATTTTCTAATACAAACTCAAAATTTACTTCAGTGCTTTATTTTTGCAAGCATTTATTTGTTGTTCCTCCTTCTTGGTAATGCCCCTTATCACACTTCCATCTTAAAAACGTGCATGTTATAACACAATTCTAAATCTGACCTTTTTCTGGAGCTTGAATACCATCAGTAATTAAGAGCTGAAATTGTTTCACTGGAGTAAACAACAGACAGACTCTGCATATCTTAACCTTCCTTTTTTTTCCCTCTTTCAGTTTCTGCCATATTTAAGTGAAATTACTAATCCCTGCCATAAATATCACATATACTTGTCCATGACTTTCTCATTGTCTAAATCTTAGTTTTTGTTTTTCCACCATTTTCCTCCAAGGAGCTGCATCGTTCTTGTACTGATATATTATTACAATTTTTTACTCTGGGCCAGTTCCTCAGATATCCAGGAAACTCAAGACCAGACTTCACTGACTTAAACAGAAATTTTCTGGCAAAAAGAAAATCTTCCTTAAATTTTGTGTGTGAGAAAAAGGTGGCTGAAAACCTCAGAATTCATGGAAGTGCTGTTACATAAAAGTGCAATAAAGAAACAGAGTAAATTCTTTATCTCTGCTGCATTTCATTGCGTTATTAGTTACTGTCTTCAGTCCTTTTCGAGGGCAAATAATTGAATTACTGTTAGATAGGAGGCTGGCTTTTCTTATTACATACATGTTGATAAAAACAGAAAAAAAAAAAAGATTGGGAATACTGGGTAAACTGCCTGTCATGAGCCAGCAAAATAATGACACTTTGGACTACACCAAAAGAAGGTGGAATAAAGGAATTGGGGCTGAACGAGATGATTCAGGCTGCTTGTACTTGGGAATAAGGCTGCATGCTCTCCTAGCTGAAGGATAAGCAATAATACAAAGAAGTCCAATGGAGTCTTGCCAAAACTCATCTTTCTAAATGGCAACCTGAAAGCTGTCTTCACATGAAAATCAATATATCACTGTTCCAGATGAAATGCAGTCAATTACCAAAAAGAGACACTTTTTTGGGATGTGCTGGATTGTGCTTAAGGAAAAAAGAAAGGAGAAATAATCTTGCAAGAATATCGTATACTAAGTCTAGAGAATGTTTAATGGTTGCAAAAGTAAGCAGCTCACAGGTCAAGCTACCAGTCAACCTATATTTCTCTTGGCAAATAGGAGAACATTATCAGGCAAAAAAGAAACATTGGCATTTATTCTGCCATAAAATTATCATATTCTCAGAGATACAGAGTTGCACAGACTTCTGAGGTGGATCAATGCCAGAATTTGCATTGCTGGAAACAAAAATGCATGTGCACTTTCTGGCCATGTGACCATTCTCAACTCAGCTCTCCAGCATTTCCTCACTGTACCTCAGGGCTGTTTTTGCCAATATCTGGCTGTGTTGATGGATATCACCTCAGTTTACCCTCCTCTACTAAAAAGCCACCCCAGCTCATAAGGGATGATCCCAGGACCTTCAGAAGGGGGAGCAACTCTAACATCAAACTAACACTCCCTGTTCAAATGTCCTGTGCAGGACACTGGGGGAATGGTGTCCTATACAGCCACAGAGATTGGAACCTGCTCCATTGGAAATATGTCTCCACACAACTCTGCAGTTCTTGTTTTGTTTCTGTTATTATAAAATGAGATTAAAAGATGGATGTTTTTCTTGGATTAAGGCTGAAAGTCCTCTGATAATACATTCTTACTTCTCCCAGACCTCAGATGTTTCTGGTAAATACACTTCGGGTTTGTTTCTAATAGGAAAATCTAGCCACTCTTAAGGCTTTGAAGGCAGAGGTGAATTGTGTCAAGATTTATTGTGATTGTTAGATTAAACTATTCAGTTTTATCACTGTCTGGTTAGATGGCACTGCAGTACGTGACAGCCTACTATAGTATTTTCCCTCACTCTCTAGAGAAGTCCAAACTTTTTTTTCCTTATAGATTACAGGTGTGAAAGACAGAAAACGTAAAGTTACTGGGGGTTAGCACTAAAAAATAATGATCCATTATAGTGACATCATTAACTAGCTCTATCTGCCTGTTATGAAACTCAAAAATGGGTTTGGGCAAAGATGTCTGATATCATCCAGGGCATGTGGAGAGTCTGGAATAATGAGGAGCTGCAATATGAACACACACACAAAAAAGAGAGTTTGCTTTTCGTCCAAGTTAATTATCTCTGACAGAGGAGGCAAGTTCAGAACTGGTATTTGCTGTTGTATGCAAGTATAAGTAATTTAATAAAAGTATTTATCACCACTGACTCTGTCAGTGAAATTTCATTTAAGACATTTAAGTTAATTTGAATTAAATGAGCATGAGCATAACACCAGTGAGTGTCATAGGTTCATGGGGACCATACAAGGTACTGCAGGACCTGTGCCTTTCTTTTAAGGGAAAAATATGTCTATAGTAGTTTCTACACAAGGAAAGTTGACCTTATATATACCTCTAGCTAATGTAATGTCTGGCCATACTTCCTGAAATAGAAAACAGTAAAATAAGTATGCAATATCAGCATACAGCTTTCAATTGAATAACTAAATGTGTCTTTTTCAGAAATTATCAATTTACGCTGTACCAACAGCAGAAAAAAATAGTCCATAATGTTTTTTAACTGTCAATCTCACTTCTCTGATGTATTCAACTATTTATATTTCTGTACTTTCTAAGAGCTAATCAAATCCTGTCAAAAATGAATTTTTCAGAAAGTATTTACCCTGATAAGGCACATTAAGTGATGAAATAATGTAGTCACTGGATACTGTTAGAAAACCCTTGCTCAAGATGTCATATTTTCTCTTGTCACCTTGGTATTTTCCCTTGCTGCACTTGCTCTCAACTTTACTTACCCATAACTCACTCTTGAGTCAAAAATTTCCCATTATATCTATCCCTCCTCTGTTTTTCTTTGGCTTTACCACATTTTTATCTTTTTGTTTTGTCTCTGCAGTGTTGTTTAGCTTGCTTTGGTCTCGTTTTTCATCTCATTTCTTATTTCAGAAGCTTCCCTCAAAATCCTCATTGTCTTTTTCACAACTTATCAATCTTCCCTTCACATTCTCTTCTCCACATCTGTCTACCTTCATACGTCCCCTGGTATTTTTACAAAGCATTCACACACGAGCTTCAGAAATGCTGCAGCCAGAGCATCCCTGAGGGAGCAGGTGGTGAGAGAGGAGGAGTGGAGGCCCTGGTCTGTATGGCTGGGAGCCAGAGGGGTCCCTGCACTCCTGGGAAATCAGTTTAGCTATTTGTTTGATATCACACCTTCCTACAGTGCTCTTTCTTGCCTGCAAATCAGAAGCACATACTATATTTTACCTGACATACTAAGGTGCTTCTGAGATAAACCACTGCAGGTGCAGCCTATATATTAAATTGGGTGCCCCCTCTGAACTCCTGTCTCAGCCTTTTGCAGTAGTGGTGGTTGCAAAGGCAGACTGGGTGCAATTGCTCAACCAGCAGGCAGGAAGCCACAGCAGATGGGCTATAGTCTCCTTGGAGACTAATGAGCAACCTGAGAATAAAGAATAAAGGCATCTATGTTATATACAGTGTACTGACATTTTCCAGATATCAAAGACCCATATTGCACAGAATATTCTGAGTTAGAAAGAGCCCACAAATATCATCGAGTCCAACTCTTAAACTGCCTCCCTGGCAGGAACTGAACCCCCGTCCTCCCGCATGAGAGGTGGGGACACTCACCACTGTACTAAAGTGGATTTCCTATTTCAAGGCCAATCTTCATTCTCCTGTATTTTAATTTTTGTGGTGAAACCAACTGAATCACCTCAAAATAGTGGTTTAGTCAGATCCTTTTTCATGTGGTCCATTTTATTATACAGTTAGCCCACTCACTGGCCATTTTATGGGAGCCTCTGACTGTCCCAGCAAATGGCCAAAACACTGCTCAACTTTTTCAACTCTATGAACTTTTTATACTGTGTTTATTTTTACCTTTGCATTATTTTCTTTCTGCCTATTTATTTACACTCCCTGAGCCTGCATGGGCACTTTACTGAGATATACCTTGACAGTCAGTTTTCTCTGTTATGTCCATTTGTGGGTTTTAGGTTGCTTGGTTTGGTTTTGGTTTTGTTTTTTTTTCCTAGAGTGATTATAGCAGCTTATGCCTGGAACTTGCCATCAATGACATGTCTAATCATCAGGTTGTTTTTCCATGCTCTGATATGACAGGAGGAATGTCTCCCTCCTGAGCAGATCAGTGATGCTTCCTATCATTTACTTATGCATAAACTGTTGAAGAATAACAATAAAATAGACCTAACAGAACAGTTTCTGAGGAGTGCCAGGGTTTTGTTTCCAACCTGTTCATAGATTCTCCTCTATATTTTTTCTTCTATTAAAACCATATGGTACATCATCAAAACAGAGAAATATGAGTTGTTATTTGTAGAAAGAATCTGTACCTCCATCAAGGTAAATATTCCTCCCATCAAGGCTAAGATCACCCTGTATTAGGCAACACACATCTTTTTTGTTTGTTTGTTAGACACTGTTGTGGTGAAGTGTCTCAGAAAGAGACACCTTTCCCCATAATTTGCAAGCTGATGGGGAAACACCACAACAAGATTGGAAATCACGCTCCCAAACAGACTTGCCACTTAACAAATTTTGAGCAGATTCATAATATATGTGGTTTAGCTGGAGGGAGTATCATCCTCAAATACTTCTGAGGTGAAATCACAGGGAATGACAGGAGTCTGACTAAGGGTGTATTGCAAATAAAACCAGAACCCACTGATTCTCTCCTGAACCACTAAGTTCTGCTACTTACACCTAGAGCTCCCTGGCATGCTGCCCTTTCACAGTCACCCCAATATTCATTACAAATCTGTTCCCACATTCCTAACAGTGACATTCTGAAAGCAAATCATCAGCTCTCTGCCATCTCCATTTTGCTTGACATCCGGCAAGACAATGAACCACTGTGACAAATTACTAACATCAGAAATCCCATCAAGGAATATTGTGACAAATAGAAACTCTGCAATTACTTCTTTCATAGCCCTCGACATCGTGTCTGCAAGTAGCATCAATCAGACCATTCAAGATACAATTAGACAGTCCCTGAAACCCCCTTTGCACTCTCCAGATGGGCCATTACATGCTTTATTTGTAGGGAACTGTTACTAAGTTTAATATAGATCTTATAATCTTGGATGATATTTTGATTTTTTTCTCTGTTTTGTAGTCATGGCCCTTTTTTGTCAGGAGAGAATCACAGAAAGGCTTTAAGGTGCATGATTTCAAGGGTAGCCTGAACTAATTTTACTGAACAATTAAAAAGTCCCCTCAATCATCAATATTAGCTGTCCCTTATTTCCATTAATCCTTTTATATAAATGTTGACAACATGTCTAAACCAGAGAGCTTTACAAAAGAACACACACAATGCTTGGAGTTTAAGACATACAAATTGGTAAAAAACTGTGGGGTTAAAGTTCAGTGCAGTTACCCTACCTTGTGCCAAATATATTCAAGAAAATTTCAGAAGACTGAACTCTATATTAACTATAGTACTGGATGTATTAATTATAATATTTGATAAAGCATTAAAGTAGGTATTTGACATTTGAAAATACCTGAACTATCCCAAAGACTGTAATTGTTTAAAGCAACAGTCTTATTATTTATTCTTTCAGAATCCCCCAAAATTGCAATTTTTTTAGAGCGATCCCTCCATGGCACTTTCAAAACACTATTTTTACTCAATATAAAAGCTGCCTTACCATTTGGTGCCTTTCTTCACCTACATGGGACATACCATGGCAGACCTACAGTTGATCCAACTAGCATCCTGTCTAGTTTTAAATGAACCTTCACAACACAACTCAAATCTTCGTGGCTGCTGAAGACCTGACAGAAATACACAGATTTGCTTGAGAGATAAGTATAAGCATCACAGCTCCCTCTTTCTCAAAGCATTTATTTATAAGCAAGATTGAATAATGAAGTTTAAGGGATACAGATCAGGTTTTATGCTGGAGCTGTATTAGTCCACAGACTGATAAATTTATCTTCAGTTAATTCTAAAACAGAACAGTTGCAAATAAGTATATGCTGCTGAAACTGTGCATAATGAAAAACCATAATACTTGAGAGGGTTATTTATTAGCTCACTTTAGGTATGAAGCTAACACACTTCTGATACTCAGATTTGAGTAATACTGTCGAAGGTGTCAAGGAGATGGAGATGAGACAGGCCATCTAATCTATAGTTGACCATCCCACATCAGGAGCCGACCATAATCAGTAATTACAGAAGGTCAAGAATCTTCCAAATTTTAGTCTAATAAGCAAGCTACATACACTTTGAATATGCAACCAAAATGAACTGTTAACAAGTGCTACAATGTCAGACGTCAGTTAATATTATTATATATGTTCCCATTAAGAATTAATGTTTTAGATTCACACAGAATCACACAGAATCACAGAATATTATGAGTTGGAAGGGACCCACAAGGATCATCTAGTCCAACTCACCATCTAACACCCACACAGAGAGCGAGAGCACATCCCAGAGCGGTAACACCAACCTAGATCCCTCACAGTCTAGCAGGCCACTCCGAGCCGGAAGGGGCCCAGGGTCATCCAGCCCTACACCCCCCAGCTAGACCATGTCACTAAGCTCCTCGTCCAGTCTTCTCTTAAACACCTCCAGGGATGGCGACTCCACCACCTCCCTGGGCAGCCCATTCCAATATGCAATCACTCTCTCTGTGAAAAACCGCTTCCTAACATTAAGATTAAACCTCCCCTGGCGTAGCTTGAGGCCGTGCCCTCTCGTTCTGGTGTCGTCAGCCTGGAAGAAGAGGTCCGCACCCACCTGGCTGCAACCTCCCCGCAGGTAGTTGTAAACAGCAATGAGGTCACCTCTGAGCCTCCTCTTCTCCAGACTGAACAATCCCAGTTCCTGTAGTCGCTCCCCATAGGGCCTGCCCTCCAGTCCCTTCACCATCCTCGTTGCCCTTCTCTGGACCCTCTCAAGCAGCTCAACATCCCTCTTAAACTGGGGAGCCCAGAACTGCACACAGTACTCAAGATGAGGTCTGACCAGCGCTGTGTACAGGGGAAGGACAACCTCCCTGGACCGGCTGACCACACTGTTCCTGATGCATTACATGACATAACTTCACCATTTAAAAGTATTTACAATTTTCAGTTGTTTCATACTTTCTAATAGAAAATACACTACAGAAGTAACTGGTGAGTTGCTAATATTCTTTGTATCAAATAGGGAAAATCACTTCATGTGAACAACATGGGCTTGCTTCATGTTTTCACACTTCATTTCCACTGAGCTGAAACCACTTCAGACATTTCCAACTGTCAGTTCCTGTCTCACTGGGGATCTGGAACATACGCTGAGATGTCTGGAGCGTTTTGGAGAGAAAAGCTGTTGAGTGGGAAAAAGGAGGCTGGTACACACTGGGAGAAGAGGCTTTCTAACAGCAATAGAGAGTGTGGGCTGGGGTGCACAGTGAAGATACAGATATCATATGGGCCATACAGATATTTTTTTGAGCTTATTTCCTAAACTTATTTATATGTGCTTACCTTTGGAAGATCCATATTGGTGACAGTATAGCATGCATTCCAAAGGGGGTTTGAAAGCAGGTAAGAAATTATCTTCCTCAATCATGAGATCTCCCGGAAGTCTTGGCATGATCATGCAATAAAACCAGAGCTGTGATTCTCTACTTGTCAGGACCATCTAACAAAAAAGGAAATAAGAAATGATAGGTGGTGGGGAATCTCCTATAGTTCAAAGAGATTTATGGTTTCAGAGAAAAAGGTTGTGACATGTCTTTTTAAACCTCTGTTACAAGCTTGTGGCTAAGCATGTGATCCTGAATCATTAATGATTGCTGGCATTCAATGGAAACTGGATTTATCAGGAAGGGATTTGTGCTAACTGATGGGAAAGAGCCCATTGATTTTTTTTCAACTACAGGTGCTCTTGAAGCTGAAGAGATTATTTAATGCATTAAAATGCCACAGATGACCAGTAATAATTCAATAAATAGAACTTTATGCATTAAGTAACAGCTTATACACAGCCCAAGATATTGAGGGATGAATGAAGTCAGTGATTTAATTGAGTGTAACCATACCATCCTTAGTATGTTAAAACGCTTTGCTAGGAAACAGATCAAATAGAATTTGGATGAAAAGTTCATGACAATATCATGTGATACTTAATTTCACTTGCACCATCAAAATGAGGGTATTCTGAATGCTAGAGACCTTCAGGACTAAAGAAACTGTATCAGAAGCTTTTAGAAGATAATCCTACTCACAAAGCCACTGAAGCTGGAAGGATGAATTTGGAGTTAAGGGTATAACTCCATTAGTTGGTAGTGTTGGAAAGCATTATGCTTCTTATGAGCTTTGAGTTAAGCACAAAACTGGTAAATTTTCTCAGGCTTTATAAGAAAATAACTGGCTTGTATCTGAAACAATTGGCCTTACACAGTTGGATTATCAAAAGACTACAAATTATTTTTGACACTGGTAAACGCAAAGTTATCTCGGCCTCTCGTTATAATTTTATTATTCCTTCTCAGCCAGATGAAATGAAGAGCTGGAAGAAAGTACAATGGAAAGACAGAACCAAGTGATCTGACGAAAGACTGATACAACATGATGCAATGGTTGAGTAAGAGAAGCATGTGTGGTAATGCATTATATGTAATCGCACATTTTCTACAGACTTCCAGTCTTGTGAGCCTGAGCCCTCCTCTTGTACACTGACACATGTTCTGGCACCAGGTAATTTTACTGTAAGATTTGAAAAATGCCTGGATCCTCTTTTTTTTTGTGGTGAAGCTGTGCCTTCCAGCCTTCCAGACTACCTCAGGTTGAAGCATTCTTGGAGATGTTATGAATCTGACTTGAACCAAAACTGTTTTAAGGTTTTGCTTTCTGTCCTGTAGTCTTTGGAGTACTAGAGAGTTAAAGAAAAAAACAGCACATTTACCATAAAATGTAATGAGATTCATCTCTATAGTAAATATGTTTCTTGGATATTTGGTTGTTTAAAGATCTTATAGCAAAGTCATAACTGCCTCTGTGAAGAATTACTCTATTCTGTGAGTAACTGACGTTATCAGAGTGGTGTTATCAGTATGTGATTCAGTATTTCCTTTAAAATGAGGGTTCTTCTACCCTGTCATACTGATAACTCTTCCATTAGATAATGCCAGAAGGGGGTAAAGGAGTTAAGAGAAGGCTGATAAAAAAGTTTCCTCCTGATGGTAGGTTGGATCCCATCTAGTGTATCTGGAGGTGAATTTTCTGCTAATTTGTCATCAAACCTTGAGAAGACCTGACTCACACGAACAGACAAGCAAGGATACAAATCAAGAGAGTGATGGGAAAGACCTATAGAGTAGAACGCTGCATGAAAGTCATGTATTACAAGGAGGTCGATCAACTCAAACTTGCGCACCTCAGTTACCATGGGATAGCAAAGTTAATGTCAAGAATGCTTTTGGATTTAAAAGGCTTCCCTGAAGTAGAGGAGGCAGCAAACACTTGACATTTACTAAACATTTAAAAGAATCACCTCTTTTGCACTTAAAATCACAGGAAAATCCTTTCTCTTCTCTGCTACTGGAAGCATTCAAAAATGGATCTATGATTGTGTGAATTCATGTTTTCTGCCGCAGCAAATGGGTATGGCTCCAATCAGCCAGTGGAGATCTATTGGTTCATACTGATCCATATTTGAATGCTGCCAACAATAATCAGATTTTTCTTGGCTTTAATTGTGGAATCTGGCACCCACAAATATTACAAGGGAGCCCAAGATGATAAAGGAAGTGAATTTGGTCAGCCTGGGAGATAAACTTCTCCTTCCCGTAATTTGGTTCTTTTCATACTCCCCTACCTCATCTACCTTTCATCCTCCCTTCATTATCTGCTTGTTCTAAAGCCTGTGAAAAAGTCAAATGTAAAACCTCATTGAATGCAATAGACTTTGGATCAGGCCTGTAGTGAATAATCAGTATGGATACGGATCACATCTGTGAAGTACTGAATATCTTCAGGTCTCTGAAGCATCAACAAAACTCACAGGACCAAACCTGTAGCTGGAAGGTGGTACCAGGACTGATGGGAGCTTGAGACATCTTGCAGATTTGGGGTTTCAGACATTGTGGTATACTGATCTGACAGGCAGAGGAGCTGGAGCATACGTATGGGAAGGCTCTAGGAAAGTGTTTCACAGGATCAGAAACTTCTTAGGCCCGTCTTAAATTTTCGTTTGAGTTATCTTAATAGGCTTTTCTCCTCAACTCTCTTGGGGTCTAAGGGAAAAAAAAAAGGGATAAAAAATTAATTCAGGTTCATGTTCTTTTGTGACTGCTCCTACTGAGCACAATAAACTGACATGCTGCTTTTAATTAGCATTTAGTTAACTGCTCATTTTGTGCAAAAAATGTGCGCCAACTCCAGTGAGCACAGAGGTGCTGAACTGAGCACAGGAAGATTGGTGGGAATTATTCAAAAAGCAGCCCTTTATATTCAGTGCTGATTTGAAACTCTACAGATAGAAACAATTAAATTTGAACAGAAATCTAGTTATTGTTGATATTTCACCGTAGGTAACAAACTTCAATTCACTATCACAGAAAAGAACCACAGAATATTCTGAGCTGGAGGAGTTCAACTAGGATTAGAGTCCAGCTCCTGATCCTGCACACGACAGCCCCAAGAATCCAAGCACGTGCCTAAGAGTATTGTCCAAACACTTCATGAACTCTGCCACACTTGGTTCTGTGACCACTTCCCTGGGGAGCCTCTTCCAGTGCCCAGCTAACCCATGGGTGAAAAACCTTTTCCTAATATCTAGCCTATACTTCCCCTGACAAAACTTCAGGCCTTTCCCTTGGGTCCTGTCACTGGTCACCACAGAGAAGAGATCAGTGCCTGTCCCTCCTCTTCCCCTCATGAGGAAGTTGTAACTGCTTTTTAGAGGGCTATTGCGAGAACAGAAGTAAATACTTTGCATCCCTTTATTTGTCTGTTGTGCAGCCACTGGTGAACACAGCCCTGTGCTGACACTTCTGTATTGAAGTTGCTCACCTTCTCTCAAAGTACTGCACTGAGATCCTGGTAATACTGAGAAAGTCTGAGTAATAATCATCACTGAATACATAACTTTTTACATGCCTTGTAAAATCATGTCATTTTTGGGCACTGAAAGGTTGCTGGAAAGTCACTCAGAACTACCGGAGTATCACTTCATTATCATAAACTTGTTTGTATTATTTTCATAAAAGAAGTAAATGGAAAATGGACAAAAAAGGGATGCACTATCGCAGAATAGTAAAAGTTGTAGTTCAAGATATTAATCACACTGAATTCTGTGAGGTTTTGGCAGATAATAAATGGGTGATAGATTGATCTCTAAAATCACATGCATAATATGAGCATAATCCTCACTTTAATGCAGGGTCATAGAATTTTACAGCCTCATAAACTTGCAAGGTTTCACCTAGAACATCAAAACAATTGCTAAAAGCGTAATAAATTCTACAGCTAGCCATCTGCTTACCCTCCTGACCTTTCAAATCTTATAAAAATCCAAGCTCATAATTTTTTCACTCTATGAATTTCAACCTTTTTTTTAATACAGTATATTCAGAAGGTTACTTCACCTTTTCCATATACTAAAGAAGATGCATTCAATTTGATAATATTTCGTGGCAATAGACATTTTTTCTTGAAAGGACTGAATGCTATCATAAGAGTTTATGGGATTGTGGGGCATTGCCAGTTGTTTTATCTGTTTGGAAACATTTATTTTGAGTCATGCTGTTCTTGTGTGTGTTCACTCATCAGTCCCTATTGGAAATTGCATCCAGCAACTGCTTTGGAAGAAGGTTAAATAGCATCAGTGCCTGTTTCCTACCTTAATCTCTGGTGTTGTGAATCACTCTGCTTTGTTTTTCAGAAAGTCATAAAGGTTAAGGTTTCCTATTTCTCAGCACTAAACTATTGTATCTTCCCCTGAAATTCATATTTCTATTCCAGCTAGACAATTACAACTATAAAACCTACAGGTACGTTGTTTTAATGCATTGTGCTACACCAATATTTTATAGTGCCAAAACCCCTACACAGAATGTGTCACCTGTTGGAAGTGACTCAAGTTAAGTAAGCAACTACAGCAAATACACTCTCTTGACCCCACTGATACAGACAGAAAGAAAAACCCAAAAGAAAACGTATACAAGAGAAAACTAAAAATAATGAATGCAAATAAAATCAGTTAGGGCTTGCACATATCAAAGTTTACGAAAATACATCTTGGAAACACCAGAAAGAAGAAAACAAATTCCCCCAAACCACCTTAGAAACAAAAAACAGATCACAACAAGGGCTTTAGGCTGATGCTTTCTCTGTAAAATACACCAGAAGACAGCACCCTTGTAAGATAAAGATCAGTTCTCTGATGGTTTCACTGGTGGAAAAGTAACATTCCATATAATTTTCCTCTGACATCTATAGCAAGCTTAAGGAAGGAGTGCTCTCTCTTCTGCATCATAGAGAGACCTCTGTCCCTCAGGCTGTAGTGGTCGAACAGTAATTGAAATAGGATTAATATTACATAATCTGATCGAGTCTATCTCCAAAAGATAATCTCTCATTTATTTTAGGGGGTTTTGTTTGGTTGGTTTTTTAAAATTTTTCCTCTATACCAGAGATAAGAACAATATTCATGCTTTTCATATGAATATCAAAGAGCCTCTAGTTAATGTTCAAAAATACAAGCAAGATGAAAAAAATCTTGTTATTCACTCAAATTGATTTTGACAGTTCTTTCAAAGATTCTATATTTGTCATCAACGATGAATAACTACAAAAATTATACATCCACATGCAATTCTGAAGCTGTTTTTATTTTTAAAGAAATAATTTTTTTTTTTGGATTAACATTATCAATTCTCCCATTCCCCAAATTCATTTATAGTCATGTTATTTTCTCCAATTTCCTGACAAGGTGAAATCTATTCAGTCTCTCCATATGGCTCTCCCTTAATAACCCTTGAACTTCTTAGCCACTTCTAAAAAGGCATAGCTTTCAGAGGGGTGAAACTG
>WEKX01007684.1:188888-214747 GCA_013390025.1 Pitta sordida
TGTGAAACTGCTGCAAATATAATGAAAACAGTTGACTATTGAAAAGAGATCCAAATTATTGCCTCAGCTGAGGGAAAGATCTTTTCCCATTCTGAGAGATAAGAGCCAGCAAATCAGCACACATGTGCTTTCAACGTGTCGCAGCAATTTGTCCAGCCAAATAAACTGGGGATGCCAGAGGGAGATAGGCTGGCTGCAAGAGGGAGATTGTCAAGGAATGACTAGAGAACTAGAGGAAACTGGTTGTAACTGGCACTAAGATGATATTAAGGAACACAAGGCAAAAATCCCTTGGAAGAATGATTTTTAAAACCAGGTTCTGCTCACTAAACAACTTTTCTTTAAAAGAATAATTAGACTGCTGCACACTAGTTCATTCCTTTATGAGCTTTCCTTTAAAATGCTTTTAAATAAAAGGTGTGAGTTAGTGTTTAAAAGAAACAATAGGAGAATACCTTTCTTTGTACCATATGGTAATGTGCAGGAAGGATTGAATAAGAGTCCACTTGCAGAAACCATGTAGCCAGAATATGTATCAGGAGAAAGAGCTCTCATTGAATTAGAATACTTGACATATTCAATGAATTAAGGTAGCCTACTTTCTTCTTGACAGCAAACAATTTTTTTTGCTAATAAATCTGTCAGTTACACTACATTAGCAAAGTACTAAATGCAGATTCTTCCATAAGTGTGGCCACTTCCAGGAGTTCTCCCAGCACAGGAGAGAACTGACACTGGCAGCTGTAGAGAAGGACATTTGAAGAGAACCACTGGGAATACTTTGGACAAAGATATAATGGGTTAAATTAGCATTATTTTCTATCCATTTACAGCCAGTGAAATAGAAGATGAACCAGTGTAATACCATTTCTTCTTTGTTACAGTTGAAGTCACAAGGCTGAGGTACCTGGTCGCAGTTCATGTAATGTGTTGTCAGTTCTTGCATCTTTTATTATTTTATTTATCTTCATTTTTCATTATTTTAGTGGGTAACCCCTCTCCTTTCTCACAGTAAATGTGGCCAGAGACAATATTATTCGACACTTTTCTTATGCTGCCTCTCCAAGTCAACAATGCCAGGATGATTTCAGAGGGGTTAAGTAGTTAAGGCATATGCAGTACCTGAAGGCAGGTTGCCTCATTCTTGTTGTCTTTCTGCAGCTGGAGTCCATTAGCTAGCAAGAGCTGAGATTTGGCCCTTTTTAGAATGTCACCCTTCTAAAACTGGCATTATTTGCTGTAGTTCAAAGTTTATCCATTTCAAAGCTGATTTTACTTTTGGCTTAAATCTAAAATGTAGACTCAGAATGTTTTCTCATGTTTCTTTCATATTTGTCAAAAGTTATGTAAAACTCTGTTCTCATTTTTGGGGTAAAATTGTGACATGGAGAAAAGTGTTACTGAGCCTAATTCATAAGGGGACACAGGGACACAACTCAACAGGGACACAGCTGCTCACATACCATGCAGAGGATTGGGGGTGGCCTGATTGGGAAAGGTTGATTTTCAGTTCAGCAAGTAGTTCCTCTAGCATATAGACAGATATTGTTCATTACCATTTCATTTTCCCATAGTTTAGATTTGCTTCTCTCCAGAATATGCATAAGAAAAGAAAAGGTAATCCCTGGCTTCCTACAAGAGCCAATATTTGTCCAGTGTAACTGTACTGGGGCAGAGGACAAATAGAAGCTCTTGCATCTCTTTTCTTCATAGATAAATGAAAAAAGCTTCTCCTATGACAGATCCATCTTGCTAAGAAACCCTCCAGAGCATCACAGGATAAAAATGGCATTTGGGAAGAAGAATCTTTCTTTAAGGATAATACAAAACAGATTAGGGACCATATATCTTACATTATGTCCTTTTTGGTCACACAGCCTTCAAAAAGAAGTGGTGGTTGGGAAAGGACAAGTCGTCCTGGAAATTATAAACATCTTGAATATCAGCAGCAGTTGCCATAGCAAGTACAATATCACATGTAGCATCCAAGTCACTGTGCTCTTTTGATCTGTTCATTACTGACAACAGTTTCAGCTGGTAGTTCTGAAAGACATGGGAAATTATGTTCTTAAAGAAATACCATAAAAAATTTATCAAGGAGAGGTTGGTAACCAAGAATAATGGATACTAATGGTGTAGTAATTAAGTAAATCAAAGAGTATGAAAGTTAAAGGGAAAATGATGTGCTTAAATGGGTAGAAAAGGAAACAAAAATCAAATTATGATCACACACGGCTTCAGTCATTCCACCTCTCATTTATTCACCTGAGGAGAATGGATAGTAGTTGAAATTTATTTAATGGCACACTATGAAAGTGAACTTCAACTTTCTTCACTGGAGATGTGAATGAGATTATTTCTAACACTTAAGTCTAAGAAAGCAGAACTTTTATTCAGGGCTCCAAACAAAAAAAGACAGAAGAGAGGTTCCATTTTTAATGGAAAAAAATTCTGTGTCACATCCAATCAGTCTGACTAATCGACATTATGATTTGGGAAGTCACAGAATGGATTGCTCAGTAGAGAAGTGTTCTTACTGGCACTGCATTAGCGACCCATTAGAACCGCAGCCTACAGTGGGATAAACTCAATTCAGCAAGAGAAAATGTTCAGTGTTTGATACACTGATGTAGTTTCCTTCAACCTGCCTCCCTTACCTGTTACAAGCAGGGTCCCTTTCTGTCCTGGAAACAAACTACGCATATGCAGATACACTAAGAAAGAATCCTGCACTCAGACAGCAGCATAGGTGCTGTAACTCGTAGGCACAAAACCATGAAAAAGGAGCTCATCAGCATTGCCAGTGCATTAAGTTCATCCTCACATTTCAGATTTATGTGTGCCGGCATTAAACAGACCTCAGAAACATGCTCCACCTGTACCTTCTTTCATTCTGTAAGACACTTGTAAACCTTGATAGTTTGACCTCATTGGAATCATTCCTGTTCCTCCACATTGATATCAAGTTTGCTTAAAGGAAAATTATTTTATATGCAGGGGAGAAAATCACAAGTGTTACTCAACTAGCATAGAGTTGAATAAATGCAACAATATAGTCACACATCCATCAAATTAAAAAAGTAAAAAAAACATTATGCATTTTTTTTTATTACACATAGATTTCACTTTCTGTCCTACCTGTTTGTTTATATCCTTCAATATCGTAATACTTGGAGTTCATCCTGTAATGCAGTGACTGTATGCAACAAAATCTTAAAGATCAGATTCAGTACCAATGTCTGACTTCTAGTAATTACATCCTTAAAGAGCAGGAGGAAGGGAGAAGAATAGAATAGACCATGGAGGTGAACGAATATTATTGGATGAAATACTAATTTTTTTCCCATTGGTCTGGTTTTTGTCATAGTTGAGAAGCTCACAGAAGATCAGCACAAATTGTTATTAAATAAACAAGTTGTTACTAAATCAAAGAGTAGATTTAGAATAATGTAAAAAATATATAAGTAATCCAAAATCCATATGTGTAATTGTTGATTTTCAAAAATACAAACCACTTAATAAACATCAGTAAAATCAGATTCCTATACAATGTTATTCTGCACTGAAGTTTTAATTCTGCAAGATATACGTGCCCTCCAAACAAGCCAGCACTCTCAAAAAACAATTTTAGTAAGATCTCTCCACAGTAAAATAAACCAGATCTCCTCATCCCTTTTCTCTCCGTAAACAAATTCACTTTGAGATGGGATGAAGTGGAGGAGACGGATCTAATCCCACGGGCTTGTCAGTCTTCAAGACATGTAGCACTTTGGTTTTCAGCCACATTACATGCACGAAACAGTGAGTAGGATCCTCATCACAAACATTTCAGGAAGTGAGAACGTTGTCTAACAAGGTGAAGAGCTCACAGAAGATACTGAATTTCGTACGAAGTTTCTCTTACATAGTTTACAAGAGGATTATTAAAAATAGAGTATGGGTAGGGTAGATTGCTATAGTAAAGTAACAAACATAGTGGTGTAAAATTTGTGTGTGCAGACTTAATAATAGATGGATACAGAATAATAGGATACTAATATTAATGCTCATGATATATCTTTATATTGTCTATAATGACATTCATCCCAAAGGCCAGCAGCAAGCTTGCTTTACATACTGAGTCCTTGATATGTAATCTGTTTCACTGCACAAAATGACAGCTTCTGCTACCTGTTTCTCTAACATTTCAAATGGTCCTAGTTCTCCAAGATAAGAAATATCAAAACCCAAAGAGAATTCTCAAATCTAAA
Source organism: Pitta sordida (assembly GCA_013390025.1). Taxonomy (NCBI): domain Eukaryota; kingdom Metazoa; phylum Chordata; class Aves; order Passeriformes; family Pittidae; genus Pitta; species Pitta sordida. The sequence goes on from WEKX01007684.1 coordinate 193,139, forward strand.
GTTGCATCAGCAACACTAGGCAAGCTAGGAGAGCATCCAGATAAGTTAATTGCTCTGGAAGGGCATAATTACTATGAAAAAATGGTGTATTCTTGTCAAAACACCAGGGACTACCTGTGCATGCCTGTGCAAATGCACGTAGAAATTTAGCTTCTCCAAGAAAACAGGGCAGTACTGCCTTGGAGAAGTAAAACCCTAGACAAGTTTTAGGATGGGGAAAACTTTTGACCTTTTCACTCAGATATCGATCTTGTCAGGGTTATTTCTTGCACACTCATAGGGAATAGAAAAAACTAGCAAAAAAGTCCTGTAGAGGATACTTTGGCTTTTGTTGTTGGATACTCTCCTTAATATCTTCTCTTGCCTTTGGGCCTCCTTTTCTCCTCCTTCTCCTCTAAGTTCATATGCTTCCGACTTAAAGTTTAAATCATAGAAGACTAGGAAATTTGGCAACTTGCTGAAGTGAAAAGCATAAATAATACTGAGGATAAGATCCTCAGACAATGCAAATGTACCAGAGTTGTAAATCAGGAACCCCCAGTGCCGGTCCATGGGCAGCTCCCACACATGCCTAGAGGACATTTGGAACATTTTTTGTCCCCCCTAGGGAAAAGCAGAAAATGGGAAGGACTGGCAAGTTTGGGGTTGGGTATTTTTGAAACCTATACTGTTCTAATTTAGCTATTTACTTAAACAGTGACAGTGTATAAACTATATATGATAGTAGATACTCAGCCAAATGAATTATGGATAGAGAGCTGGCATCACATTACATATTTCATTTTTTAAAAAGCTACTTCCAGGATATAGACCTGTGGAAAAGCAACTACCAGAACACTTCAGTATTTATTAACAGATTAAATGCCAGATGTATGCTGCCCATGGAATATATATTTATGTGTGAGTGAACGGTAGCGCATTTTCACTTTCTGTTTACAAATGTTTAAGCTGGAAACCTAATGTCTGAGGGTGCAGTTGGCAAGTGTCTGTCCAAGGTCATACTGCATAAGGTTCTGATTTGTGAAAGTCATAAAGGGGGGTCAAAAGTCTGAATTTGCTTAGATTCTTGGATGTATCAGTCTTTATTCAAAGCTGGTGGAAAGAAGGCACAATCGTTGTAGATGGTCTAGCCAGGCCCCAGAACAGAACAACAGCAGAACTGAGCACCGTGTGACAAGAAAAAACCTTCAGACCAGAGACTTCACTGTCTACAGGTTACAGCTTAGCAAGAACAGCCTTGCTCTTCACTTCACGGCTTACATGATCACATCATTTTTAGTGGCCAGCTAAAGTTAATTTTCCTTGTAAAAAAAGTTTTTCTATTGACTATATTTGCTTATAGTTATTAATTTCTTTTTTAACCTTAAAACACAATCCCACTGATCACACAGTTACTCACTTTGAGAGATGGAAATTGTTATAACATTTGTTCATATTTATCATTATGCCAATAGTTTTATAACTATTATAGTATTCTCCATGCTCAACATCAAACATATTATACTATACAATTTTTTCCTCAGTGCTTGAGATCTCTGATTAATAAAGCTAAATAGATGTAGATGGCTTTTAATTTCACAGCCCGTGTCTGGATTTCCTTTGCATACATCAGTGTAGTCTGTCTAAATCTTCATGCTCCTCACTCTGTTGTCTATAGGAGACAGAAGCTGTGAGAATCAGAAAGACCATGTTAACTAGTAAGTGTACCTTCCTGAACTATATTCCTAATCTTGTTGTGAAGATTTTTCCTGGCAGATGTGCAATTTCTGCTTTTTCACATGGTCTTCTCTCACATAATGTAGGGGCCCTTACCTTTGGTATCTTGCCTACAGACCAGAGTCGCCGACTTGTAACATCCTCCTTTTCACTCAGCACACCTGCTTGCCATGCCGCAGTTTCACATGGTGAAAACCAATACATTCTCAAAATTTCCTGCTCCGTGTTGATTACAACCCCCTAGACAAATATCTCAAAGCATCACACACTAAAAGTCACATATACTCATATTTAGTCAGGCTTAGTTAGTGATATCTTTTTGCGTCATCCTAAATATTCTATTTTTCATACTTTTCTGCACTGAAATTACAACTTAGGTTCTTTTGAAACATCTGCGGTTCTCAGAGTAGTAAGCTTTCACAAGATGCTACCAAATACATTGTCCTGGTGTCAATTAAACAGAGTAAGAATTTAGAAATACTTGAATAATATAGAGAGAGAAACAAGAACTTTACTGGAAGAAAGAAAAAATATAGATATATATGTTTGAACAACAACAATAACAGCATCAAAAAACAATGGAACAATGACAACTGGAGACAGATGGGGGAAAAAAACAAGCATGAGGGGGGTGTCTAGTTCAAGGGAAACCAGGGCACCTCCAGGATTCCAGGGGCAGAGGAATAGGGTTCAGGGTAGGCAAACCAGTGGAGTAACAGCCAGTGATCCTTTTCTGAAATGTCCAAGGGGCTGCGGGGAGATCCAGCAGTCAGCAGGTGAAAAGCTGTGCTGAGATGAGGAGTCAAAAGTCCACGTGGTCCTGGGTAAAATGGCAGCGGTAGAGATCAGAGGTGAAAACAAGGCTTCCTCAGTCCAGAAGATCCACAAACAGACCCCCCTCCTGACCTCCAGCAGCTGTATTTGTAGGGCCTTGAGCCCCTCCCATGTCACACACCTTGTGGGCATGTCTTCACATGCCATTGGCTGTCACTCAGCCTGCCCTGGCCCTCAGGCCCCTCCCCTAGTCACATGCCTTGCCTGGAAGGGAAGATAAGACAAAGAATCCTCCATTGTTTGTCCAGTAAAAAGGAGAAAGCCCCTCCCCGGCCATATGCCTTGCAGGGGAGGGAAGGGGAGATAAGAAAAGAAACCCCTTTGTCTGTTCCAGTAAAAAGAAGAAACGTTTCACAATAGAACAAAAGGGCTCTCCCCATGATCTATATAAATTATGTCCATTACAGCTCTCTGTCCAGAAGACCACTCATGTTTCATATAAGGGCTGAAGAAACAATTTGATTGCTACCTTGCATTCCCGGGTTAATTATCAGCAAAACACATCCTTTTTGTTACTTTAGAGATCAGTTACAAGTATACCACCTCTTTTAATTTAAAATACAGATAATTTTGTAGTATATTATTTTATGTGGCCTCTAATTAAGTGTTATTATCCCACAGTGAAAATCAGAACATGGAAAGACAGACATTGAGTGGTGGAAACAAAAAGCAGGACATGTGTGGAAAGGACTTATCATGTTTTCTAATATACAGGTGCCTGTAGGACTGATGCAATTACAAATGTTTGTGTAGTACTGATACTTTTAGACTTTTGAAGTCTTCAAAAATATAAAATGGAATACTTCTTTGGGATGCACACTGAAAAGAATAGTACTAATCCACAGCCTTACTAGTGGGTGCTCCTGTGACTCTACAGCCTGGAGCAATGATTTTTTTCAGCTGTACATGCCTGTTTACATTAGTTGGAAGAAAACTTTGAACACAATTCCATAGCTGTGTAATCAACCTCCATGTTTGTTCCTCCTTTCAGCTGTTCTTAACTCTATTAAGCAGATTTCTTTCTGTCTGAATGGTTTGTGTTTGAACTTTTTGGAGGTGAACTGTTTATTCAAATTCAGCACAGTCATTGAGGCCTTTAATGAGTTCCAAAATCCAGGAAAGGGAAGACATTTTCTGATCAGGTTCCAACTGAATACAACTGAAGTAGTATATGAAAATAATTGAGGTAAGAAGTGTTTGGCATCAATGTGAGTTGAAGATAAGATGTAACTCAAGAATGCCAGTGCATGATCTTTGATTCAAGGAATTATATCCCATATGAGAATACCTTTTTTCTACAAAGATTCCTTCCCAGATGATGGCAGGATACTTTGAGTCTTTGTTCAGAATCTTTTAACGGACTCTATTAGCAGAGCTTAAACCGACATTTTTAATACTGTGTTTATATACAAATGTTAGTGTTGACTTCAATTCCACACTCCCAGCACGCCATTCCTTTTTTCACCCAGATGGAGAGTATTTGCAACACATCGAGTTGTGTATCATCTTCTTGTACTTCCCAATTCCCACAGAAACACTGAAGGTGAAGGATTTTTTTTTTGTTGTTTGTTCTCTGGGACAAAGCAGTGTGGGGAAACCTTCTCTGTCACCAAATGGTGTTATTTAATTAGAGTTTAAACCTCCTAGCTACCAGGACACCAAAGGACAACCTGAGGATGAAAAAATGAAATATCAAAAAACAAGGGAGAGGTGATGGATTATTCTGAATGTTTTCTATCCCAGATGGACCCACTCAATGTTCCAGCTTTCCCAGGACATATTTGAAGGCTGTGAGAATGGATGGTAACAGGTTTTCACTGCACAGGGAAGAGGTAACAGAAATACTACACGGAGGGAAAAAAACCCACCTCTCTTCAACAACAAATGACCCAATTTGTTCCTCCCCAGTAACTGTAGCAACTTGGTACAGCTTTGCAGATCTGTGTCATTGCTGCTACGAATTGGTTATTTTAAATGGATCCTCACTTTTCTTAACGCAAGGCATGGAAAATTGCCTGTAAGTAGTTTTGGGTCAGGTACACCAATTTTCGGTTTGAAGTTGCAATTATTTTTCCCAGCTTTCACTTACTATCACGTAGCCTTTGCTCAGTTTAAAAAGAGTCAGCATATATAATAATATGCGTTGCTAAGAATGCGGTAGAGCAATTAAGACAATGAACAACAGATCAGATTCTTTTCAGTTTGAATCTCTGCTGATGCTTTTACTGATTCTACAGATCACACCCTCAGCTCCTGCATTTTGTAGAACCTGGGCAGCCTTTCAATTGTCTGACCTTTCAGTGAGCCATGTTTTCTCCAGATGCTAAAACTGAATACAATTTCACCTTATTCAGTATTATTAACTGTAAACAACATCACTGACTATTCTTGGAAAAGTGTCTGAATTAAATAGGTTCCTTAATGTATCTTATATCTGTACTAGAGCTATTTAAAAGTAATACGCCAAGTGTACTGATGATGAAAAGATCATATTTCATTTTTCATTCATCTGTTTGCTTTTAAGCTCCATATATTCCCTGTGAATATTTTCTTTAGCATAAGCAGTTACCAATATCAACCTTTGTACTTAAAATACTATCTAGCCTTACATAGAAAGTAGTATATTCCTGACAGTCAATCCTCATGTTACGTAGTAAAACCCACGTCTATTCCTATTCTAGTGAAAAAATACCCATCTGGACAAAAGATATGACAGAAGTTTTCTTTGAACTTCTTCTACGGGTCTGATCACTTTGGGAAAATATCAACTCTTATTCATATAATTGTCCAAGAAAATATTTTTTTTAACAGAAGCTAGCTAGAAAACTTGGAAGAAATTCATATCAAACCCTTGTATTAAGTTAATGCTCACTGTAAAATCAGACAACAGTCATCAGTAACCATTATTATTATTTTAGGTAAACCATCCATTATTAATGGTTACGTGTATTTATTACAGATCTTTAATTATCCAATGGATTTGAATAATGAAGTCCCTAATCTTAAATCTTGCAGATATTTTAACTTGAACTCTGAACCTTCTGCTACCCGTTTCTCATATTTAAACCAAGTTACTAGCACTACTTTTATTTCAAAACTTAAAGATATAGTTAGACAAAAAGCCCCAAAGAATCTTACTTTGCTATGCCAAAATTATTATGCTATTCAATTATTTAATACAGTGTATTAATACCATAACCATTATAATTGTGTATTTAATTCCATGACTGTCATATATACTTATGTAGAGTCTGCGAGTAACTGAGAATCCATATCAAGATAGCATGCCACAGGTTAATGTTGGGGGACCTATTCACTTTTCTTACTACATTTAAACTTGTCACTGATTTGACGTAACAAACCACAGATTCAATTCTGAAGCCCAGAGAAGCCCCTATTCCCACTTGATTAGCAGAATTATATCAGGTGTGAGTTTTCAGATGTATATTTAAGAGATATTGTGAACAAAGTTGCCAAGTTTGTATCTTGCTCTATCAAGGAGAAAGAAAGAATGACAAAAATTAAGATCCAATAATTAGAAAATATTCTGTCCAAGGAGTAACAGATGTCCACTTCCCAATTTTAGAAGTCCAAAAATCCCCAACCAAAACAAAATCCCCCCCAAACCCCAAACACCAACCATACTCAAATCTGGAGCCCAAAAATGTAAACTCTGAAGGACAAAAATGTAATTTCAACTCTTTTATGTCAGTAGAGAGAAAACCTGGAAGCACTTCACTGCTTAAGAGCTCCAACTTCAGTTTTTCAGATGGCAGCTTGGGAGGACCTGAGGCTTATTGTACAGCACTTGGCACACACTGGAGATGGCCAGGGATCTTCCTGCAGTGCAGTAACACTGTTAAGTAATGAAATACTTATTTGCATCTTTGCCCAATAAGATTTCCTATAAATATAGGTGCTGATAACGTAACATTATTTATGGATAACAGCTGTCATATTCCCCAGCTGTTTGCTTGTTGTCTGCTATAACATATGTTAATTTAAACTTTCACCAAATGTCATGGATTGTTTGCAGTGCTCCAGCTGCAGCTTGGCAAATTTTTCCTTTAGGTTTCTGTTGGCTCTGGAAGTGATTACACAGACAGCCCATAACAACATAAACAAGTCTTGTGTGGCTGCTGAGCTGTTTGTTAACTCAGCTAAGTGAATGTTTGCTGGAAGAAGCAAAACATGGTTATGAAGCATCTCACTTATTTTCATTTTCTGAGGTAATTTTGGATGTTTTCAGTAGAAAAAGTAACATTAATTTTTTTTCCTTAATCGTCCTAAATTAAAATAAGCTTAATCTACACTTCTATTCCAAGCAGGATGTCAAAAGTCAGGTCCTCATGTACAAAGGCAACCACAAAAGTTTAATTGACTTAACATAGCAGGAGTGAGTAACAAACCTTACAATCAATAAAAAACTTCCATATAATATAAGAAAAAAAATATTACAAAGTGAATATCACAATCTGTGTGCAACTTCTAGTGTTCTGCATTGCACAGTAGGAAAAAAGCATGTAGCAATGAATAGTCTAAAGCAGAAAACTGAAGGTGGAGCAGAAAACAGCAAGGAGGATTGACAGGACTCATCAGGCATGTTGGGTTTCTTTCTCATGGGAAGCTTTCAATCAGAAAAAATACCATCTACATGCTGAAAACAAAGGCTGATATAAAGAGAAGCCTCTGATTTCTCATACAACAGCTTTTGCCATCCCTTCACTCCCATGCTGCCTCTTCCACAGTGGGACACTGGCATTTCTTTGAAATGTGCAAACAGTAAAAATGCCTCCTGCTTTCTTTTTCCCCTACATTGCCATCAGTGTTCAGAGATGATATTTAAATTACACTAAAGGTCAGCCTTGGCAGACAGTACCACTTATATCTGCTTTTCAGAGCAGGGTAAGGATCAGTATACAGAGATGGAAGTTACACTTATGTAAACATACAAATGATAAGATGATGTCAGCAAGCACAATACAAATATTGATCAATTTAAATATGAGAGTAAACAGAAAACAAGAAAACATAATCTGTGGTGACAAACTGACAAAGAGGTTGACAACAAATAAAATGGATAGGGAGATGGGAAATCATTCTTTTTCTTATTATTTATTTTTCCTTAAATTCACTTGGTATTATGTAGCTGCATTTTCATCCTGTTTTCAAATCACATTTTAAACTTATCACAGATAACTTTCCCAATATACATAATGTGTTTTAGATTATTATGATTTAGAGCCTCTGTAGAAATAAATGATAGAAAACCAGAATTCCTATATTAATTATACTAGACTCAAGATATTCTCTGTAACAAAGAAGAAAGTTGAAGATCAACATTGTCTTGTGCTATGCTACAACTTGCCACAGCCTAGCATTATATATTTAAACCAATATCTTTTTTAAAAACAGCTACTATAGGCATAAGAGGCTGCTATCCCAATTTAGGTAAAACAATATACTTATATATGCCCCAGGACCCCAGGTTTTTACTCTATAGGTCGCTTGATGTCACAGGGAGGGTTCCAGGTCCAGCCTGTGGGACTAGCTGTGAAAAGGGGTGGGTGTGGGTGTGGGGTTGTGTGTGTGCGCTACACCCAGAGAACAAACACTCCTCACTTCCTCATTTCAGACTAGAATATTCCTCCACTCACTAAAATACTCTGGGGGCATTTCTTTTTCAGTAAGGATGTTTGCCCTGAACAATTTAATGTTGACCAACTAAGACAGACCCAGTATCTCTGCACAGCTCTCTTGCATACTTCTCCCATGAGAACAGTTCTACACGCTACTCATCTGCTCCAAGGTAAAATTCTTACCTTCAACACCATACGCAGCGAATGCAGCACTTAATCCTTTTTCAGAAGTACTCCTCTGCCAAAGGTTGCTGCGTTAGAGAAGGCTTCTAGCTTGTTGATATTCTGCCAACTGACACAAAAATTAAATTTCACCCAGTTGAATCAGCCTCATTTAGTCAAGGGCCATTTAAGATTTTTTTTGAAAAGCTGGATTGCACCACCACAGTTAAATGCAACCTCTTATCTCTGATAGAGTCACCATATCTTTAATATTGACTTAATCCCTGAGCACAAAGTTTAAAGGAGTGGATATCATTGAAGATTGATTCCACAAAATGATGGTACAGGAAACCTATTACAAAAATATCTTTTTTTGTTGTTTGTTTTCAGTCTTTCAATCCTGAAGACTAAGTCTGCTGAAATGCCATCTTAACCTTCCTCTAGAATCCTTTGGTCTCAGATTATCTGGGGAGTTTTTTGTTTAAAAATTGTGGGTTTGCACCACACAACACAGAAGCCTATGATAAACAATGTACTATTTTCTTGAAAGTCTGAAGGCCTTTTCCAAAACTTTTCTCTTAGTCTACAAGTAGTTCCATATGTGTAAAGAGCCTAGAAGGCTTCGGATCAAATACAGAGGGTAGTTAGATTTACAGTGGTGAAAGGGGATAAAATATTTGGTAATTGCTTCTCATTTATCTTCATCACAGATTTTCAATAGTACAGCATTAGGTGTACATTAGATGTACAGATAAGTTGCTGTCTATATGAAGTAAAAAGGTGATCTGTAATCATCTCTTCCATAAAGCTATGATCTACACTTTGAAGTATAGAGTAAAGCTGAAAATTCCCTCCAATTTCCCGTTTTCAAACTGTAATGTCTGAATTTTCCCCTGTTTAAAGCAGCTAGGGACAAAAATTCTAGAAAACCCCAAGTAGTATTTGAAGTCTATTTTTCCCAGATGTTGAGACTTTCAAGAAAATATCAAAAATAAGGAGACCCTCTACATCTCATTTCACACCACTTGTTTCTCCTCAGAGTTGAGCTTTGTGTTCATGATTTTTGGATTAATGTCCATGAAAAAAATAAATAATGTAACTGAAAATTAGGTGCTGCCTGTGACTTCTCCCTGTGGACACAGTTAATTTAGATGTAATCTGAACAATTTATTTGCTCCCAGATAAGCAGCCCTTAAGATATAAAGACTGCTTTCCAGATTGGGTTGGTCCCATGTTATAGCAGTCTTTACCAAACACAATGGGAAACATGAGACTTTGTTGATACTCTCTGTAATGTGACAGAGATGAAGGACAAGCAAAAGGCTTTGCTTCCACCAGTATTCACAGTAGAACTCTATGCTGCCCTCGCAGAACAATCTAAACTTTGATAGTGCTCAGGTCAGATACATGTCATTAAAGTCACACGTGACAACTTAATGTAAGTCTTTAATATCCCACTACTTCAACATAGGGACATCTACATGCTTGTATTCTACGTGCATATAAATTATTCCAATAAAGTATTTATTTTCAAATAGACTATGCTAAAAGCTCTTAAGAAACCTCGGTATATCTTTAAGGCTGCAGAATATATTATGGGTTTCAGAAATATGCCTTAACTACAGACTTATTCTAAAAATTATGATTTGACATAACTATCAGGCACAGACATATTACTAGACTTTTTTAGCAGAGCATCAATATTCAATTGAAAAACAGACAAAAAAGGAAATAATTGACAGAGTTTAAAAGAAAGTGTGTGAGTGGAGAGAGCAGAATATCTGAAGGAGTGTGTTATTTGCATTATAATAAAACAAGAATTTTCTGAAAGCAGCAAGTGGATTTGCATGGAAGGAAGTGTCAGGAACAGTTCCACCTTAAATCTTTTTACGGAAAATCGTTGAGGTTAGGAATAGCTCCTATAGAGTAATGAAAAACAAGGAGAGAGACTTTTTCACTGGAGATATTGCCATGTGATGACACTGTCCCACATCTTCCAAACCTTTCATCACTTGCCTGTCTTGCAAGTTATGAACAAGATAAGACTTGTATGTGGAAACAATCACATCTCTTTGAACTACAGTTGGGTCTCCTATATCATGGACCCATGGTCTTAATCGGGTGCTGCAAAGCCCTACTTCTGCATTGAATGGCAGCTCATTAATGTGCAAATTTGCCCCGCATCCTCATGTGGCCCCTGGCACTGTTTCGGTGCTGTGTTGCTTTGTATCAGTGTTTGCATCATCCCTTCCCGATGCCCGCAGCCACCCCACTCTGGGAAAAACCCCTTTTTGCCTCGGCCAGGGACATGGGTGTGGGGAGCTGCCCGTGCTGCTGTCCCGGTGTCTCTTGGGGTGGGTAGACCTGTTCTCTCCGTACTCAGGGTAGACAAGTATCTCCTGGAGTCACTTAGGAAAGTCTCGAACCCCTGAGAGTGTGTAAATCTTTTATAACTGCCTCTTCCTAAGCTTTGGCAGCTGAGAGCAGCTCTGCTCTCTCACCACTCTTGCTTGGGCTCAAGGCTTTTCCCCAGTTTTGATAACTTTCTGGTTTAGTGCCTCTACCCCATCTCTTTCTTGCAGCTCAGGGGGCTGGGTATCCCGAGAACAACTGGTCTTAAAAAGATTGAGGCAAATGTGGCATCAAGTACCTCAGCCTTTTCCTCATCTTTTGTCACTGTATTTTCCCCTGTTTCTCCAATGAAGGATGGAGATTCTCCTTAGCCCTATTTCTGAAGTATGTATTTATAGAAACATGTTTTATTATCTTTCTCAGAAATAGCTCTTTCCTGAGTTCCTGACAAAGTAATCTACTAAGCTAGGCGGCCCTCTTCCCCAGTAGCTCATCTTTGGGCAAATGAGAGCCTACTTCTCTAACTGTAGGATTTGCTCCTTGAAGAAAATCCAGTCTTCCTAGACTCTTTTGCTCCTCAGGACCGTTTCCCAAAGGGCTCTCTTAACCAGCCTCATAAACAGGCCAAATTCTGCCTTCTGTATGTCCAAGGGGACATTTCTGCTGACATTCTCTGGGAACTGAAAACCTTTATCTTTTCCTAATTTCTGTGCCCCCAGATGGTCTCCAACCAGCACATCACCCGCCAGTCCTTCTGTGTTCACAAACAACAGGTCCAGTGGAGCCCCTTCCCTAGCTGGCTCCCTTACCAGCTGTTTCAGGAAGTCATCTTCCATGTACTCCAAGAACCTCCTGGACTGTTTCCTCTCTGCTGTATTGCATTTCCAGCAGATGTCTGGTAAGTTGACATTTGTTTGCCACACAGTATGGTGGCTATTAAAAACTTTTCTCCATGAATTGTGAGCTCGAAGAGCTCCACAACTAATTTCACACTGAAGAAAAGCCTCTTGACTTTGGCTAAGCAAGAAATAGCATGTGTCTGGTGAAACAGCGGTTTAGATCAGAGTCCAAAAATTATGGCAAAAGTGGGAATAAGATATAGTTTATCAAATACAAGAACACAAGGAAAGAAAAATGTATAGGTGGCAATCATTTACGTGAGATGAGCATGTACTAATAGAGCCTTAGAATGTATTTTCTCTGGAAAAAACATTAAATTAATAGTAAAACATGTACTATACAGCCTGCACTATGCAACAAAAAAGAACTCGGCATAGAATATCATCTGAACTGTTCTGTGACTTCCTGCAGAAAGTATAAATACACCATTGCAAGGTCTAAATCACAATACACTTATTTTTCAGCTTTCTTCATAGGATCACTTTCTCTACGGGTGAGGAGTACTGTCATCTCCAAAAATCCCTTTACAGCTTACCACAAACAAGTAAAGTTTCAGAACTAATAGCTCAGCCCATTTCTCTAGAAAACTCCTGTTGAGTACATCATTCAACAATACTGACAACTCCGGAAAAGAGCTTAGATTCTAATTTTTCCTTTCTAAATAATTTGAGATCAAACATTTTACTATTTGAGAAACAGATAAACAAGAAACTGCTCTCAAGGTATCCTGATTAAAAAACCTCCCAAATTCTCATAAGATTGCAATAGATGATGTACAAACATAAATACAATAATACCCTGAAAGTATCCTGCGTTCTCCTCAATAGACAGTCACTCTCCTCTTGCCTTTCCCTACAGAGGAATTGCAAAGCAGCTGAGCACACAGAGCCAGTCCTCTTTCCACCATCAGCTCTTCTGGGGCCCATTGCTCACTCATTCCACAATCACCCCACAGTACCAGGTATTTTTGGGCTACCAGTGATTTCTGTAAGTTCCTGCTCTGCCCCAGTTGATGTAAAAGACTACTGCCAAACAGCCTTGCCCAAAGTTTCACTCCCTGTGAGCTCTGTAAAGTTGCCTGGTGTTTGAAGATGCCTGAATAATTAATTGACTCCTTGAGCTCACAGTAGGTGCATCTTATAAAAACACATGGCCTGGCAAGATACTTTTATTAGTGTCTCTGTAGGCGGTTTCTTATGTTGGCTGAAAGTCAATACAATATTAAACTATATCCCAAGATTAGATTTTTCCATACTAAATAATTGAAGTTAAATCAAATGACTTCTCCTTTATAGCTCTTGGGATATTCCAGTTACTTCCTTCTTATAGGATAGCAGCAATCTACATTAGCTCAGTAGTCAAAGGTAAGATGACAACTGCATTTGACATCTTGAGGGACATTATACAAGTGAGCAGCAGGATAAAGCAGGTAAATTAATTCACATTTCTGTATCAGGGTCCATGGGGATAGAGGTGGAAATTGTGATCCATTGATGGATCAGAAAACCCTGAATGGCTGAAATCAGAGGAAGAAATAAATAGGTAGCATCCCCAAAAGATAGAACAAGTATAAAAGTTGGTCCAAACTTTGGAAATCACATAGACCTTTACTTAAAGAGAAAGGCCTCCCAAATACAAATATCCAAAGACTAACAATATAGTGAAGTCTGTAACTAAACCTGTATGCATAACTGCATTTGGGGTCTTCCAAAGTAAATCTTCTGTTGTTCTGAACAACACCCTAAGCAGAGGGTATAAAGAATTAAACACTGAAGCAATGATTCATGTTCCCGTATAATTACTCTAAACACTGACATGGGTTATTTCTAAAATGTCTCTCCTTTAGCAGCACATCATGACGATCTATTTCAGTGTTCTTTTGTGTTTTAACACTGAATGTAAAACAAAGGGTTTGAAGATCAATTATTTAGCTCGTTGTAAAAAAACGTGTTCTAAAATCTTCTTGGGGACACTGAGTCCATTTATTACCCTGGAAAAATTCAGATCCAGAATCTGTTGTCCTGTGTGTTTTACTGGCTAATGATGAGAGCCTGGGGATTTGTCTGCAGCAGGGCTTCTGGATTTCTGTTTGTTTGTTTTCTTTTGTTTATTGCACTCAAAGACAATGGGAAATTGAAAAACATTATTAATATTTTAATGGGGCAATTTGTGAGTTTCTGACAACTTACTGATTAATTCAGGTACATTTCAAATTACCCTCCTTTAGAGAACTAGGATATTACAAAACAAAAGCTAAGATCCTCTCCAAGATGCATATAATCTTATTGTGTAATTTGACTTCTTTGGGACAGGAGTCCTGGTCTACTTCCTGAAGCATCTTTCTGATTCTTGTCTAGGAAAAGTATAGTGAGGCTAAATTCACAGTAGAAATAGGGGGAAACTGTATTTCACAGAAAGTCCTTGAAAGCAGGGAGGCTGTATGCACATGGGTATTCAGGACAAGACCATATTGTTTTAAATGGTCTCTTACACATTGGTGAGGAGAAGGTTTTTAATTTGTCACTGAAACCAAAAGAAAAGTTAGAATTTTAGAAAACTACACTTTCTTTAATTTTACCCTTCAGAATAAGGTTAGAGGCAGCTGCTTTGTGCTTGTTTCAGAGGCAGAGCCATGCTTTCCTAAAGAGAAGGCAAGAAATAGTTGTTTTTGTTTTCCCTCGCCTTTTCTCCACAGAAGTGCAGAGACCAGGGGACACTAATGTAGGTAGGAAGAGCACAAAATAGTCCCAACTCTTGTACCACTATAGAGCAGGATCCAGCCAAGTTCTTACCAAAAAAAATATATGCTTGTGCGTACATGATGTCCCATTGGTTTCACTTCTCATCTCTCCAGTTGTCTTTGTTTTATCTAAGCCATACTGGAAACATTTAAATAGTGTTTATGTAAAGAATACCACACTAATTCCAAGAGGAATTTGCTAAATGTCTGTATTGGGTCTGTCTGAGCCTACAGCAGTCCTCGNCTCCTACAAAAGAAACCAAATATCTGCAGAGCTAAAAGCATTTGAACAAATCCAAGCAAATGAATCCAAACTTTTTAAGACACACCGGGGCCCTAGCACACTCCAGGGTCTTCATGGTTAACCTGTGTTCCACCTGCTGTAATGACTTCGGAGAAGATGAGAAGATTCTGAAATCAAACCACTAAAAAGAAGGAAAAAAAAATATCCACAGAGGGAAAAAGTTTTAGAGAAGTTCTGTAGGTTACAGTTGCCAGGGAAACCATTTTGCAACAGCCATATGGTCAGAAAATCTATTTTCTTTGTTCTCTAGAGAAAAAAAAAAAAAGGAGGTATTTTGGTGCAGAGTGGAACAAAAATCCCAGAAATGTTACAGAGAAAAATATTTGCACAGATACACTTAATCACTAATGAGAGAAGATAAATGACTTGCCAAACTGAGCCAGAGAGACCCAGCACTAAAATATTAATATAGAGGATAAGAGTTCCTTTCTGCTCTACGTTCATATTTTGAAATGAGCAGCTTTCCTTGGCATTAAAACTCTTTACTGTTGGTGTGAACACTACAGATTGAAAGATCATCCCAACACTGGCTTTAATTTTCTTTGTCACTGTTTTCCTTGTTGCCCTGTGCTTTCAGCATGGGCCCTGCTGCTCCAGCTGAGACCACAGCCCACAGATGTGCCTTTTTAAAGCATTTGCCTTTCTACCTTCCGTATTACCAGACTCAAACAGAAAACTAAGGGAAGGGCTGGAGGGGACCTCTGGCAGCATATTATATTTCCAGAGGAGCATATGACTGCCTGCATCTCTGCCAGCATTGAAGATACGAGAAGTTGCAGGTCCTGATGCCAGACAGCCCTGATGACCAGAGGTAGCCAAGGGGCTCTCTGGCACCTGCCTTCAGGCCTCACCCCAGAGAGCAAGGCCACATTTAAGCTTGTAAAATTGCACCACAACGAGCTCTTCCTGTGCAGTGATACAGAGGGATCCCAGAGTCTACACTGACTTTGCCAGTGTTAGAAATCTTTCAAAGAAAAGCTTAAGGTGTAAACAAATGAGCACTATACCCCAGATCTATTTCTGATTCTCTGTTTACTCCTGTGTTAGGCAGCAATAAATGAAATCTTAATTTCCCTGTAAAGATGGTGACTCTGGGATTTACTGTATCAGTGTTGTAATGACAGTCTCTCCTGTTCAAGCAGGGTTTTTGGTGGGCTACTGAGACATGGCTTTCAGAGACCGGGATAAAAGGTACATGGGTACCAGCACATAGAGATTTATTCTATTCACATCTGTAAATATTTAGGGGAATAAAACAACTGATGACAAGGCTGGAAACCTGGAGGAAAGCATGTTCCCGTTCCTCTTACACTCATGATGATATTTCATCTTCAGTGCTGAGTGAACTAATCATAGTGCACTAATCTCAAGATGCCCTGCTGTCTGTTATGAGACTGTGTTAGACAGGAAGGATGCTCAGAGGAGGAGATTTGGATTCACAATAGACATCTACATTCTGTAAGCAGGGAAATGTTTTTCTACAGCTTTGGAAAAAAATATCTGAAATTCAGACATCTTCAGAAGCAAAGGAATTTATATGCAATTAAAATGTGATTTTTCTACCTCTGGGTTTTTTTTTGTTTGTGGGGGTTTTTTTGTGTTCTTTTTCTGTTTGATTGGTTGGGTATGTTTTGGGGGTTTTTTAATAGCATTACCTTCTTTTAAAATCATCACTCTTGGTGGTCCTGAAAGCCTCCATCTCAGGCTCTCTCTCATGGTCTCCATCTGGGATCTGAGCAGTTCATTGCCATCCTTGGACCTTGGCAACTGCTACCACCTATTACACCCTCAGCTAGCACTGAACTGCAGAAGACAAAAGAGTTCCCCAGCATATCACAAAGACTTGACCCATTCTTCTCAAGAACCTTAGTAATTGGGCAGACTACTCTGAATAATGACACTAAGAATATTTTTGCTGGATCTCAAAGCTTCAGCTGTGAAACTAAGAAAGCTTCTAAAGTGTATGGTTAAATTTAGCACCTGAAAGAACACCCTGGAGACTGTCCCTATATCAAATGTTCCCTGGTTAAGGCTGTCAAGAAACCAAATGGCTAAGTGAGAGTGAGGACCAGCCAATAACAGTGGCAAAAACTTGTAGGCAATATTATTAGAAAAATTATCCCAAATGTTCTCATTACTCACTATGTCAGTCACTTCAGTTTCAAAGGAAACCTTTCCTACCTACTTATCCCAGCCTGTTTACTATAGCTTGCCAATCCCAGCCTGTTTACTATAGCTTTTCTAAGAGCACAGCTAAAGACCTGATAGCTACAGTGAGCTTTGCTGCCAAATGAGATCAGCTATTAACAAATCATTGAAATGGTACTGAATTTGTTCTTGTTTACTCAGATCTCTTCTCAGGCCTGCTGCCAGCCTACCCATTTTGTAAAAGGAGTGACCTGGCAGTAGTTTTGTCCCCCTGAACATTTATTCTGGCAAATTTAGCAACTGATCTTCTATTACCTGGCGCTTTTGAATTAATGTCTCAGTTGGGGCTTCCAACTGAGAGCAGTTTGCATAAGTTTCTGAATTCCTGCTTTGCAATCTTTGCATCTCGTTCCTTTTGACGAACATGAGATCGCTCCTAGCAATACCTGAACCTAAAATGAACCGAAAAACGTATTACAACTTTTAAGCTTGCCAGGCAGCAGAGGAGAAATTCACACCAACCCCAGCTCTCAGAACAGCTGTTGTGACAAGGTGATATTGCTAAGAAGTCTCAAAATAGAAGCCAAGGCAACTACTCTCTGTAAGGGTTCTGCTGTGTTTTGCAGTCTCCAGCTGGAATCTAATTGCAATTTAAACCCAGAGCACAAAACCCACAATATTTTCCACTCTTAAAGTTCTTTTAAGGAATCAGAGAATATTAAATAATAAATAATAATCTAGATTTTCTTAGAATCAACTTGGAGTCTCCAGAGATACAGTAATTCCTTTATCTATTCAGTTGAATTCAGTGAAACACTTTTTGTTGAAATAACAAGATGCCAAGGAAAAATAATACTTCATTTCATATACTTCCCATGATGCTCTGTGTGATTTTTCAAGTCAACAGCAAATGCTGGGTATGGATGAAATCTAACACACGTTTTCACAGATATGCATTATTTGAAAGCATTTCATATTTCAACTTAAGGAATTTTCTACATCTCTCTCAATGAATTATCTTAAATAACATTCTGATAATAAAGATGATTGACACAATTACATTTACACATGCTTCCTGTCTACATTCCATTCCTATGTGTTGAAGATTGCTGTAGAAGGTATTAGGTATTGTGAGCACAGATTGATTCATGAAAACACAATATCACAGAATCACAGAATACTCTGAGTTGGAAGGGACCCACAAGGATCACTGAGTCCAACTCTTAAAAGGCACCGCTACCTCCCCGGTGGGAATCAATCTCCCAGTCTCCCACATGAGAGCTGGGGATGCTCACCACTGCACTATCCATTCGTCTTGCATGAGCGTATTTACTTACTTATTTTTAAGCCCGGCTGTCTTATTTGCATCCACCTGTATTAACAATGTGGCATCTACATATTTCATTGCAGTTCTGTTAGATGTTTATTGAAGAAGGATTAAATGTTTCTGCTTCTTGATTATGTGCTGGGGATAATCTACTTATACAAGACAAAAACAAAGTAGTTCATTTTTCCTGTTCCAATTTGCCATACCAAACACAAAGTATGAGCTACTGATGGTGCCAGAAGTCTTAGAGTTTTGGAATTCTTCATGGGCCAAATTGCACTTCCGATGCTCATTTTTTAATTTTCTTCCTTATATAAATTCAAATGATGTGGTTTCCCTGTTAAGATGCTTCTATACAGTCTCATAATTTTTTCCCCAAATATATCAGTATTTCTTACAATTTTATTAAATGAGAAGCAGAAAGAGGACAATAAAATCATCATAAAACAAGCAAGTCAGGTACCATGAAATCTGTTAACTTTCCATGCTTCCCAAACCATCGATGTATATGACCCTTGAACATAAACCATCTCTTCCAAATAAAGATTTCAAACATGGGTAGTTAAGTTTTCAAATGTGCTCTTTTTCATGAATCCTTACCCACAGAATATACAAAGTAATGATGGATTCCCTGTTTCCTCTCAGCTGTGACATGTCTGCCTTGTGTGCAGCGACCAGGAGATCCAGCTAACCTATTTAGCCATAGCAGAGAGCCATTTGAATTGATGTATCACAGCAGCTGTAGCTACAGGACAGCAAAGCCCAACCCAGCTTGCTGCAGCAGGGAAAGCCTGAAACCTGGATTTGCAGAAAGAAAACATCAGCACTGACTGCCACTGGCCAGCAGAGATTCCCACATTAATCTTGCTCAGAATCTGTTTCGGGACAGCTGGAAGAGAACACCTCTAGCTGCGCTGAGGCTTTCCTGAGTCCATGTGCTCTGTCAGTGCACTGTATCATGACAGAGTGGTGTTTGGCCCTGACTCATTTTAGCCATGACAGCACAACTTTCAGCAATGAGACTCTTCAAAGATCTGCCCATAAAAATGAACTACAAGAGAAATGGTGTAAATATTGTAAATGGTGTAAATTGCATAAATGTTTGTTCCTCCTTTGAGCAGAGCTACCCACGAGACGCCACCAAGATAGACATATCACTATCTTGTCCACCACTGGAACACTGCTTGAAAAAGGGCAAGGGCCAACCAACAGGGCAGATGAGAGAAGTCTCATGCTCTTCCTTTACACTACTCTGCGCAGCACTGAGTAAAAGCTGCTCTAAATCCAATTACCGACCACATAGGAGAGAAAGAGGGTCCTTGCTAGTGGTAGCAGTTTGCCTGACTGTGAAATACTGAGCACACCAGACATCTTCCAGGTCATTCCCTGAGCAGTGAATGGCAAGTACTTGTAATCTGTGTGTCCAGAGAGCATGAGTGTTCTCTGTTTCTGAGTGACCAGATTGAAACAGTGCAATATAATCTTCATTTTACATGAGAGTTATCTTTCCTTGTCTCCGTAGAAAAAGATCATATTTGAGGAATCTAACCTCTTGGCTGTCCAAAACTTGATTCATTTTGAAGTCCAGACACTTCTTTTAAAAGTTCTTAAATATTCAAATGTGTAAGGAAACAGCAACAGACACAGGAGGCTCCTCAGAATGTTTTCTTTCCTCAGTTTTATCTCCTACACACTCCTTATTAAAGATATTGCTTTAAGAGATAATGACGAAAAGTAAGATTTAGCCAGAGCATATTTTGCTTTGAGGTAAATGTATGCATTTTCTTATTTCATAAATACATAAGAAAATGCATTGCAAAATACATCTTTGGTGAGTTTCATCTCTGTTCTCTTCATTTATGACCTCTGCTCTTGTACTAAGATTACATTGGTATATACATTTTATTTGGTATATTTGATACTATTAAGCATGAGGAAGATGTCAATCTAAAATCTCAGCTTGCATTCCTTGTATAGTGTAATCTTGCCATTATAATCAAAGCTTGAATATTCTGATGCTTTTCTGAATGTTGGTTCAGATGTTCCCAGGTCAGTGCCTTTGGCATCATACACAGTAAACACACTTTCTCTTGCCTTTTCATTTGCAACCAGAAATATTTAGTTTTCATCTGAAAACACACAGTATTTCACTACAACTCAGGTTTTGAAGACAGGATTAAAACTCTCCATTGAAAAAGAACAGTAGTGACTGAAGTCTACAGGTTATTTTTGCTTCAGTGGAACAACATGATTGACAATTTGCTGCAATTAATCCAGCTCATTCCAGTAACGTTAAATATCTCAAAACAAGTTTCTGAAAGATGGATTATTTTTAGCTGAGTGAGCCTAATTACCTGCTCTAGGTAAAATCAGTATTTAAAGAGATCTTTTTCATGTAGCTACAGACGGGGAAAAACTAAAATTCATACAAATTTTGATCCATAAAAGAGACATTTTTTGCAGTGATTGTTATTTTTTATGACTACTAGCAATAAAACAGGAGTCATGATCCCTTTTCTATTATTATTATGGCAATGTTACTTCTCAAAGCTTCATCTATAGCTCTCTTCATGCACAAGTAACAAATACCACAAAGAGTGGTAGTTTTGTTAAGTACAAGCACTATGCTGACATCTTAGATTCAGTAGAGAACTAACCTACTTTCACATTGTAACTCTCCTTTGATCATGATACATCTCTATTAACGGTAGACCACAACCTTTTGCTCTCTCCACACTCTAATGAGGACTAAATTCATTTGTATTATTGCCTTAATATCATATGATGTCAATGATAATAGTTTAATCAGTCTGTACCTTTTCTTGACCGGCCACACTAACTATTTTCCATTCAAATGAACCCAGGGAGTTAATTATCAGTTTTTAGATGGAGATTCTTATTAGATTTCTATTTTTATTTCTCCTGTACTCATGAAACAGTAGAAACTGTTTTCAGATTAACAGAAAGATGAAGTTTGTGGAAATTCAGCTGTGTTCACTCCCAGCCCAATGAGATCCCAATGTGAAAAAACAAAACCGGGACGAGTTATGCAAAAACTGCACTGTTTCCTTCACTGTACCCACTTGGTCAGGATTGTTAACTTGTTCTATGGATTAAACAAGGAAGCAAACACAAATGGTGAGGCACTGACCCTGGATTTATATCCAATCCTCAGGATCAGATAGGGGCCATCACCAGTTTAATTCCTCTGTACGTGGCTCTGAAAAAAGCATAGTTATGGGCAGCTCCTGAAGCCCAGCTCTCAATCTCTCCACTGAAGTGCATAAAATCAAAAATGTTCAGTGCAAACAGAGGCACTCAGGAGTGACACAAGGGTCACACAGCACCTAGTCAGAATTCAGCTCAACTCCCCATGTCCATTTGGCTAGGTAAGCTTTCATAGCTTTTTCTTTTAATTTAACTTACCCCAGTTTTACTTCAGCCTGTACTTCAAGATAGTTCCCCTCTGCCCCACTTCAGGGTTATA
>WEKX01007684.1:215752-300760 GCA_013390025.1 Pitta sordida
TTCTGAATGTTGGTTCAGATGTTCCCAGGTCAGTGCCTTTGGCATCATACACAGTAAACACACTTTCTCTTGCCTTTTCATTTGCAACCAGAAATATTTAGTTTTCATCTGAAAACACACAGTATTTCACTACAACTCAGGTTTTGAAGACAGGATTAAAACTCTCCATTGAAAAAGAACAGTAGTGACTGAAGTCTACAGGTTATTTTTGCTTCAGTGGAACAACATGATTGACAATTTGCTGCAATTAATCCAGCTCATTCCAGTAACGTTAAATATCTCAAAACAAGTTTCTGAAAGATGGATTATTTTTAGCTGAGTGAGCCTAATTACCTGCTCTAGGTAAAATCAGTATTTAAAGAGATCTTTTTCATGTAGCTACAGACGGGGAAAAACTAAAATTCATACAAATTTTGATCCATAAAAGAGACATTTTTTGCAGTGATTGTTATTTTTTATGACTACTAGCAATAAAACAGGAGTCATGATCCCTTTTCTATTATTATTATGGCAATGTTACTTCTCAAAGCTTCATCTATAGCTCTCTTCATGCACAAGTAACAAATACCACAAAGAGTGGTAGTTTTGTTAAGTACAAGCACTATGCTGACATCTTAGATTCAGTAGAGAACTAACCTACTTTCACATTGTAACTCTCCTTTGATCATGATACATCTCTATTAACGGTAGACCACAACCTTTTGCTCTCTCCACACTCTAATGAGGACTAAATTCATTTGTATTATTGCCTTAATATCATATGATGTCAATGATAATAGTTTAATCAGTCTGTACCTTTTCTTGACCGGCCACACTAACTATTTTCCATTCAAATGAACCCAGGGAGTTAATTATCAGTTTTTAGATGGAGATTCTTATTAGATTTCTATTTTTATTTCTCCTGTACTCATGAAACAGTAGAAACTGTTTTCAGATTAACAGAAAGATGAAGTTTGTGGAAATTCAGCTGTGTTCACTCCCAGCCCAATGAGATCCCAATGTGAAAAAACAAAACCGGGAAGTGTTATGCAAAAACTGCACTGTTTCCTTCACTGTACCCACTTGGTCAGGATTGTTAACTTGTTCTATGGATTAAACAAGGAAGCAAACACAAATGGTGAGGCACTGACCCTGGATTTATATCCAATCCTCAGGATCAGATAGGGGCCATCACCAGTTTAATTCCTCTGTACGTGGCTCTGAAAAAAGCATAGTTATGGGCAGCTCCTGAAGCCCAGCTCTCAATCTCTCCACTGAAGTGCATAAAATCAAAAATGTTCAGTGCAAACAGAGGCACTCAGGAGTGACACAAGGGTCACACAGCACCTAGTCAGAATTCAGCTCAACTCCCCATGTCCATTTGGCTAGGTAAGCTTTCATAGCTTTTTCTTTTAATTTAACTTACCCCAGTTTTACTTCAGCCTGTACTTCAAGATAGTTCCCCTCTGCCCCACTTCAGGGTTATAGTTATTTTTAGCAAACTTAGAGACTGCAGAAATTGAAATAGAAATCCTGAACTATGCTGGAACTTTACATGACAGATACAAAAAGCATTAATGCTCATTTGAAGAGTAATTACATAAAATATACAATATAGACCTAGAAGAGGCCTCAAATCCACATGGTCCATTCCTCTACCTTGATGCAGTTGGATTTTAATCCGGACAACTGCTGACAGGCATTTGTCTACTTTATTTTAAGAGTCTTCAAAAAGCATTGTAAACTGGTGGCTATTCAAATTACTATCACATCACCTTTCAGATAGATAGTTTTTCACAAATCTGTGTAACAAACATATTAATACTTATCTATTAACACTGTACATAGAGAACACCATGTTATCTACCCTTTTTTAGCCAGCCTTTGAGGACTATTTTATCTTATTTTTCCTGTCTCCTTTTAGATATTTTTACCTTACAGGAAGAACCTCTGTAGAGCAATCAATACTTCTGTCAGAAAACAGCTAGCTATTGAAAATCCTCATTTTCCTCAGCTAATGTATCTCCAAATCCTGCAGTTACTACAGCAAGGCTAATCTGTACACGAGAAAGCATCTGCCAGGGCACCGTTCATAATCACCGTATTCTGTAACCAAAGATAATATGCAGAGNGACCTTTGGAGCTCATGGAGACTGATCCAAGTTCTGGACCCATTCGAGGGTCACACAAGCGAAGCACCTGGTCAGATACAGGAGTTTTAACCTATTATCCCAAGATGCTGTAATTGATAGATCATAAACCCTTTTATTCTGATGGACACACACCCTTGTACCTGGAAGATTCCCAGAAGCATTGTCTGTGGCAAGACTGTATTATGGTAATTGCAAAGTTACATTAGACTGTGTGGAGTCTGTGTAGCAACGTTAAATTAAATTTCTCATTGGCTTCAAGGCTTGCTATCTGTAATTAGTGGCTTCTGTTCTTTATTACACTGATCAGTAGTGCAGCGCTATTCATCACCACAGTCTTAGTTAATTATCCTTGCTAATGATTTTCTCTGTGAAAATAATATACAGGTCCCATTTGCAAAGATTGCTTTGTGTTAAAATTATTTGCTGGTAAGGCACCATCATGAGCTGACAAGCTGTGGGTAGGAGGTTACTTACCCTGTAAGATGGTAGCTTAGTTGATGCAGTCAAGAGAGGAAAGTATTATAATTTCAATTTGGCATTCAGTTTGTGACTATTATCCACCAGATGTATAAGAGGGTGGGAGCGAGATGTCATGACAGCATGCTGAGGGGAGCTCAGCTGGAGGTGACAAAAATAGAAGGAAGACTGTAAACATGTAAACATCTCTGCAGTTTTAAGCAAGCACTGCTTGTGACTACTGCTGGTCTTCTTATAAATAGCCCAAACATACACTTATGGCCAACTAGTCATACCTGTACTTGGCAGATGACTTACTCTGAAGTATAAAGTAGAAGTGTTGAGTGACTTTTTTCTCTGCAGATGGGAGGCTTGGCTAACGATGTGATTTGGTAGGGGTCAGCTGTATCTCAGAGAACTGAGATGTGGCCACCCTTTCTCATGCTAGAGGAAAGTGGCATAGAGAATGGAGCCATCAGAGGACAATCATGCTTTCCTCCACACAAATACAGATGTTAGAAGATCCTTGAGAAAGGGAAGGCCATCTATCAGAATCAAACAAGTTTTTTCTTAACAATTGGTTTTGATTACCTAAACCTCTTAATAACTATAAAAATCCAAGAATGAAATTTCTCATGCAATGAAAATACCAGACTATGAAATTATACAACAGCAGTCTGCCACCTGCCTTCTGTGCTCAGTATTTTTTCTGCACTTGGAGATACGAACAAACTACACACGTCAATTTACAGTGTACCCTGCACATGCAATACCCTCAATATTCAAACTAATGCACTAAGAGGCAAAAGAACTTGCACAGAGATAATGTAATTTGTTTCTGGAAGACATTAAAGGATATAGGAAATCACCATTATTACATGGGCCATCAGAAATCATATACATTTCGCCAAGAGAACAGAACCTGCCAGGTGGGAGCAGAGAAAATGAAAAGGCCAAAGCTTAGTGACAGATGCTTTTCAGATAGAAGGTGTCTCATGACTTTACTGAATTAAGTCAGTAAAGGTGAGGAAGGCCAAGGCACAGCTGGAGCTGAATCTGGCAAGGGATGCAGAGAATAACGATCTTCTACAGCTATCTCGGCAAGAAAAAAAAGGTCAAACAAAGTGTACTTCCCTGATGAGCAAGACTGGAAAACTGGTAACAATGGATGAGCAGAAGACTGGTGTGCTCAACTTTGTTTCTCTTTTCAGTTGCAATCTCTCTTCCCACACATTTCGGGTGAATGGACCACAAGACAGGTTCTGGGGGAGCAAAGTCACTGTAAGAGACCAGATGTGTATGGGACCTGGTGAATCCTGAGGGAACTGGCTGATGTAGCTGCCAAACCACTGCACTTGACAATCAGGTACTGCCTGACCAGCATTGTGGCCTTCTATGATGGAGTGATAAAATCAGTGCACAAGGGAAGAGCAAAGGATGTCTCCTATCTGGACTTCTCTAAGGCTTCTCACACAGTCCACCACAATATACTTCCCTTTATGTTGGAGAAAGATTTTTTGAGTAGACTGATTGGATAAAGAATTGGTTGTGCATACAAGATGATAATTTTAAACTAAAATAAGGTAGATTCAGTCTAGATATAATGAAGACATTTTTTAGAATGAGAGTGGTAAAATGCAGGAATAGATGGCCCAGGGAGGTGTTAGATGACACTGGACAGCTTCAGCCCTACCAGTGTCTGTCAAATGAAGCCTGGGATATTTGATTCTTGCTGCAGAGCACTTCACAGGTACTGTCTGGCTGCAGGCAGCAGCATGAATCTTTGTAAAGTATCACATACTTATTCAACAATGGTAAGAATCATACAAACGATAAAATTTCTGTCTAGCAGAAATACCCAGAGAAGGAGCTCTCTTCCCTTTATAAGGGTAATGCCATTTTCTTATGAAATAAAGTTTCACAGGATGCAAAACACGAAAGCCTATTTTAAAAAATTGAAGTTCATTAACATTTAAAAATTAACATTTGTCACTTGCCATCAGTAAACACTTTTAGAATTAACCCTTAAAGTTACCCAGTGAACCCCTTGTCTCTATTTCTACCAAGTCTTACTGCAAACACTTATTTGCTTTTGTCTCCCATAAAATCTGATTTAAGCCATAACAGGGCACATGTATTGCATACAAACTACAGAAGCACCTACCACACTGCAGGGTGTCAGGAACAGTTACTCTGTGCCTGAAAATTTAGTGCTCCACAAATGTTATCATTAAAGCAGTTACATTGTCAGTGAGGTTTTCACTAGCACAGACTTTGAAATTCTTGCAATTATTTTTCTTTACTGTTGAGCACAAGACAGAAAATCCTCCTCTCTGTCTCTGAAGAGAATCAGGGAGTTTACTGTGTAAAAGTTTGGATGTCCATATATCTATAGTAGCCTCTTTATGCCCAGGAGCAAGTGCATGGTCTCTTTCTTAACCTCCAGAGTTGTTGAAAACTTCACAGACGGGTAACTGCTTATTGCAATTCTGAAACACTTGCAGCTTGGAATATCTCATAACATTTTCATCCTAGGTCTGCACTGTGTTCAAACTCACAACTTGGCTCAGGTGCTTAATTTCCCCCTTTAAAAAATACTCCAAAATAAATATGTTTATAGTTCTGTGTGTTTTCCCTCTTCAATTGCTGGGAGCCAAATGAAGTGTAATGTTGATTTCAATCTGCTTTGCATAAAATACACAAAACAGACCTGTGCATTTCCAATGTTAGAAACAGCACGAAGTGAAAACTACTTTCAGCAGGGGATCAGGGTCTGCATCTCCCTGGTAACTGGTTTATTGTGTCTTTCTGATGGTAGCAAGCTGTCAAACATGATTCTCTACTGTGTGCCAGAGAGAAACAGCACAGTCGCAGAGCTCAGGTGCACTCTGCTACTGAAACACCAAATGCTCGAGGGCTCCCTGGACAGATTGACTCTCACCTTACAGTTAAGACAGTTGTGTCACACAAGCAATGCCAGATACAACAGAGGTCAGCTTTAGTTCAACCAGTGGAGCACAGGAGGTGGGCTTGCACCTTGTTTTAATTATGCTAGACAGTCAGGGACTACTAGTCTATGTTAGCCCTCAAATATGTAGCGTAGTTAGTGCCAACGCATAGCATAGCGTCATCCTAATGAGTTAGATGGTATTTATTTCTCCCACAGATGTTCTTGGGAACACCTGTAGATCATCTAGGAATTTATTGGAATCCAGCTGGTTCCGTACATGTCAGGATCCCCTTAGGACATACCTACTTTTATCTCTCTGGTCCTTAACTCACCAGTCCATTTGTACATGAGCATCACCTTCCCTCCCAGCCCTCTTTGAACTGACACCTGAAGTTCAGCCTGCAGTGACTTCTAAAACACACCCAACACATAAGAAAACCTCTTCCTACAAACTGTACCTTAGGCAATGCTTTTGAATGATTTAAAAAGTATAGACAATAAATCATAGAAACATATATGAAAAAGTCTGAAAACAGTACAGGTGGCTCACATGGAGAAGAAAGGGAGCAATCAATGCACTGTAGTTCTGGCAGCAGTGGATTTCAAGCTTGATGTATGAACATTTTCCATAATGCTGTGAATAAGCAGTGAGAGGGAAGCTAACTTGCTTTCCCTTCAGAGAAAAGGTAGCGAAAAGATTAACATGAAATAGTAGACAAAATAACCATTGACTCCATGATTTGGCAAGAATAAGTTGAATACACTGCTTTGAGAGTTAAATACAGTCATCTCTCAAATACCACGGGGGGGTCAGTTCCAGAAGGATGCTGCGATAAGCAAAATCCATGAAAAACGGTGAATACAGTAAAAATAGTAAATACAGTAATGCTGAAAAAGACGGGGACAAAACCCCCATGATGTATTGGAGCCGCGAATGGTGAATTGCGAAGTAGTGAGGGATTACTGTACAACACTTCTGCTTATAATGCACGGCAGACAGGCTGGGTAAATTTTACTGAGAAACTACTGAATCATGATGCTGGAAGTCATATTCTACAACTGATTCTACTCACAGAACTCTCTAATATCTGGTATTCGGAGATTTTTAACAGCCTTTCACAAGTAAGTTCAGATGTTACATTAAGGACCATAAAAGAAGGAAGGCTCAACAATGCATTTAATGTTGTTCAAGTAGTACACCAGTTCAGATGCAATAGCTAGTCCTAAATTCCCAATTTTATAGGTTTATATCTATAAAGCTTAACAAAACATCACTTGAATCTTAGTATTGCTTCAAAGTTACACACTCTTCCTTATTACTCAACCTGAAAAATTTCCTTCTAATTTAGGATCTGAAGTCCAAAAAGAAGAATTATAAATTTCATTCTAGGTTTATACCTTCCTGAAAGCCTCCACTGTTAATGAGCCTTTTTATTTCCTGTCTCACAAGGAGTGTCAAATACTATGGAGTATAGTTAAGCCATAATAACCCCATGCAAAACCCACCTAAACACTTTCAGCCAGACATTAAGTCAGGTCCTAGAAGGTTATGTTGCTTGACTCCTTTGTAATATGAGAAAAATATGAAGAATTTTCCTAGTGGCATCTATTTTGTTAATTATTTTCATTTTCCATTAGTCAAAAATTTAACTACTCCCTAATATTATACAGGGCTTCTGAAGGGTATACAAGGCACCAGAAGTAATAAAAATGAAGGGAAAATAGCACTTAAAGTGTTATTTACAACGTTGTTATTTATCAATAAATGGCAGCCGTGTACAAATAAAATAGGTTTGGGCATTTCAAGCGACAACTGGTGGCTTCCATTACCAATAAATGAGATGAAAGGGATCCTCAGTAAGATGGCAAAGATATATGGGTTGAAAAAGTTATTAGCTTCCCTGCTTCCAGTTAGCCACAGAAGGAGGCTGCCATTGACAATACAGCAGATGGAAACCTAAGAAAGGTGACAAGATGGAAAACCAGAAAGCTGCCAACAATGATCAATTTACTGCAGGGGATCTAGAGACTGTAACAGCATCACACATCAAGTCAGCTTCCACCTACCTGCAGGGAGATGATAACCTTCCCCACCCCTCTCCTGGTTATATCTGCAAGCGATTAATTTTGAGCTGCCTGTTGGATATAAAGTGAACTGCTCTCTGTTGTCCTTCCAAAGGCAAAACCAGGGTTTTTGCTTAACCTAACTCTGGTCATTGCACTCGTCTTGGAAACTGGCTGCCTGGGGATAACTAAGCAAGGTTTAGTGTTGGAGACTCCCTCCCACCGCTCCCTCCCCAGTTGGGTAGGGTAGCATCAGTGTACACAATGCTCCAGCTGCAGAGAGACACTGAGCCCTTTGGCCTGCTCACGACAGAAAGCAGAGAGATGATGCAAACATGTCATCATTAAGGCACAAAGCAAAGCTATGTTGTTTTAAATGGGTCTGATTTGAATGTTCAAATACATATGAAAACACTGCTAAAGCAAAAGATGCATTCATACAATCAGAAAGCAGAAAGTTCACAGGTTCACAGGTTATTCTGAGTTCGAAGGGACCCACAGGATCATCTACTCCAACTCCCAAGCGAACACCCGCAAAGGGATCAGGCCCGCAAGTGTAGGACCATGTGCGCCACGCTCCATCCATCCAAGCCTCCCACCATCTAGACCGTGTCACTGAGCTCCTCATCGAGGCTTCTCTTAAATACCTCCAGGAATGGTGACTCCACCACCTCCCTGGGCAGATCTTTCCACTGAGAGATCACTCTCTCTGTGAAAAAGCTCTTCCTAACATCCAGTCTAAACCTCCCCTGGCGTAGCTTAAGGCCATGTCCTCTTGTCCTGGTGTGGTCAGCCTGAGAGAAGAGATTCACACCCACCTGACTGCAACCTCCCCTCAGGTAGTTGTAAACAGCAATGAGGTCACCTCTGAGTCTCCTCTTCTCCAGGCTGAACAACCCCAGTTCCCGTAGCCGCTCCCCATAGGGCTTGTCCTGCAGTCCCTTCACCATCCTTGTCACCCTTCTCTGGACCCTCTCAAGCAGCTCAACATCCTTCTTAAACTGGGGAGCCCAGAACTGCACACAGTAAAAGCGTCAAAACAGATTTTACCAAAACTAAGCTTTCTGCTAACCAATACTAGAATGCACTCTGCTTAAACAGCTTTAAGTATTCTTAAACTTCTTGCTCAAAACCCTCTTAATTTACAGAAATAAGAAATCAGAAAGGCATTTTAATCTACTCAACTTTAAAGAGGCAGGAAACCCTGTCAAAATGAGAAAAGAAATATCTTCCCACACTTAACTTTCACTCCTAACTAGGGATTAGAATATCTTTTTTTCTGTACATGAAAAAGTACATTCCAACTGCAAAGCTGTTGTCATCCTCAGCTGCAGTAAATCTGCACATCCTTGCCTGAGCAAGTGAAACATCGCCAGCTCCCACCAGCTGGAGAGCTGGCCCAGACATTCGCACCCAGGGAAGAACATGGCATACTGCACTTTAAATAGATTATACTCTTAAATATTTTATTGGACTTGAACAGTTCAGCCACACATTATGTCTTTCTTTGTAGCAGAGCTGGTGATGGCAATTATTTTTCCAACTTCCTGTGATCCCATAAACTCCCAATTACAGCTTCATTTAAAACTTGGCTCATAGGATTGACTTGGTAGCTGGGGGAGGAGGACTATACTCAGACCACAGGGGGATCCACCTGGGGCGAAAGACAGCCAGTTCAATGGCAAGCCTAGGACGCGTTAATATGGCAAATATATTTATACAGTGACAAAGTTTTTAGAGTATAAACCCCAGTTTTAGTTCCCTGGTCAACAGGAGCGTTACTTTTTTTTTCACCTTACCATGATAAAGGGGTGATTTAGAGCGGTTTGTAACTGCTAAGTAGTTGTGACTAAATGATTTTGGGCACAAAGGGATCTGGCGGTCATCAACAGTTACATTTGTGCCAGCCACTCACTGCCACAATGCTCAGCCACTTTATCAGATGACATAAACAAAACAGATTAAAGCTTGCTTTTGTTTGGAACTGCCATCTTGCTTCCTGAACATTACCGTCATCCTTTCAAAGGTTTTAGATAAGCATTTATTGGAAGTGTAATTCCTGTTATTGAAAAGGGGTTTAATGTGTGTGAAGAAAAAAAATAGGTTTTGTAGTGATAAGGTAATAGCTTATTTTAGGTAACATTAGAAATTATTAGCATCCCATTAATTATTTTCTCTTCAAAAAACCTGCAATATGAAATTCTTGAGGAAATTAATCCTTATTACTGTTATGCACATTACAAGGAGACACAGGCTCTGCTTTAGTAAGTTGTGTTTTGTTATATTTACTGCTGTCTTTGTACCAAATCGTCTTATTTTAATATTTCCAGGTCACTTTCCTTCATTCTGAATTAATATCTAATAGCAGATAATGCAGACAGAATGCCACAGTGTCACAATAAATTGTTATATAATGGCATATAGTTCAGTGATAGGGTTTCATATCCATTTTCTTTCAGATATACCAGGAATTTGAATCATAAGCAGAGTTTTCAACTCTTAAACCTCCCCCCAAAAAACAAAACCCCACAAGAGCTCCTCGAAACAAGGCAGTAGGAATCTGCATTAATGTATTGAAAGAAGATTCCTTGGATTCTGTCCTCTCCTGTATATAGTTTTTGCAATTTGGGTAGGTAAGGGATGTCACCAGAGCGCAAGAGTTAAAGGGAGTAGTTGGTCTGTACTTTTGAGCCAGCACTGTCACAGGGATCACAAAGATGCTTCTCCCTTGGGCAGCTGAATAGATGCCCCAGCTTTCCTACTTAGATAGAGGAACAGGTGGTCCCCTGGAAGAGAGTGTACAAACCTGTAATGCAAAGTTTAAGGAACAGGGTCAGTGGCAGAGATCAGTATTAGGCTTATGTTAATGTTTCCTCTAGTTGAAATAGAAGATTCACAGCTCTCACAAAATAAAGAGGCATCAGGACAGGAAGCAATGTGTTGTCAGAGGAGTAAGGCAATGTGGTTTGCTTTTTTAAGATGACAAATCTTGCCTTCACAGTACCACAGTATTAATAAAGTTGGAAGAGACCTTAGAGATCATCAAGTCCAGCCTATCCAACACCCATCATCTAAACCATGGCACTAAGTGCCTCATCCAGCCTGCACTTAAACACCTCCAGGGACAGTGACTCCACCACCCTCCTTGCAGCCCATTCCAGTGGTGGATCACTCTTTCAGTAAAGAATTTCTTCCTAATATCAAGCCTAAACTGATGGAGTTTGAGACTCTCCTCTTGTTCTGCCGCCAGTTGCCTGAGAGAAGAGTCGGACGCCCTCCTGACTACAACCTCCTTTCAAGCAGTTCTAACCAGGGGAAATAAAAGCAGGCAGGGAAAAAGAAAGTACCAGTGAGAGCTGAAACTTTTGTCTCTGAAATGAGAGTCTGTGTTATCTTTCCTGTTTACAGCCAGAGGAGGTACTGGGCACAGCTGCCAGCCAGATAAAGGCATCATCTCTGACAAGTTTCAAAATACTTCAGTATAAAACCAACTCACTTGACATGGAAGGATAAATGCTACTTTTGATTATACTTTCTAGCCATAAGAAGGTTGATAATGTGACTTGGACTGGGAAGTAACATACAGTAATACCTCACTGTTTTTTGCTTCAGTTTTTACTACCTCCTTTACGAGTTTTCCCCAGTGCGGCAGCGGGCACCGCTCCTGCCTGATGTTTCCGCCACTGCCATTGGATACCAGCGAGGCACCTGGAGTGCACCAAGTCTCTGGGCGTCTGGGGAGACAGACCTTTCTTACTGCCTCTAGAGAACAAACACAAGTGTGAAGATCCCACAGAAATCCACAATCTTTTTTATCTGAACAAATGATAAATACAAAAGCATCATACTAATATATATGTGTACACACAAGTGGATTGGTTAAATAATTTATGCTTGATTTCAGAACTAAGC
This sequence comes from Pitta sordida, assembly GCA_013390025.1. NCBI lineage: Eukaryota > Metazoa > Chordata > Aves > Passeriformes > Pittidae > Pitta > Pitta sordida. Next base: position 227,267 of record WEKX01007684.1, read on the forward strand.
CTGTGAAATTTCTATTAAATTACATTAAGATACAAAATTCTAAGTTACAATCAGAAAAGCAAATTATTTTTCCATGTTTTAGCCATTGGACTGCTGTGCTTTGTTTCCTTGCTTAAGTAAGGCTAGATAAAATAGGGGAGAGAACGTGTAATAGAGGAGATCAAGAAATAAATACTCCTCATATATTAACGTTGTAAGATGGACCGAGTTTATAAGAGACACTTTCATGGCCTGGTTAGCAGATTTTTCTGTGCTCCTAGAAACTTTGCACTTCCACAATAGATAAGATTATAGGCAATTCTTTCAGCTGAATTTGTCAGTCTCGCACCGTCAGGAACATTAAAAGTCACCTTTCTCAGGAAGTCCCACAAAATTTCAGACGAGCACCAATAAGAAAAACAGATCCTCCTAGACAGCAAAGTATTTCACTGATTCTGATATAAAATTCAAGTGACAGTGATGCTCTCATATCAACATCTAAGAAATAGCATATAATGATCTGTGCTTTCAGGGATGAAAGAAAAACAAATGTAAGAGGTACTAAATAAAAGGAGGATGACACAGAAAACTTGTTAAGTGTTTTTCAGCAGAATTGCATTTGTGCTATTTGTATGGATGACACACACATTACCTACTTTGTTAGAAGAATCACAGTTATGTTTACCCAGAAAAATCTAAAGGCTTTACCATGTGAGGATAGTGATACACTGCTGACTAGTTCATAACAAGCTGGTCCCCCTTGATCTTCTGGTTGGGTACAAAGCAAGTACTAACATAAGTAATAACCCCCCCTCCACACACCAAATAACCAAATAGAACACACAACCGCCCCCCACCAACTCCCCCACAACTTTATTTAAACCACTACTTTTGTGGTTTTGTTTTCCCTTCTTTTATCAGGGTTACAGTAACATAGTGGGGATGTTTGAAAAAGCATTTTGTTTGCTGCTTCTTACTCTTTAGCCAATGCTATGTATTCTTTTCACCTCCTAACTTTCTCCAGATATTGTGACCAGAGATAATGCAAGCTGCTTTATACCTCCCGGTTTCGTTTTCTGTCCTTAAACTTTCAAGATGTCTCCAGATTAAATGGAAGTTATATCTCTAAACATTTTGAGTATCTGGACATCTTTCCAGAGATGCTTAAAACTAGTAACCGAAATACAACTATCAAATTGAAATACAAATTTAGATACATCCTAACTGCATGAGGTTTTACTGGTGTGACATGATCTGTAAAAAGAAATAGATCTCCTGTTTATACATCTGAAGTGACAACAACAATTTGTGACAGGCCCTTCTTTGCTGTGGATTTGATCCTGCACTCATTTGTTGTTACACAATGTTTCAAGGCAGCAGCAGCAGCGTGGTGTATGGCACAGGCGTGTCACTCACACACAAACCTGCTAGAGGGCAGCATGGAGAATCCATCTCAGTTTTTCCTTTTTTCTCTGAAATTAGACACCTGGCAGCTTAAAGGAACAAATGGGATTTTTTTCCCTCCACCCATGGAAGCACAGCATAAACTAAGACACACACGAGAATTGTACTGATTTAACCCATTGCAGAATTTATTTCATCAGAGTATACTGGTGGCCCTTTTTACATCATTTTCCTTACAGTATTTCTCTTCTAGCAGGTTTTCTTTATCGAAATGTACTTTAAACAGTGAAGAACTCCAAAGAGAGCTTTCACTCTCATCATCAGCAACTCAAAGGAGAGATAAAAAAATCTGTGAAGTCATGCAGATCCAAAACCTTTGCGTGACCCAGGCAGGGGCAGTGACACTGTACAATGGGATCAGCTACTGGGCCAATGCTTAAGAGTAAGCCACCACTCAGTGGTGCTCAGCCTCAGGTCGTAAGGAAATAGGACAAGGTGCACTTGTAGTTGTAACCCAGTGGCAGCAGTCTTGGAGAAAGTTACTTCCAGTGCCAACAAAGGCAGAGTTTGGTGTCACGGCCATCAGATTACCTGTTACATTGCAAATGTTTCACTTTGTGCCGCGGTGTCAGCGCAAACACCTAATGATCACTTCTGAAATCAAAGCTCACAATTGCTCCTCAGCCTGCTAGAGGCTTCGGCAATGATGCAGGATTTTTATGCCTGGGCCATCCGTGTCACTATAAATAATCTCTGCAGTGCCAGCGTTAGATCAATACAAGATTATACAGCAATCCCTCACTACTTCATTTTTGTAGTTGTTTGAAGCAAACAGCATTGCCAGGTATTACTGTGCCTCATCAGGACATGGTCTGGAAGATTATGTTTGTCAGCACCAAGTGGTCTGTTCTCAAATACTACCATTAGAACAGATCTTCAGCAATAAGTGTGACAGACCAAGAAACAGGAAAAAACACACCTCTATTGAGTCTTTATCACTTTTCTACTCCCTTATCTCTTTCACTAGTCCTGCCCACAGAAGTAACAGAGCTGTTACAAATTGCCAGGATAATGGAGTCAGAGTTCAGCTGGTTCGCACCCCTCTGGGTTGTGGCTACAAACCCACAGGTGTACTTGTTGTGCGTGCTAAATGAAGCAGCATCCCCTGAGCTGCAAGAAAAGTACACATTTATCCCACCCTCAGCAGCCCAGAGAGCACAGCTCACAGGAGCTGACACAGGCAAGGGCAGGGTGCCTAGGATCATCCAGAGCTCCTGGCTAACTATCATAGGACATGCTGTGCTTTCCCAAAGACACCTCCACATTTCCTCAAACACCAGCTGGCTGTACAAACAGAGGGTTCATGCATCATGTGTAGACTGGCCTCTTCTAAATCTCTGCACAGATTTCTCTTTTTCAGGAACAAAAGTTCTTCCTCTAAATCCAGCTGCAACTTCCCTAGAAAAACACCTCCCAGCCTGGCTGCAACATGCTCCCACACATGCTCATCACCACTGATGATGTTTTCTTGTTCACCTCTTTTCATTCTGTCTGCCATTGATTTTTTTAAAAATTGTTGTGACAGAGAACTCAGCAGCCTGTGAGAGATACACCCACTGCATTGTTATTCGCACATTTTCTTCCATGTATGTCTAGCAGAGCAATGTGTTTATTACAGTCTTACTGGTTATTATATATTGTTGCCTGAGCGACTGTGCTTCTAACTTCTATTAAATGAACAAACACAGCATTGACATCAGTAACCCCTACCCGGCTAGTTAAAAAGAAATCATAATTAGTGAAAAAAATCCACAGCACAGAATCCTTCTACTCAGAAAGCTCATCTTATTCAACAAATATAAATTCAATTAGATGTTAGAAATATAGTGCAACTGTTTAGATATAAATGTATATGGCATACAGGCATATAATTTTTTCTCTAAATTTCAAATATTTTGTCAGATGCTTATGAATAGGTTCCAGAATGCATGACATTTGTTTTTCTGTGCATATTGAATCAATGCCAATTCTATCATGAAATGAACCTGTTTTGAAAGAAGTGTAGGGGTGATAAAGGTATCAAATGGGTTATTTTATACCTTTCTGCAGTCTTCTGAAGACTTAGCGAATATTACTTCTTCCCTACAATAAGTAGGTATCAGTTCAATATCCTTACTAGAAGGTGGGAAATTTGGACTACAAATATATTCCGTAAGCTGATCTTTGACAAGATCTGTAATGCAGCAAAGCACACAGCTGCCTTACAAAACTAGGTACAGTGGGAACATGATTTGCAACCACTGAATTGCTGTAATGAGACAGCAATTTCATTACTGAAAGAAAAATTTTAGACATTTTCAAGACAGAAAATATCACAATAAAGAGCAAAATCTCACCAACTTCTATCAATTCCCTGCAACTCAAGACTCCTTTGAAAATCCAATAATATTCTGAATTCAATAGAATCTTCCTTCTGAAGGCTTCATACTCCATTTTACATCTAGAACTAACATGCTTCAGTTTGACACGCTGGAGCTCACTTGGAGAAAAGACTTTGATCCAGTTTTTAAACTACTTTAAGTTATAATTCATTCTTTCATTGTTCAGTTGTTTCTGATTTTTAATCCCTTTTGTCCCAAAACCATATTTTGAATTTAATAATTCAAAAAATTATTTTTCTAAAATGTATAGGTGCAAAATACCTACGACATCAAGTTGATAGCTTCAGTGGATGAAGCCAGATGCACAGAATTGTGCAACAAACTAAACATTACTGACCTTCCAGGGAAGTTATAATGATCAAGAAAGTTCAAAAGCTGCTTCACAAAGTCTATGGGAGTTTTGAACTCTCCTTCCATCACAGTAACATAAGGCAGTCCGTGATAGAAAGACTTTAAACCAATCGTTTTGGATAGTCAAAAGTAAGAACTTAACAGATATATACAGAGACATCAGCAGCCTTCTGCTAGAGTTTTAAATATCTACTATGCATGTAAAATCCAAATGTGTTATTACTGAAAATGTCCATTTCACACAATTGTGTCACACAGAATCACCTCTCAGGAAGCAAGATCTGATATGATGCTCTATCATTTTCATGCCTTCACCTGTGTAAATTCTGCTAACTTTTGTAATTTTGCTCTTCAGGGTAAACCAGGACAAGTTTTGAAGACTAAAAAAAAAGGAAAACAAGGAGTAATTGTTTAGAGGCATGTCAAATAATAGGATTGTCAATACTCATACTGTGATGATAATGGATGAAGTGCAGCCTCAATAAACACCGAGCCAAACTTCATCCTGCTCAAAGCAGCCTACAAAGGAAGGCAAAGTCAGCAAACTCTCTGATCCACCTGGAAGAGCCTGCAGAGCTGACTTTTTAAGCAGGGAGTACAATAGTCTGTATTGAAAACTCTGCTTTATTGCCTCTAGCTACCTTCAAACACATCTGGGCAGGTTTTTTTAAGTCTGCAGATGATGTAGCCTCCATGAACAAAGTGATCACATTCAAAGAATGCAGCTCTCAGGCAGAGCTTGAAGATTCCACATAGGCACTGAATGCAGGTGATGTACAGCAATGTAAATACATACATGGACAGTAGTAGTTGTCATATTAAACCAGAACTGTTCAGGAAAATGAGCTCCTCTATCACTGCTTCAGATAGATGAAGGCTGTAGTATCATATGCCAAATTTAAACAAATGCATGCTGCATTTGTTACGCAGGTAAATTATCTTCCCCATTAAATTTAACAAGCGATGATCTGTATTATTCACCACATTACGTTTTGAATCCATTTAACCATCTAAAGATTGTATTCTATCTTAATTAGAAGTGACGGGCCTCACATAGGAATTGCTAGGTGAAACTTCTATGGTGTATACAAAAAAGCTACTATAAGAAAGCCTGAGTGGCTGATATTCATAATCCTTCCTTATAGTCCCTGGCCTCAAATCCAGGGGCATCTCTAAACTCATGTAATTAATGGTTGATTTTAGTCCCAAATGCAGTCATCAAGCCTTCCTCATTTGCCTTTTACATAGGAACCTGGCATTGTCAGGCTGATGAAAGGGTTAACCACTGAGGTAGTACTTGGCAATACTAAAGACACGAGGTGCCACCCCTGAAGAACAGCTGAGGTAACACAAAAAAGCTTCCATCATCCCTCATCTTCACAAGTTATTCTCAGAACAGCTTCACATACTCTTTGCTTGCTGTTTCGCTCCATCCCTTTAAGCAGGTGGAACCGCCAGGAATTGTTATGAGTGTCTCCTAATGCTGAACGAAGCCCATCAGGAAACTGCAGGCAATCCTGCTCTGAGCAGCAAAATGCAGTGTTTTCTAAAGCAGGAGATAGGGCAGAGCAGGACAGGCTGCAAGAAGTGTTATAGGACAGCAGTGGCTCACACAATGCTTTTGTTCAGAAATTACTCTTGCAATTTATTTAGAGGCCAAGGCAAATAGAATTGCTATTACCACTCCCTTTTCTCCCAGAGGCTCCCCCGAGACATAGCCTCCTTTCTTTTTCTGCCCTGGCCCCTCATCTTGATGAGTAGTTTAGAGGTAGGAGTTTGTTTGATATTGATGGATTTTTTGCTTATGGTACCCTAGTCTTTTCCTTAAGAAGTTAAAAAGCCCCTATTCATGTGATTTTCACTCACACACCCAAGAAGAAACACAGTAAAGCAATGCACAGGACACTTATTTGTCTTGGCTGTTTCACTGCCCTCCAGGGTAAGGGAGCCTGCAGGGAGAATCACTAACTTTTAATAAAGTCATACCTCCGTATTCGTAGATTACGGGTCCCCCACAGCTCCTGCGGGGTCTTTAATCCGGGAACAAGGTTTGGACATTAATATGGCAAATTATTGCCAGAAATATGGCAACTTTGGAACACTGAAACATCTGGGCTCCTTACAGGCAGTGATGAGTGTGGGAGTTGGGTTTCTTTCCCTTTAACTGCAGCAGCCAGCACTGGCAGGAGTGTTTTGCCTGAAGCTATGAATATGTGCATATGCACATATGCAGATATGCCGAGGCAAATCCAGGCTGGCTTCAAAAGGCTGGAATGGCCCCACGTGGGTCTCTGTGTTACAGTTAAAGACTTCCTGACTCCTGGCAGGGCCAGCCATGGCTGCCCGCCCTGGCAGTTCGGTACCACACCTCTCCATGAATAACTGGGTAAAAACTGCGGCAAAAATTTCTATGAATATGAGAAACCATGAATATGACAGCCTGGATAACTGAGGTATGACTGTATTGTTTGGCATGTCAAGTACAGGTATAATACTTTTTCTAGCATGTTTCCTTCATCTCCATGAGTAGTGCCTTCAATATACCATTTTAGAGCTAAACCCAATACTTTTTCTATTTAATTATTAGCTAGATTCTGACATTATCAGAGCAGGACTCGATTTTGTTTTGAACACATACATAAAAGATCATTAAAAAACTACTGCTTGTGATTTTGACACCAACATATGCTTTAGTTTAACCACGTACAGATAAGACACTTGGTAGATAATCCTCTGTACCATCTTGCTAAAGTACGTAAAAGATCCAACATGCTTACTGATACTTCCAAAAAGATGTAATGAAAAGATTTCTGACATATGGGAGTGTTGAGAGTTCACTCTAACATGAGGGGGCACAAAAGACGAAAGCTGTTTTCTGTGAAGATACTAATTTAGCCTGATAACAGCTTTAATATCAGCACAGTTTTTCCTCTTAATGTCACTTCTGCTGCATTACTTTCATTTCATTGCACAAAAAACTTAATTGCTAAAATTATACTTCAGAATAGAAAATAAGGTTAAAGAAGATATCTAGCTTCTGATACTCTGTTTAACCACCAATACAAGCTGGTAGACTTTCGTTAAATGAGAAAAAAGAGAACGACGGGTACAATGCACAGGAAAGCCTGAACATGGAAGAAGAGAAAAAAATTCACAGTAAGTTGACCAAACCACACAAAAGTAACACTGAAAAAACATCATCACTGCAATAAGCCAAATGCAGTGCTGCCTTCTACAAAATTAAACATAGAAATTGCTCAAAACCACTGTTTCCTACTTCTTTCAACACAATCCTGAAATCTGAACACTTTACTTCTCTCTTGGTTTTGTTCAAGTCCACAAAGAAAATCTACTGGGAGAACAAGAGGTATGAAAATCAAACAGACTACTTAGGATTGATTCTCTCTCCCGTGTGGGACTACTGAAGAAGCAGAGTTGCCAATGGAGTTCTACTAATGCCAAGTGGTGTAAAGAAGGAAAATACTGCCCCCATTTCTTATTCACCCTGTGAAAGAAACCAATGATGGAAGACTGTATTTCATAGACGTTTATTTATTTCTCTGTTCCCAACTTGCTATCTGCCTCTGCTACACTTTCTTATTACTTTACAGCTCCCATTCTTAGATGTCTTCACTGTTTCTTCATATCACTTTTCTTTCAGTTATGGCTTAATTTATTCAGTATTTGGAGCCTAATGCTTGGTATGATTTTACATGTCTACAGGCTCAAAACAAGGTAGATTGCTACTCTTGCCATTCCGATGTACTGCATACTCCTGCTCTCCAGACCAGCAATACGGATGTTCTGCAAATGCCAAACCATATTTGCTTCTTTCTTCCAGAATTTTTCAACTGTTCTGTTCTTACCCTGTATTTATCACCTTTATGTTTTATGAAGCTCTCTAAAAGAAAAAAGCCACCCACAGCACTGTATGAATTCCCATTTTCTTCCTCTTCTGCCTCCCACAGTCTCTTTTCACTTTAATCATTAATACAGTTTCAAACCACTTATCTTGATGACAAACTTCAAGATATTCATCCACGGTCAAAAGCCAGAGAAAAACATTCCTGTTTCTATACATACACGTTGTCATTATTCATTCAGATTCACCAAATTCTTTCATCAAAACAAGCTTCTTCCTTTATCATCTGCCAACCCTAAGAAACTAAGCCCCCTGGGAGCTCATCTATTCTGTGAAATGCTGTCTTGGATGTGCCTTTATTCTGTATTTTCACAAAAATAAAAAGAAAAAGTTGCAGAAGCTTTATCAGTGAAAAATCCTGAACCCTTGTGAGTGTTGTCAGACAAAGACATGGGAAAGAAGTAATCAACTTCATTTCTAAAGTGTTTGAGATGCAACATATGGGCAGCTTTGTTTACAAGATTCTCTCAGTGCCTCTCAGCACACTTGCATATAATATAAATCCCCAGCTACAATCCTGCTATTTGACTATCATTGCAGTGGCCTTGACTTTTACCTCACGAAAAGACTCTTCATTAAAAGATATCCTTATGTAGCTATATGCAAAAAATCCTGAACAGACTGAAAAAACTATGACAAACCCAAAAATACGTAGTTTAAAACATATTTTTCTTCTGAGGCAGAAATTTAATCTGAATTTCAAGGTTGGCAGAGATAATTAGCTTAAGAAAATGCATGCTTTCATTATTAAATTTAGCCACAGGATTCTGTCAGCTGCATCACCTGAGTGATTTATCCACAGACAAGAGTAAGGAAAAATGTGAAACAAATATCAGCAGATTTCAGTTAAGCAGGTAAGGTTTTCATTCATATGAACAACCATAAGATAAGGAATGCTATTCCATCAGCAAGGAACAGACATGGGAATTGTGCCAATTTTACTGCCTGGTGATGGTCTTTGAAGATTTTGTCACCACTCTCTCTCTCAAGTTTGTACCCCAGTTTCACCCTCAATCTTGAGTAAAACACAACCACAAGAGCCCTCCTGTGATATCCCAATTCCCCAGAGCCCAGCTGGTGCTGGTAAACATAGATATCACACAGGGAAGCTCTTCCCACCCACAGTCTACTCTGCAAACGCACGGCTCTACAATGCAAATTTACATCTCACAATTGACCCTGGGAGGGATAGGACAGTCACAGAAGGAAGGAAGGAGGCAGCACCTGGGGTGCAGCCTCGGAGAGGTGACTTTGTGAGACAGCCAGGAAACCCTGAAGTAAGCATAAAGGTGTTCTGCATTTACCGTCTGCAATTGACTTACCTGGCAGGTTGGACTTAGACTAGACTCCATTATCCTACAAAAGCTAGAGACTGTAACAGGACTAATCCATGAAGTTGAAGCAGCAGAATTGAACTCAAACTCAAGAATCTGGAAAATAATTGTACAAAAATGCCTTTAGAAGACAAGATACACTGCAAAACTCCAGAAAAAACAAGCAGCGTGCCTAACTTGCTGCTGGTTCTTTTGTTGCTTGGCTGGGATTTCTGAAGTCTTACAGTGGAGGAAAGGTTTTGGTCTTTGACAGGAGCTGTAGGCAGTAGACTTCAGATTAAATGAGAAGGCACAACTGACTTGCAGCCTGCAATCAAGAGAACCAACAAAGGAAGGAGTAAATAGGGTAAATGGTCGCATTGGGGAAGGAGAGATAGGACTTCCCAGCATGACAGTCCCATGATAAGAGATAGGCAATAGGTCACAACTTCCCCTCCCTCCATTAAGAAATTTGTTGCTTTGCCGATTTTTAGCTATTTCATATGCATAAATATAGAAAGATATTATTTAAACATCAGTATAACTGCCTCTGGACTGCGAGAGCTAGATAATTATTAGCTTTATTTTCATATTTCCGTTAAGCTTGTAAATTTATTGCTGCCAGCTTCACAGTTTGTTTCACCCTCTCTTCTAGATTAGCACCGAGGGCAATGGATGTCAAATGTAAATCTGTATTTGTTAGTATCACACCACTCACAGTCGGCAAGAGCCCTAATTTGGTGGTGTCAGCAATAAATTTTTGACATAGATGTTCAGAGCTGCTTTTTCAACTGGCTCTCAGAAGGTATGAACTGCTCTCAAGTAAATGGTGAGACATCTCAGGGCAATGATGACAATGATTTCACAGTTAAAATGTCTTCAGCATTTGCAGCTGCAGGAATTTAAACTCTTAATTAGCAGAGCAGCCCCAAAGTAGCTTGATTTGGATCATGAAAAAGCCAAGTGAAGTGCTCTGCTCGACATGACATTATAATTTTGTTTAGAATTTATAAGTGTTGGACATGAAAGGTCTTTGAGACTGACTGTTACTTATAGTTTAGAGGAAACTATTTTTAGTGAGACAAAGAGGATGCTTTTACAGCAATGATATACAGTTAATAATGTAATTTGTGGAGGCTAATGTGCAACCATTAAAATGAGATGCATATTTTCAAAGCTGCAGCTATTGTCTAACCATCAAATTCAATTTTCCCCCCCTCCAAACATCTATCTCTATAATTATACATCTAATCTCTCCACTATGGATTATTTATAGGCGAGTTTTCCCATTATTTTCTATGGGACATAGTGGCAGCCAGTTGCTAATTTAAGAACATTGTCTCTGGTGTAGGAAACAGAAATTTTTGCCCCAAGTACAAAACTACCTTGTACTTGTTCCTTCTTTTACAGAATTTAACTCTGCCAACCTTACTGCCTTTCTTCAATAACATTGCAGTTACATTTGGACCTTTCTATTTCTCAGTAAGTCTGAAGAAGAGAATGTACACTCCAGTTTGTGGGTGGTGATGAGTAGCACTCACTCAGCCTCCTAATACACCCTGAGGTGTCAAAAATATTTGTATTTTGTGTTTCATTAATAGATAAATTAAGGTCCATCTTGCAAAGAGAGCAAGACTAGCCAAAGCAGAAGAATATAGATGGGGGTAGACCTCTTCTTCCAGGCNCTTTTTCTTGCTATGAAAGAAGAGCTGTAGTTGGCTTTTTTATACTGAATGAGTTACATCTTCTTACAAAATATTATTTAATATCCATATTAAGAGGTACCTTGTGTTCTTCCCTTTTTTCCAATGTTATCATGCCAATGTTGGGCTTTTTTTGTCTGCAACACTCATTTATCTCTAACTTTCCAAAGGAAAAAAGGGGTGATTTTCTTACTGCCTCTAATACGCTGTCAACTGAAATGCTGAATGAGAAACACATTTTTCCTCTGCAGTTTCCTAGTTTAAATAGCTGTCCATAGGTTTATTTCATAAACTACATCATAAATGAGCTGAAAATGCTCACATATTTCTAACCCCTTCCAGTTTCTGCTGACTATGGGAATCCAAAGTCTAGACCTGAGGGTGGTTCAGCACCAAAGACCTTTACCAAAAGGTTTTCGTCTTGTTAAGTAAACCAAACACTGAAATAATGCTCAGTCTCAAACTAATAAACCTGGCCTGCACACAAGGTTTTACCCTGCTTGTAGATATGGAAAGTTCTTCGCTTCCAAAGAACTAATTATAACAGGACCTGGCAGCATCACTGGAGATAGGGGCCTGTCAGCATTTTCTCCAGACCCTCTTATGTAGACATTTATAGCACAGTCATTTAAATTTCCTTCAGCCTAAAACTTCATATAGATCTTTTAGTAGCGCCTTTTTCAAACATGTTTTTTATGGTTAAATTAATTTTTTCAGTCCATGAAATAGTGGTTATGATAAAATTCCAAACGTGGACTGCAATTGATTATTTTCCTCTTAGTGTCTTTAAATAATAAGAATTTATAATGCATTTGTTGGAAAAGAACTGATTATGCTTGTGTACACTTGTCAAATATATTTTTGGAAGCTTTTATGAATTTGAAGGTTAGAGGAACATCTTGCTCAAAATAACTGCACTATACTTAACAATACTTATTTATGAATATGTACAAATATCAAACAAAATCAAACTTAAAAACACAAGCAAATCTAATCCCTGACCTGACTATACTCTTTTTTACCCTGTATGTGATATGAGAAATTACACATTTGATCTGATATTTGGCTGCAGAATGGTGCCAATTTCAATGAAACCCAAGTAACTCTTCCTAACTGGAGGACAGAATTAGGCAGAATTGTATGTCCTCACTCCTGTATCCATCTATCTATTTTTTAAAAAGAAATGAATTCAATTATCAGGACTATTATCTCTTCCAGACTGATACACTATAATCAATTCAGCCTTCAAGCTTGAAGAGAATTTATGTCATCCAACTTTGCTTAATCCAGATGACCTCTCCATAATGAGAAAAGATTTTTAACACTATGGTAAATTTTCTATAAAAGCTCGATAAGGACACCCTCCTGATGGGCTGTTTCCATGTGATCCAACTTACTAGTTTTGTTTATCTGATTTCTAGTTGTCTTATAAATATACACTTAATATTTTATGTAATTCTAGTTCAATTAAATTGCTTACCAGAGCTTTTCTAATGCTTCACTAGAAAAAGAAAAAATGCAAGACATATATATTTTTAAAAAGGTTAAACTTTGTCTAAGTCACTTCTCTAATATTTCTCTTGCTGTTGTTTTCATTCTAACTCTTGCATCCAGCAATACATAAAATGTGTGCCAACTATAGAGCTAACAAATAAAATTCCAAAGCAACGGAAGGTAAAAATGTCCTACTGACAGTAACTCCCCAGTTCCAAGGTATGAAAAACAGAGTCTGGAGTTGATTAAGAGGGGGAAAAAGAAAAAAAAAGGCCACGCTTTCTCATATAGAAATAATTTCCTTTAATTTTCCTGCTTCCCCAGATATTTCTGTCAGAATTAGTTTTTTGTGTAATATGTATGGTATTTTCTTGCAAAGGAGAAATAATGTTTTTCTATATGAAGAGACTGTTACACATCAAGCTTGTAGTAATAAGTATTACTCAAGTATAATTCTGCAGAATTTATGTTTTTTGGAATAGAGAGGATTTCTTCCTGATGATCTGGCAACATCAGAACCCAATCTAACTTTCTCATTTATTCATTACATACAGAAGCAGTGAATTCATTTTACTGCTTTCTGAAAATATTAAGGCTCTTGCAGTTTTCCTTTCCATACATAACCTCTTCTGTAATCGAATAATTTTAATATTATTTCCTACTTCTGCAGTTTGTTTAACATACTGTGGCAGGAGGGCCTACCCCAATAAGACCTAAAATCCAATCAGAGAACACAAGCAGTTCAACCTGTCATGTAAACTCTCTGTGATGAATTACCAGTGGCACCAGGGTGCTGGTTTGGGGTTGAATTGTGCTGAAAGAAGCCTGGTTCACCAAATTTCAAATATGCATTCTGCTTTTTGAAGTTGGATGTGACAGATAAGCTGGTGGCTGGCCTGTAACAGTCAATCACTTTATACTATAAAAGTCCAGTTCCCTTTCTTACACAAGTTCCTCTAACATGACCCTTCTTGGGGGGGTGCATGGAGATTGCTCCCTTGGGTAGGGATACCCCCCAAGGATACTCCTCCAGGCTGAGGAAAAGAGATCCCCCCACAAGCGTTGGCATGGGTGAGTTACATCAAATTCTACTTAATTATTTCTTTTTGTTAACTTCAGTATAATTGCTTCAATAATTGTTTCAATATAGTACACTATCCTATCTTATACTATACTACTAGTAGTTTTAGCATTTATATTATCACAGAATCACAGAATATTATGAGTTGGAAGGGACCCACAAGGATCATCTAGTCCAACTCACCATCTAACACCCGTACAGAGACCGAGAGCACATCCCAGAGCGTAACACTAACCTAGATCCCTCACAGTCTAGCAGGCCACTCCGAGCCGGAAGGGACCCAGGGTCATCCAGCCCTACACCCCCCATCTAGACCATGTCACTAAGCTCCTCATCCAGTCTTCTCTTAAACGTAGTAAATAATTCTGATTAAGATCTTTTCTCATAACTTGCAATAATAAATGATTCATTTTATATAAATATTCTGATTTTGCCATCATTAAACCTATGAGACAAAAGTGGATCAGTCATACCTCTGTAATTCCTGAAGCTCAGGGATTGTCTCAGTACTGGTGTGGAACAAGGGCAGTGGTCAGCTTTTAGAGGCTGTTTAATGTCACAGGTTTATCTCGTTTACCTCTAACAAGCCCTTTCAGACAGGTGAGCCTCATCTCCACATCTCTCTCTAATTCCTCAAACGTCAAAAATGAGGCAAATTATTGTGTCTACTACTCAAAACTTCTGGAGGTTGTAGAATAATTTGCGTGTTTCTATCATTTTACACATTAGTCCCTTTTTCATAAGAAAGCTCACAAACACCTTGTGAGGTAAGAGTTTCCCTCTGACTTTGCCCATGACTACCTTAAGAGTGCTGATGTGACCTGATTATGCAGGAACAGCAACCTCTGAAAGAGGATGGGAAGGACCACACAGGGGATGAACACATATTGAACATCTATGACTGTTTCCAAGATTATATTAATCAGGTTTCTCCTAATCCTTCTGCTAACTGTCTCAGTATTTCCATTAAAAGTATTTTAATTATTAATTCATTAGAACAGGGGTTACAGCATTGGATGATACATGAAAGCCTTCAGCTCAACTGTGACAGAAGAATCACTAGAGTCTTGTGTTGCAGCTCTGTGTGTGATGAAGTTTTTTTTATTTTGCCCTGAGGCAGAGTCAATTATTTTTCACTAGCAGTAGTTTTCTGCTAACCCTGTGGATAAAATTTATTGGATTTGGACCACTGGTTGTTCAGCCTCTGGTCAAGAATCCATCTATCGCATTGTTACAATATTAGGCTTCTCTTTCTTATCCCCCCTTAGGCCTTGCTCCATCCCATTGACATCTCTTATTTCCAAAATAAACTCTGCCCCCAGCATGTTTTTATTTGTTTCTGAGTAAAAAAAAATATTAATTTGAAATGATATTTCAGAAAATATTCTTCTCTCAAACTAACAAATTGCTAATATATGTGTATCAAGCATATCCAAAATAAAATTGTAGAGGATTCTGGGTTTTAGAGTGTACAATACGAAAAAAATGCACGATGTGTGGGATAGAATAAAAAGAGCTACATGAATGCTGGTGGGGCATGACATATGTTTCAAAGCAGGAGCCCTGGCTGATCGCTGTGAGGGGGCTCACAGGCTGTGCTTGCCAAGCTCACTTGCCTGTGGTACACCACTGAGATGTGCTCCAAGGTTAGCCCTGAATCTAAGCAACATCACTAGTTGCCTAGTCCTTCACTTCCAAAGATCCAAGTGCCTCCTCCCTTCTTTTGCAATCCAAGAGTCCATGAAGAGCACAGCAGCCTCCGAGAGAAGTACAAAAGCACAGAGTTCTAACCCAGGCTCTGTCGTTCACATGTACAACATTTAAGCTTGTGGTGTTTTCATAAGTGCCATTATTTACCGACTACTATCTGCTATTTACTAAATATTGCCACTATTTGTCTTTTTTCAGAAGAATTAACCAAGAGGTAGTTCCTGCCTTTGTAGCCTAACTCTCATGCCTGGAACTGTGCAGGACCTCCAGGATCCCATCTCACACCTCAGTAACTTAGGAGAAACACAGAGAGGGGAATTTGTGGCATGTCTCCACTCTTTTGGGTTGCTCAGAAAGCAACCTTCAAGCATTAACACATGATAACTAGGAACTAGACCCAGCTCACGTGACAAATTATGTTCTGGATTAGTTTCCTAAACCATGATATTCACTTTTCAATGAGCCATTAGAAAAGTAAATGAAAAACTCCAGGTGTGAATTTTAAATGAAAAGGTTTAATAGAAAAAGATATGTAACAAGAAATTATCATTTATTAAAATTACTGAGCAAATTAGCTGGTGGAAATTCTTTAAAATCTAAGCCAGGGAACAAGGTAAAGTGACATTACCTTTGGCAAATTGAGACAGAAGCATGTGTACTTAATAATCCAGCTGAATGGTGGACAGGAGAGTCAATAAAACAGGAGAAGGTTAATAGGGACAGAACTGGCTAAGGAAAGGCGAGGAGCAAGGACACAGCCTGCAAGAGCCCTGCATCCCCAGTAGGACAGGTCTGCATGGGCAGGAGACCTGAGAGAACTGCTGCTTCTTTCCCTCTCATCAGTGCTTATCATAACTCATCCATAAATAGTGGTGTCACAGCAGAGACCAGGGAGTTTAAGTGGAGACTACTGGGAGAAGTGTGAAGCAATGTCTCCGTGCAAACACTGTGTGAAATGTGTCAAGAGGTATATTTCTAAATAGGTGATATATATGAGTTTATATATATGGCTCTCTCTGGCTAGAGACTTACTGCCTTAGTTGCTAAATAAATCAGATGAGAAATACAATGAATTTGTGGTCCACTGTACACCTGTGTCACATCAACTCATACCAGGACACAAACACACCTAGACATGTATATATGACATGTAAAGTTAACCAGATGCATTCCAGACAATCAGCAGATGATTATCTATCTTCCCAGACCCTTTAGGAATGGACTGAGCACAGAAACTGTATATATGTAGGAAAAAGTATATACGGTAATCCCTCGAATTTCACAAGGGTCCTGGACTGGAAGAGTCCTGCAATAGCTGAAATCCATGAAGATAAATGGATCGTACATATGCACATAAGCCATGCCCATCACCCTCCTCCTCAGCCCCAGAGTACTGGGGGGCATTCCCGCACCTCCCTGCACTGTGTGACAAGACAGGGGAGTGAAAGGAGTCTTCTCTGCCCATCCTCAGCATGGCACACAGGAATAGGGGAATGGAGGGAAGTGTCGGTGCCACCACCATGCCATGAGGCTTCCGTCCCCCTGTGCCCTCCTACAGCACAGTGGAGATGCCTTCCTCGGGCCACCCCAGGGCTGCCCCAGGTGCCTGGGGCCACACTGGGACTGCAACGGGCAGCATTCTGCTGAGACCTGGCCCTCCACAGACCTGACACAGAAAAACTCCGTGACTGACGCAGGGAAGACATTGATGTCTTAGCTGGACAATACCTGCCAAGAATTGAAGACATGAAATTTGAGCTGTGAAGAATGGAGGGATTACTGTATTTTCTTTTGTGGAAGGTTAAAAAAAATAATTAGAAAATAAATAATTGGAACATTTCTAAGTAAATTTGAGGCAGTTTCTCCAAAATCAGTTTATTTAAGTTTTCCCTCAGTAGATATTTGTTACTCCGTGTGCTCCTGAGAGTACATTGCAGATCTAGTGAGAGTTAACTCAGCCTATAATGAATTCTGCCTTTAACTTGGACATCCTCAATTCAGTCTCCAAGAGGATGGTTATTGCATATCAAAGGATATAAATAAGTCTGTGTGACTAATGAAGCTAGCCTTGTTGTCCAGATGGCAAGGAATGATTGGAATTTTTGAGAAAATTCTACAGGCAATAATTTGTTCACATAAGTGATCTGACAAACACTTATGAATAAAGAATGAAGTAATAAAAGTCACATTCTTCTTATGGATATTTTGTAGAACTGGAAAAAAGGTTAAATTTTTTCAATAAATGAGGTTTTTAGGAACAGTTTGGCCAGATGCAGACATAACAAATAAGGTGATATATGACTTCATTGGGTGGCCATTAAAAAAGCTAGTGGAGAACAAATAACATGTGCTTACTAGCAAGGTAGGGATCAAGACAAAATTTTCAGAAAAAAATTGGTGCTCAAAGTGGGGGAAAAGTAATTTGCTACATTTAAGCTGAAATAATGGTCTAGTTCTATGTTACATACTGGGGAAAATCTATTTAAGTGTATTCATTTGCCTTTTCTGGTAATTAACTGCTCTAATATTTATATTTCAAAAGTAAAGCAGAAGGTGCAGCCTTCCAAAACTAACTTCTATTAAACTAAAAACATCCTGAAGACTGGAAAACTACAACGCTGTGAATGGAATGACAGTTAGGGACTTTAAACTTACTTATCCCCTATACCAACCTGTTCTGTTTCTAAGACTGTTTAACATAAATACATGATGACATCTAAAGAGAAAAAGGTGGTTAAAAGGAATTGTAGGCTTCTGACATCACTCAGCCCATGATATAGTAAAACAGAAGATTACAATTGGAACTCATCTGATATAATTTTGAGGGTGTATTTCAGGAAAAACCTTCAGTTAGCCCAAAGGTATATGATGGTTTCCCAAGTATATCTTATAATTCTTTCTTTAAACAACACAGAAAAAATGAATTGAACAACTAAACAAGCTGACAGCAGTCATATAAAAGCCTTTGTTGAGGGATGCTGGAATCCTCTGAAGAACTTTTTTTGACAGGCCTGCTCTACCTCAGGAGCATAATTTCACGGTGAAAAGTTTGTTTAGCAAACATTTTTTTTCCTGTATCTGTGATGGCATAGAAGAGACTTAAGAATTAAAGTGGATGTTTTGTCTTATAATAATCTCCTACATGTTATCAATGATTGCTTTTGTGTTTTCTAAGGAAATTAATCTCTTCAGAGTTTTACCATAAAAAACAAAAGAGAGAGAAGCAGACATATGAGAATTAGACATTCACCCTCCTCTGGATCTACTGTTTCCCACATTCAGACTAAAAGGTCTATTACACTTTGAAAAATTAAGTGTGTTTTGGGTGACAGCAATGGCTGCTGTGCAGCCTGGTGATTGATAGCTTGGTGTGTGGGAGTAGGGGTAGACCTGAGCCAAAACACTAAGCACCAACACAGAGTTTTTTCATCTAGAGGTTTGTTGAATCTTAAGCTAAGCGTAATTTTTGGTTTTGAGCCTATATTTTTCAATGAACTGTGTTTATCACACTCATGAGATGATCTTGACAGTAAGGCCAAACCTTTTAAGTTGAATAAATTAGAAGTGTTTTTCTCCCTGATAGAATATCACAGTATCACAATATTGATAAGGTTGAAAAAGACCTTGAAGATCATCTGGTCCTACCTATAATCCAACTAAACCCAACATCTACATCTAGATCATATAATTCAGCACCTCATCCAGCCTACCTCTGAACACCCCCAGGGACTCAACCACCTCTGTGGGCAATCCATTCCAAAACCGGATCACTCTTTCAGAGAAGTGACTGTTCTAAAAAGAATGGTTATAGCAAAGGAGAAAAAGTTTGACTGCATCTATAATCTAATCTAAATGTTGTGATTAATACCCTTCTCTTTTCATAGCCAGCTGTGTGACACTTATCCATGTTATACGTCTTTTAAAGCCATCAACTGAATAGATTTTTTTTTCCTAGGAGAATAAATCACACCCCTGAATGCTTGGATATCATTAGAAAGGAATCAGTTGTAACAAGCTCTGACCATTGGAGTTGTTATACTTTGTGGAAGAAAGCCAATCTAGCAAATAAATTCTCTTTAAAAAATAGCTTAAAAAGGCTGTCATTTCTGCATCTATAAGAAAATTTATCAGAGGTAGAACTAAATAGAAAACTGAACGTAAAAGTGAAAGATAGTGAGAAGGTTAAGTAATAAGTTAATGCAAGAAAATATGTACTTTGAGTCAATCCCAGAAGAAAAGTTAGGTATGATTAAATAATCCTTATTTACACCTTCCTACTGAAATGAAATAGTACATAATAGTCTAGGCATAATACATAAAATACATACATACATGTCTTCTTCCTACATATAATTACATATATCTGTGCATATATTTATATATAGAAATGCAGATATGTACATATATATATAATTACACGGATACTGTGAGCAATCTATACAGTGTGGAGTTCATTCAGCTCCATACTGAACTCCCCTGTGCATCTTTGTTCTTGTGAAAACAAACATCAGAGCAAAGGAATACAAGTGAGACCACAGTATGAGAGGCAGAATCTTCTCCTGAGGAGCAACCCTGCTACAGTATGTTACTGTAAATGCATTACTAGAGGGACTGAGGAGGTGAATTATTCTTCCTTCATAAGAAAACATTACTTCTACAAATTTCTGTGTCTCCAAAATAGTGCTTGTACTTTTGGCTTGACCTCTGGTTAGTTTGCTGAGCAGATCACATGTTGNAAGCAGAGCACACAGAGCCGAAGAACTCATCTATTGTACTTCTCTGATGCTGGAATGGATTAGAAGAAAGCTCACAAGTCCTAAGGATTGCAAGGGTGGGTAGGGTAGGTAAACACATCTAGAAAGCTCTCGGAATATGGACACATAAGTAACATCTGGTTTGGAGTCATCACAGGCTGGGGGACTTCTGGGTCTCAAATATGCATGATAAATCCATTTTTTTCAGTCAGCGAGAGAAATTAACGTATAGAAATAATGCAAGAAAAAGTGGTCCAAGGAAAAGTTCATAAGAAAACATTACTTCTACAAATTTCTGTGTCTCCAAAATAGTGCTTGTACTTTTGGCTTGACCTCTGGTTAGTTTGCTGAGCAGATCACATGTTGTTGTTGAAGCTGTATGGCATGATAGGAAGCTGTCTTGACTTAAACATCAAATTCTAGAGGCCACATTAGGGTATAAAAGGCCTCAGTTAACAGACATTTTTGGATCACTTCCTTCTGCATCCAATACACTATTGAGTCTCTTCATGCATCATTTAAACTCTCTCTGAGCTGGCAATGCTCTGTTAATTTTCCTAATTCAGCCACACACTCAGAAATGTTCATCTTCTTTTTATTCCACTTATAAAAACTGAAATGTTCTTCAAATCACCAGTGACTTTAGGGACGGATATTTTAGAGGTTTTATCTCATGTTATCAGTAAATGTTTTGTCTGCTGTTTTAACAATGGTTTTCAGTCTGCACCGCAAGTATATTTTTTTTCCCCCATTCCTCTCAGGAAAAACACTATTTTTTATCTCATCAGCCGTACTAATAGAGATTGTTCAGGCTGTTCAGAGACTATACTATTGAACTGTCAGGCAGGTCCATTTTCCCTCTAAAACAGGCATTTTTAATCCTCTCACTCTTTTCCTTTCTTCTTTCAGTGGGATTTTTGTTGGGTATGTCACTGCATTTAGGATTTTTGCTCATTTACTGACAAACGTTCCAGTTTTTACTTCCTCTGGCACAAAGTCAGCTCATAAAAACTACATAGGCACTTTTAGGTGTTAATTTTGTGTATCTACTAAATATCATTAAAGACTAAGTTATATTCTTACTACTGTGATCATTATTTTCCGAATCCTTCTAAACCAGAAAAGAGACCTTGCCTTGCCTTTCCTGACTGCTTATTGCCTCTGTACTACAAAATGAATAAAGATTAAAAAACCAGGAAATTTAAGAAATTAATGAGTTAAAAATGTTTTGTTGATTTGAACTTACTCTTTCTGTTCTCCTTTTGTCTCCTGTGCTCTTGGTTTTGAGTCCTCATTGCTGAGATAAAATAACAGATGTATTAAAGACACTATGACCTGACAAACATTTAACATTGTTCAAGTCTTTAAAAATGCTTATTTTGTAAACTGATTCTGTTAACTGTTCTAATCATGACAGAGAATTAGGGGGTAAAAATAAGTGGCATCAGTTCAGAAAGTAGAAGTGTGTTGCTCTGAGGATTCTAATTTTCATAAATAAACACGTATGCTGAAAGGCTCCTTACTTTTTTCTCTTTTGAAAGTCACAGTGTGTGACCCAGAATGGCTGCATTTAACCATGACTGAACAAAACATGAATGACAAAAGGCGCTTTATGATTCAGTCCAACCCAATCTATGTATTTCTAATGCAAATGGAGACATTCAGGAAAGCACATTCTTTAAAAGCTTTTTTGAATGCTTTTTTTATCTGCAGAGATGGATCCTTTTTACTGTACATTCTTTGGTTTTGTTTTGGGGGTGTTTTGTAGGTTGGTTTTGGTTTTGGTTGTTTTTTTTTTTGTAATTTCTAGTAGACTGGTAAGAGAGTTTATATTACTTACTAAAAGCCAAGCACTGGTGAATTGTGGGTGTAATCACATAAGGTATCCATTTTTCTGTGCTGATTCTTTGTCTTTAATATGTCACAAGAGTGCTCTTTGATTTGTAATGCTGAATTTCTCTTTGAAAATAAATTATCTTACAATTGTAAGCTTTAAGTTGCTCAAATTTACAAGCTCTACAGGCAATACTGTCACTTGTCCACTAAGCTTTCATGACGTGCAAGCTTATTTCCAAATAAGCTTGTGCTGCCAGAAAAAAGGAGAATAACAAGTCAAAAGTTCATGGGCTACAATATATAAAGTCCTACTGTCTTGGAAATAGGCTCCTTTCCCTTTGCTAAATTCTTAATACGAAATTCTGAAATTGCACCATTTCACATTTTTACTTCTCACGCTTATCATGACAAATGTTTTTGATTACTGCTAGACCAGGCTTTGCTGCAACTGTTCAACAATTGCATTATCACTCATTTTACTATCAGTCTTTATACCTCATCAGTTAAAAGACGTTTTGTCCCCACAGTGTAATTTCCTGGAGTTTCTTTGCAGACTTCTTACAGAATTAAATTAATGAGTTCTGCTTGCTAAAAGAAAACACTACATCCACAGCTCCATTTATTTGATGAATCCAACTAAACACAACTCAGCAATTTGACTTGACTAAATGGTTTCTGACAAGATGTTGGGAGTTACCATGAGAGAGGCACTTAGCAGGCTGTTGTATCTTCTATCCAGTGCCTGTAAGGGGATGACATGAGTTTGTGTTTATAACACCCTGTGTTAATTTTAATAATTCCAACATGATCAAGAGCATTAAGAAGTCATTTTCTGTGTATGTTTTTCTCTTTCACTAGGCCTTTAAAATAAAATTAACTTCATCAGTCAATCTCAAGGTAGGGCATTCGTAAATCAAATGATGCAATCTCCATAGACACAGTATGTTTTTCTCAGTGGTTCTTGTCTCTAATTATTACATAAAACTTGAGAACATGAGGTCATTTAAATACCTTGAGCATATTGTCTCCAATCACCTACCAAATGGGGTACATTAGCAGGTAAATGTACGGCCTGCACACANGGGTTTTCTTCAGCAATGACAGTCAGTCTTGTATATAAATCTGACATTTTCCTTCCAGCATTTGGTGCAGAGTACAACACCCCTGAGGGACAGAAGAATCCTTGGAAGAACCACTTTCCAAACTTGATGCCCTGAAGGAAGGTCATCTCCTAAAATGACTCTTCTGTTCCTCTTCTCTTTCCATGGTATGATATTCAGTTCTCATTTGTGGGACTGCAAGCTGAGATAGCTCACACCAGACAGCTTTAGATACATTTATGCAAATGATCAAATCTGTGAAGTCATGTAATGAAAAGACTTTTGAGAATAATCCAAAGTAATGAAAATGCTCCTTTTACTTAATACAGAGTTTGCTATATGATCAAACAATTCTTTTCCTTCACTTTGCAGGTGATTTCCAAGAAATTCCCATGGCCACACTTTGCCAAGGTTCTGTTCAAAGATTTGCTCATGGTCGTTTTTACCTTCACAAAAATCAGAGTGGAGATGTTCTGTCTGCTTTCACATGGCTGGATCAAACTGGTAGGCAAACAACTGAATAGAAGCACCATGGCATTTTATTTGGCACATACAGAGGATAATTGCTAAATAAATGACAAGAGAGTTGCGCAGACTTAGTGCATTGCATGGAAATGTTCTGTCATTGAAGAGACACTTTGATTGTGCCTGTGAGACAACAATTCTGAGAACTTTGGATTTGTATAGAAATGTATAATTTCCTGATGGCCTTCCTAGTCCTTGGTTCTTTTGTAAACAACCACTATACAGAAATTTCTGTTCCTGTTTTTTCAATCTTCTGGCACATTAAAATTCACCCATCACATTTACTCTTTCCATTCTTTGCTTTTTATGTGTGTTCATACACCTATTTCAAATACATAATTCCATGAAGTTCTTTACCCCTTGCATAGCAGTTTATAACTGTGAAAGGCCTGGCTCAGTGATATACCTTGCACACCCACCAGCACAGACACCGTTGTGCTACCCAAGCAAGAAGAGAAGATGCCAGGTACTCATTTGTGGGCTGAATTCTGGGGCTGGAGGGGCCACAAAACTTCCTTTTTCAGAGCAGAAGAACAGAGCACAGAGTTTCCAAGCAGGTGCCACTGCAGGAAGGGACAGCACTTGGCTTTCATTCTCAGTACCTACACTCAACACGAAGGACAATTCTGGAAGCTTTTGCAGAAGCCAAAAGATTCTCTGGAGTCCTGTTTCTTTCAGGTAAGTGTTTTAGGGAGATGAGCAAGATTGAATGAATCAAAGTCCAAATCTTAGACATCCTTTCCCTTGCTCCTGGCTGCTTAGATGCTTCTTTTGCTACTGTTGACTTTTCACCCTCTGCTACACAAACCCTTCTGGAGTCTCAATCTCTTGCCTTCCTGGTGCTATCCCGGCCCTTGCAAGCTTCCTGGGAAAGCAGCAAGTCTCCAAAGCAAAATAAGTTGTCTATGTACTCCAAGGTTTTCCCATTAATTCTAACTCACTGTAACACACAGGTGGAATCTTACTTTGCACAGAACTGCTAATGAACTGATAAGAAATTTGACCTTTTAGGTCCATTGGATGCCAGTAACTGGAAATTCAACATACGTGATAAGACCCTCTGGTTCAGGCATTGCTATCACAGACAAAATCATGTCCTGCAAGCCAATATTAAAAGACAAGAGTTTCATCAACTCTCATTACAACTAGGATTAAAAAATTATTGATTTATGCAAAAACCGTCCATAGTTTCCCAAAGCCTTTGGGGTCTTTTATTTTTCTTTTCGAAAAAACTGAAACTGTAATGCTGTAACATGGCAGCCTTTCTGGTTTTACTACATGTACTTTATACCATTGACATGAAAAGTTATAAATAAATTGTAGAAAGAAAATATATATGCATGAATGCAGAATTTAGCCTAAACTTTGCATACAGCAAAATGTCATCTCTGTAGTGACTGTAGCCATCTAGGTGTTACTTAGTTTTATTTCTGTCACTGATTTTATCCAAAATAATGCAGTTTGTATTTTCCACTATGGATGGCAGTGATTTTTTTTTTCATTTCATCTTACACTGTTTTAAAATCACTATACTAATACTTCTAATTTTATGCAGCAAATTAGATTGAATTGGAGGCAAGTATATTTACTTATTCTGCAAAACCAGACCTTTAGTCATACAAAAATCTCTATTCCAGTATAATATAGGATAGTAAATCATTCTTGTGACATCTCTGGCTTTGTTTCTGTGGAGCAGACAGTGTTTCAGGGGTTTCTGTCAATCACAAGAGCATCTGTTTTTCCTTGTGGATATTTCCATCCACAATTCAGAGGGTGTGTGTTCAGAGATAACGGCTGATCTAATTTCATACAGGAAAATAAATGCATTCAGATAAGGTGAGAGGGGAGTAATTGAGTTAAAATCTGTCTGCTGTGCGACAGCACAGATCAGATACAGTCTTCATACATTTCGTTAAAATTGCCATTAAGAACCAGGGATGAGTGAGACTTCATCTTGCTTTCCTCTGACTACTTCTCCAAGCCAATGATTTTTGGTGCTAATTACCTAATTAGGTGTAAGTCTCTGTGATATAGTGGCATCAGAAAGTAATGTAAATGCACTTCCATGAGGTCTAATAGACTGTCCAAATGAAAAAGATGTGGGTTTCTGTACTGCTGGCTTTCTGTTATTCTGGAGTGGATGGAATTTGTTTTGAGATATGTTTTTCCTCACTGATTGCAACAAGTTAAGTCAGGAGCAAGCTAGGTTTTGGGTTTTTTCTCTCAAGATCCTGAGGGTCATGACGTACAATTTTTTCATATTTGTTATTTAGATCTTCCCAGCTCTGTGCACTTTACATCCCTTGGCTTCAACCAATGGTTCGCAAAATTCCTCAATTCCAAACATCATAAATCTGATGATTTATTTCTCTTTCCAGCTCCAGAACCTGCAGGGTAGCAGACGGGTGTGCCTGACTGGATACCAGTGTGCTAGAGACTTTATCTTATCTTGCTCTCCTAGTTGGACTGGACAAGACATCTGTGTTTGTCTGACCCCTTTTTTCAGGTAGAAGGCCAGCTTACCATAGAGAACGTGCCCCTGAAGCAGTGGTGGAGCAGAGCAACAAGAGGTTCTCGTCTGAATTTCTCAATGCTGCTGGACAGAGACGGTATAATGGAGTGAGAGGGTGCAGAGGAGAGGAGTGACAGGGGCAAAGCCACTGCATACAACATTGTGGAGAGTGCAGAAATAAGATTCTGCTGGATTGGGACCTCACAGTGACTCTAATCAGAGAGCGAAGCATTAAGCCTTCCAGATCAAACTTGCTTCATGTATGCATATTGTTCTGAATCCAATAAAGGCTGAACATAGAATCCCTCTTTAGCACCTAACACCTGCAAAAAGAGGCATTTCCCAACGTGCATATTTTGCCCTGTTTTCTGCAGCATATCCAAACTGGAGTATAATGTATTGGAACTAATGCTAAACAAGTTAGTTTAGAGCAAATTTCTCAGCAGGGAAAATTAATTCTCACAGATTTCCAAGTACACTTAAAGTTACACTTAAAGTTGATTTTGGTAAACTCTTACTTGCATATAACTATTGTTTTTCCATGGGATGCAATCCAATATACTAGGTATAGGAATTTCCTAAACTGCAGATTTCAGGAAGATGTAGAGGATTCAAAGAGAAGTGCCCTGTATGCTTAAGGTGCTCTTTTGGCCTTCTTGAGGCACCTGCTGATTCTTTTTTAGGGCCACTTTTAAGAAAAGATACTGGGCCAGATGGGCCAGGATGGTCAGTCCTGTGTCAGGTGGAGCACTGATCTGTTCTTCATCACAGCATGAATGATCTCTTTTACAATATCCCTTGAAATCATTAGTCAGAGGTCATACCCTGAGTCAAAGTATAGCTGAGAATAGATACAAAGGATTTGAACTTCAGTTTGTACCTAATAGCAGACTTCTTTTCCTGAAATAATGGCAAATTTGAGACTTGGAGATAATGTTCTTTTTGTATATTTGATACACAAATTATTCCGCCCATTCAGTTTCTGTTATTTTTCTAAAGAGAAAATTATTACTACTTTCAAGTGTAATTTCTTGATTTGTTCCAATTGTTAAGCTATCTGAGAACTTGCAAGGGATGACAGAAATATTAATATAGGCAAGGAATATTTAAATTTATCTGCAGGTCTAATAATAAGGGAACTTGCTTTATCATGTCTGGTTTTTTACAACACAAAAATGTTATCACCAAAATTTGGCGGAATCTGAAAATGGATTCTCTGTATGTGGATATTAGCCCTAAAGGCCTCCAATAAACCCAAGATACATTTGGACCCCAGTAAATGTTGACTACCTTCATGAATCTCTATGTCTACCTTGATATGCTTTAGCACATAGCAGATTGTCTATATGGAACAAACTATGGACATTTTTTAGGTTTATTCTCATGGTTTTAATGGATGACTCTTTGGGGCATTGGGACTTTGGGACATTTTTGGTTTTTTCTTATGGAAAGTTAAAGTTGAATTTATGTCTACCTAAAGACTCAATTTTTAATGATTTTTTTCCCATTTCACCCCAAATAAGAGCAGTTCTGCCGCATATTTTTCTGAATTTAATTTTGTGATCTAAATGCATTATTCGTTACTATGTGTGAGTGGTAAGATTTTCAGAAACATTTCTCACTTGACATTGCTACTATAGATTTCTGATGTTTACACTTTTCAAATGAAAGTCCACACATATGTAACTTTTGGCTGCAGTGTTGAAATAGTGAAAAACTATTAGCTTGGCTATAATACTGAAATTGTTCAAATAGTTCAAAATAGTTTAAAAACTTTAATATTTTGGTCTTCTACAAGTGAATGTAGTTTCTTTATAATTCTAATGGATTGGACTAGTTTCATGATCTCATACCTATTTATGCTATAAATGGGCTACATCTATTGACCTAGCTGTGTGTTAGCAATAAACCAAGGAAGTTTTGATTATTTAGCTTCCTGAATCCTCTTGGGTTATACACCCTTTCCTCCTTTGCAGACTCATACTGAACATTTAATTATGCTATCCAAAGGTTCTTTACTAGTTTACCTAGTTAGTCCCACTTAACTATTCTATGATAAATCCACTGGCATTGGATGAATTTTAATTCTTTCTTTTACAGTTTATCTACTCAGGAGTCATTTCAAAGCCTTATAACACTGCCTCTTCATTTCACTCCCTGTCCCTGCCATGCGCCCCTGTAGTAATCTGTCCCTGAGTCACGACCCTCTCAGATTCTTCTATGAAGTATGAAACAAATAAATGGACCCAGGCTTTCAGTGATATCATCCTTATCTCTGTCATTAATGTGTTTTTCTTGACCTCTTGGCCCCCTGGATCTTTCCTACGTATGCTGCTAATATGCTCCTTGTTGCCTGCCTTTTGTATTACCTCTGCTGTACTTATGCACTTTTTCTACCTTAGCTCCTTATCAGCTTTTCACATGGGTTTAGCTTCTATCTTTGTATGTATTTTCTATTCTATTCCCATTTTTAATTTTCTCTAAGCTGCTCTCTTCTCTTACAAATCACCTTGCTAAGCTCTTTACTGAGTTCCATAAATCTTTCCTTAGCCATCTTTTCTGTCATGTGGACTCCTATCCAAACAGCAGCTCCTCAGCTGTGATGGCCACCGATGGAGCAGTGAAAGTTTCTGCACATAAATTTGGAGAGATGGGCTTTTCAAAGTACATGTGTAGGGTTTATTGTACCTGACTGAGGCGTGACTGGGCAGACTGGATTTGCAGGCAGGCTTTGTCCTGGGGGATTACATTGTGAAACTGGAGGTTCAGCTGCATTGAGAAGCTTGGTGCCTTACTGTGAAGCAGAGAAGATAAACCTCACTTCTCTGAAGTTTAGCGGGCAAGAGGATAAATTCAGATTTAGATTAAAAATGGATGAGAATGGTGAACCTGAATTCTCTGAACATGGCAAACAACCCATCTCCAGCATGGTTCTTTGTGGAACACGGTAAGTGGGTTCCAATGAGAGGCAAAATCTATTGTGGGGTTTCCAGCATTTCGACAGGGAAGGCTGGAGCCAGAGATTCCCTCAGGAAGTGTTGGGGAGAGAAAGGCAGGAACTGCTTAGCTACACCTTGTGTGTTGCTGGCACCATATTCATCTACAAAATAGTTTCTTACTTTTATGCTAACTCACTGGAGGTTTCCTCATCAGCTTCAACCTGCTGTGCAGGCTTGGATGAATTGTCTTCTAAGATAAGCGATACAGTGAGCAGATCAATAGACCTATATTTTTCATCTTTAATTACCTGGCATTTCTCATGGTATCTTCTGTATTGTGTCCTGTTAGGGAGATTTCTGTTTAAAATAAAAACTGATGCTAGCCTGACAGGAGAGAAGCCAAAGGAATTCATAAAATTTCAGACATCCTGCTGAATATATTCCAGTGCTATTCAGCTCCTGCAATCTGAATCACTACCAACACACTTTAAAGACCAGCAGGTAACTTTCCACGATTTTTGGCAAGCCCCGGTTTTGGAAAAAACTTGGCTCATGGTGTATTGCAAAGCTATTATGATAATTGTAGAACTTCCCTACATGCCATATGACAAATTTAGAGTGAGCAAAACAGGTGGATGCTAGGTTACGATTTTATTTCCTTGGTTAGACTCAGTGTATTGAGTCTTCTTTGCCTGGGTCACGTTGGTTATGCAAATACATACAATCAGTTACCAAGTATTGCTGCACTGCAGTTCAATGCACGCTGTGAAAACTGGGGCAGAAAAAGCTTTCAGTAAATGGAAAGGACTAATTATGAAAACAGAAATGCCAATCCCGAGAAAGAGAAAACGGAGAAAGAAATATAGAAAGGGGAAAAAAACTACATCACTGGAAGATGTGGCCTTTGTTAGGTTGCATTTTCCCCGTGTTTTAGGTTAATGAAAAGAGCCCTAGGCTCTGATTAGTAAGAGTGACAGAGTTTCTAAAGACTAGTAATCTTTGTAATTCTCATCCTTTTTTTGGTGGTGGTGTTTGGTTTTTTTGTTTTTTTTTTTAATTGGCATATATCTGGGCAAGTAAATCCCCATAATGTAAGTATATTATCCTGTGTGCTGTTAGTACTCAGCATGGGAGGAAATAGGTATCAGATATCTGTGTTTTCATACTGCTAATCGAAGGATAGATCCATGTGACATGAGACCGTGTGCTAGAGGGGACAAAGTGATGGCAGGGACACCGAGCCTTGGCCCCAGTGTAATGGGTCATGCTGCTCAGCAGAACAAACCCCTTCCCTGCTCAAAGTAAAGAAAAACACAGGAATGAAACCTTCAAACAAAAAATGACCCTTCTATTCTCTCGCTCCCATCTATTGCTTCTTTATTTTTCCTTTGCTTTTCTCTAGTGCTGGTTTTGGCAGACACAGCAGGATGAAAAGAAATTAATCTTCACCCACTAAAATACGTTTTCTCAGAGTGGAATCTGTGACTTGAAAACCAACTTGACTTAAAAAAAACCCAAACACACATACCCAGGAGGTTTTCACAGTTGCCTGATATATTTTTCAAATGTTTACTAAGCCACCATTCCTTTCTCTCCGTCTTTCTAACAAAAAGGACCCTGTCAACAGCTAGGCAATAATGAATGGCTCTGGGTGGAAAACAAACCTCTCTAAAAAGTGTTCCACTAAAAACCAATTATTTTTCCTAGGCACCACTGTGTGGTCAACCTAGTTAACTGAGAGCTATCTCTGGATAATAGACTTTGCATTCATTTATAAGTAACAGTCCTTGTAAAAAAACTGTTAGGTTTAATTTTTAGCATTGCTTTAGTTGATTTGTTATTTAATGTGGTAGGGGGTTTCTTTCATGATTGAGTAGCCATTGTGTCTCTAGTCTCCCTTGGCTTGGACATCTACCTCTTTTTAACTGCAAATATTATGGTACCTTTAGTTGATTTAATATTTGTATGCTGCTTGCTTTCAATCTCCTGAGTCGATTATGATTTATGCAAAATAGTTAGAATTTTCATTTTATTGATACTGATCATGAAAGAGTTTTTCCAGACTAGTTACTTGCTGTGACTGTGGACTTCTTTTTTTAACATTTGCATATTATACGTTCTGCCCTAATAACTTTTGAACTACCAGGATAGTTTCAGTAAAATTTGGCAAAGAGAGATAATTTTCAAGCGTCTCTAATTCTGATTAGTTTAATCAAAATAGAGTAACCAAAACCCATTAGTACTGTTACTCAGGAAGAGTGGAATTAATTCAAGTTGGAGAGAGACCATAAAAGCCTTGTGTCTTCAGAAAAAGAACATAACACAGATCCATAGGAAATGAAACCATTCCCTGAGTTACCCATTTTTCTCATCATAGCCAACATTGTTGGACACTTATTTTGCGTTCAACCTAAGTTTCACACAGTAATTCTTATCAACAAAGTAGGATACAAAAATTCATCAGAAGAGAAAAAGGAGAATTTTTTTATTCTCTAGACTCTACAACCTCTAACCACTGGATGATATGATATCTATAATAAAGAGTTATGTCTGTAAAAAGGGCCAATTTAATCTCCTTTCATGTTCTGGCTTTGAGACAACCTTTACTCATAAAAGCTGCTAAAGCCCTCAATTAGCTGCAGCCAGGTAGTGTGTTGCAGCTGGATTCCAACTGAATATTAGCGTGAGCCCCGTGGTCCTGCTGAGCACTGACATCTGCATGACAAAAAGTGCTCTATGTCTTTCCTCAGCAATCTGCCCATCAGGGAGTAGTAACGAAACCAGCTCCTTAACATGGGATGTTCAGACAAACACTTTTTCTTTCACACTGTAACTTCAATATTTATCTTTCAGCCACCTTCCTTAGCAAATTTACTGTAACACATATATTAAACCAGCAACAGTGCCACCTAATCCATTTCTTTTCATTTGACTTTCACATGGGTTTTGGTTACCCTCATAAGAAATTCCTTATTCAGCTGCCTACAAACGCATGGTTTGGTTATTAGCATAGTATTAGTAAGTATATACTGAGGAACAGTTAAAAACTACTGGGTTGTATGTTCAGTATTGCCTTGGATGTTGTAGGTACATATTTATTTTAAACTGCTCGATGGTAAACCAGCACTTCCTTCACTGTTAGCTGGGGTTTAAATGTCTGGGAACTGCCTAATTGGTATAGAGTTGTGAGCAAACAACATAATTTAAAAAATACAACCTTATTTTTGTATAAATCTGCTTATAGTTTTACTGCTATGAAAAGCTAGAGATTATTAAAATAAGTGGCTGATACAGCAAAAATTGGAAACAGTTCATTTTCATATTCACTTCTCACACAAGGGGAGGTGTGAATGAAATTCATCTGGGTTAATGGCAGTGATTTTAAGTTTTGAAAACCATGATTCACACTTGGTTTGCTTTAATCGTGTTATTTAACTAATAATTTCATTATAAGCATAAAAGTGCATGCACAGACAAACATAACACTGATACACTTCTGATTACTGTCTTTTAAACATACATAGATGTGTATTTTTTAAGGAGGTAGATATGTTTATTTTTTAATTTTACTTTTGTGGCACTTTGACCGTACACATTGCAAGCACCACGTAGCAATTTTCTGTCTTAGGAGCTCACATGGAACTGGAAAGGGTTACATAGCAGAGAAGCTACAGTGGTAAGTGTCCCCACCTGGCGTGTGGGAGATCCGGGTTTGATTCCCGCCAGGGAGACAGTGTTAAGAGTTGGACTCGATGATCCTTGTGGGTCCCTTCCAACTCAGAATATTCTGTGATTCTGTGATATTCTGTGGTTTAAGTAGGAACTTGGAGCTTGAGAAGTGGGAAAGGAAAGGCCCTTACTCTTTTAAGTGTAGGAGGAAGCACAAAAGAAGATTCCATTCAAGTGATGGCCAAGGAGATGAAGAAAGCAATTAAAAAAGCGGGCTCGAAAAAATTTAAAAACTGGGAGAAGACAGCAGAAATTAAGATGAGGTGATTTTGTTCAAGGTTGTGAAGGTAAGCGTCAAAGATGTTCGCCACGAAAACCCTTGTATAACACCAAGTGTTGGACTTTCTGCTTGTTCACAGAAATTTGCTTGCTTTTCTGCTTCTGTAAAAGGGAGCTTGATGTACCTTGATAGATACAGATCTAAGTTTCATTTGAGCGGTCTCAAATTAGAAAGCAGAGCAGCATTCAAGACAAGGGAGAAAGCTGCAGAAGAATATAACTCCTGATGTCTGGTAACAAAATCACATCTCTGAAATATGGGTTATTCTTTTCTTACTCTTTTTTTTTTTTAACTAGGATTTGGTTTAGCATTAGATCACAAATAGTCACCTATTTACAGGAATCCTAAGGGATCGAAAGAGAAAGAATAAAAAATTCGACAAATTACTCCTTTACTGTTGTATTTTACTTGCCATCACTGTTTCTACTCCTTATTCTAATTTCCTGTTACACCTGTTTAACTGACTATGCCACCTACAAAAAGAGACATTAATTTTATGAGCCTACCCAGACAAAATCTGTGAGGTGTCTGCACAATGCTATAGGAAATTCTTGTGGTAGATGTAAGAACAAAGATGCAGTATACAGCAAACAACCCAGCTTTGTTATCCAGTTGTTATTCCCCAGTTTGTGTGTAAATAAAGCAGAAAAACGTGAAAGTCAGTAAAAGTCATAAAAAATGTTTGTGGTGTAGAACATTGCCTAGCCGCAACTTTTTAAACAGATGTACTGAACACCATTAGGATTGGGTTATGATGAGCTGCAAACATTTCAACTTTTCAAAATAAAAACATCATGGCTAATGTTATGCAAATTACAACAATGCTGAGTAACTTTCAGCACCATCAAGGGTTTCTGCTTGTAAATGGAAACATCTGTGAAACTAAATTGGCAGAACTGGGTTGTTTTTTTTGAGAGAATAAACTTGTTCCACTTGCATTTGAAGGTAACAAAAAACAAAACCAAAAAAAGGGTAAAACAGAAGCCCCCAAAAACAAGGAAGCAGCTAAACTATGAATCCCACATCAGCCCTCCACACAGAGTTCAGCTTGCCCCGGACTCCAATTTTCAGAGTTAGTCACCCAGAAAAAAATTTACGAAGGTACAGTGCTTTGGATGTTTTTTGATACACTTACAGTCCAGGCCTTGCAAAGGCATCAAGTCATGTACAGTGAACCACAGCTTCTTTGTGGTTTTGCTTTTTGCCCATTCAATTAATCGCAACGGTTTTTCCCTGATAATTTCCACCTGAGCATGCACAGAACACTCCATGAAGAGATAATATGTAAAATAAG
The DNA here is from genome assembly GCA_013390025.1 of Pitta sordida. NCBI lineage: Eukaryota > Metazoa > Chordata > Aves > Passeriformes > Pittidae > Pitta > Pitta sordida. The sequence continues at coordinate 261,634 of WEKX01007684.1, forward strand.
CTCATGATTCTATAAATAAACCTCACCCATCACCCCACCCCCCTCAGCTCTGGAGTGCTCTGGCAGTGTGTCGGCTCCACCCCAGTTGCTGTAGCACCAACGGATGTGTCCAGGGCCTCGTGGAAGATTGTGTGCCCACAGGAGGCTCCTAGTGCCTGGAACAGCCTGGGAACAAAAACACTTCCCCAGTCGCTCATGTGCACTGGTGGTGGGACAAGCCCCCTCAGCCCCAGCCTCCATGAGTGGCATGGGCACAGCAGTGCTGCTGTTTCCAGCATCTACTGTGCAGGGCAAGTGGTGCCACTTCATCTGCAATTGAGGAGGGCTCCGTCCCTCCCACAGGCAGCCCAGGAGTGCTGTGGGACCGTGAGAGACTGTGTCAAGACGCAGGCATGGCAATGCCGCTCTGTTTGCAGTGGCTACCGCGTGAGGCAAGGGGCACCGCTATGCGTGCAGCTGGGGAGGGCTTCCTCCCTCCTGCAGGCAGCCCAATACTGGGGCCAGCGCTGGCACTACGAGTGGTACTGGGATGCAGATGGATGGCAGCAGGTCTTGGCAGCGAGCCAAGATCTCCGAAACACCTTGACATATCCCAAATATTTTAACAAACACCTTGCCATATTCCAAATATTTTAACAGACACCAAACCATTTTGGTGGTAGCTAATATTTTCTATGCTTCTTTTTAACATAATTCTTAGCTTTTTTCCAACTTTCTCTGTCTTTTCCTTCTCTTTCTCTGTGCTTTACATTTATAGTTAATAAAATCATTTATCATTTTAAAATTCAGCACTTAATCTTAGTTGACTCTTAATTTGCTTCTAGGAAATAACCAACCCTATATTTTCAGATTGTAACAGGGGGTCAGGGCGATGGGTTGAGCTTATTTGCATATTCATGAACAGTCTATCTTAACAGAAACAGGGCTTCGCGGAAGGGGAGGAGACTAAAATATACAGCAAGATAAACCCCCTAACACTTTCCAAAGTGGTGTGTAGGACCTGACTTGCTTACACCAATGACATTTCTCCTACTCTCTTTGACACTGTCAGTATTTTTTCCTAACTGTTCATCTAAGATCAAGATGATTTGTAAAGTTAAGCTTTAGATACATGATATAAAGAATCTAGTAGAAACAAAACTTTAAACAAGTTAAGTGTATAGAAAGCTTTGGTGATTGTATAGCAGCAATTAGGAAAGAATGTACCATGGGTGATAAAGTAATAAAGGGGCTTAGGTAGCTTAGGTGATTGCATGTACTAAGGACATAATACTAGTTAGGAAAGAATGAGAAAGAGATAACAGACAACTGCCCAAGGGCAGTTCAACTAGCTGACCAAAATAATTAAACAGAGCGTACTCCATAGTGGAAGTTAAAATGCTCAGTCTCGAGGAAGATCTATGGCCTTTATCAAAAGACCACCAGAAAAAGCTGATGACCACTACAGTAACTAACTACACCGGAACAAAAACAAAGATTTAGGTAATGTCATGATGTAAATTGACAGAGAACTAAGAACTGCCCATGGGAGGAACATATCTTTTCTATATGTAGAAAATCATGTTAAGTGTCAAGTGAGTTTTAGCTGGAGATATCCTCCCCACTTCCCCACAAATACATGCTACTCAAAGATGAAAGGCTTTGAGTAGTTTAAATTACAAGAGAATTTTATCAGCTTCAGTACGACTAACTGAAAACTGGAATTGCATGTTGGCTCTCCATTTTTAGTATAAAAAAGAAAAAAAAAAGAAAATCAATCACAACACTCCTTACCAAAAGTGAAAAATAATATATCTTAATTCTGGAAAGAGTTGAACTATATTGCAAAAAAAGAAATAATTATTTAGCTGCTGGTTATTTGATTGGAATATAATAATTCTGCACTTGTTAATCACACTTTCTTGTTGCTAATACCTGATTTCCATTGGTCTCGCATTGCAGAGTGCTGACTTATACATTTTTGTCATTCACTTGACTGGATTCAACAGTGTAGATAGTTGCTACATCTAACTGTTATCACTTTCTTGTTTTTAACGGATTCTTGATTTATATTTGAAGTAGCACAAAAGTTTATTGGCAGCTTCACTATGTCTCTTTTTATAAGAAACTGGGAGGAATTGTTACAAAATTTAAGTCAGACAGATCTGGGTTTATATCTGGTTATGAAACAGAGCAGTAACAATATCTTTATATACTAATCCCAAATTTAAGATAGATATTCATTGTGATACTGACCTATATTGAATTATTTTTCATTTCTTGTGAAACTTGAATCCAAAATAAGAAACCACAAAGCATACTTTTAAATGTGAATAATGTCTTGGCTCTGCAAATCTCATTGAACCACTTGGACATCCACTAATATCTACAAGTGAAAGTAGAAACAGGGAGTGAGTGACCCTACAAGGGACAAATACAGCTCAGGGCTCTGAATTATGCTGCTAAATACCAGCAACAGGAGTTTGCAAGTCTCTGTGGAGCTGCACTAGGGCACATTCTTGGCTTGCTGAATATCTGGCAAACAGCTCTGAAAGTCATGAATGTTTCAGTCACTGGGTAATGTTATTAGGTAGTGGATACTAGCTGTTGGATCTTTTACCAAAAAAACCCCCCAAACAAATTAATTAATTAATATAGCAATCAAGAATCAAAGATCTGATATTTAAAGTGTTGTTGATATTTCTATTTTTTTTATTCCAAAATCATCTTACTTTTGCAAACAAATCATTAAAATATTTTACTAAATAATCCAAAGTAAAAGGAAACAGGATATGCAGTTACATGTTATTTAACAGCATATTACTGCAGCTAATTTCTTCAAAGTGACTTAACATTAAAAATGCATCAAGTACTATATAGAACAGCAATAAAATGGGGCCTCCATAAATAAAAATAAAAACCTTCATGAATAAAATGCTTCTTTGAAAAAAAAAATAACTTGACATGAATTCTATTGTCTTTTTAATGCATGTGTGTGTATATGCATGTGTTTGTGTACATATATACACACAATCTGTTTTCCCTGACTGCACTAATCTTGCTCCACAGCTTTCTGTGCACATAGGATTCTCTTTTGTGCATTGTTGGTATCTTTCTGTATATTTTACTAAGCATAGGGCCAAGAAGAAATTCAATTAACAATAAAAGAGTTACTCTGAGAAGAAACTGAATGCTGCAATGCCATGATTTTGGTGTTATGCTTATCATACTCCTAGGGAGACACTCGATTACTGAATTTCCAGAACATCCAGCAAACACGATGTAGTGAATAAACATAAGCTTTTTAAAAAATTTCAATTCACGAATGTTACATTGTGCTTTGTCGAAAAAGCTTATAATAGAAACATGTTCTACTGATGTTGAAATTGCATGTCTCAGACTGACTGTATTAAGCCCTTTGCTGGAAAGGAGTTATACAAACGCAGCATGCTAAAGTAATGATAAACAAAAAATAGAACTTGAGGGGACATATTTATGTTAGCATTAAACAAGAGCTACACAACAGAAATACTTTTTTTTTTTACATCACTGTTTCTTGAATTTTTTAAAGGCATGAAACTATATTTGTTTCACACACTGTACTTGGGGCACTTGCTTGGCTCTTTGAATCTAGGAATAAAGCTTTTCACATTTCCTTTCTCACTCTGTGAAGAATACAAATACTTTTACTTTCTCCAGTTATAACAGGAATATAATTAATATTTAAGATCATCTTGAAGTCTAGAGCATACAAAGACTTGAAACTGATTATCAATAACGATCTTAAGACCTCCGTGGAACTGAACATTCCTTCTGTCCTACCACTTTGGAGCTGTTGGATGAAAAGCTCCCACACTGTCCTGTGGAAAGTCAGAAGGACAAATGGACAGAAACGTGAAAAAGACTTTCTCAAAAGTGCAAATGACTGAAAGGAGATTATTCACTCACTCCATAACTCCCCATCACAAGGAATGAACCTATGAGGAGACTTTTTAAAATTTTCAGGACTGTTTACTTCCCACCAGGGATGCAGTGATGCTGTTTAAGACCTGGACTCAATGTGGGTCCCTTCCAACTCAGAATATTCTGTGATTCTCTGATCAGAATTCTGATGAATGAAAAAACCAAATTACTGATTATTTTTAAAACAGCTTGTTCAGCTGCACAGGTGTGTATATATATATATATAGGTTATATATATAGGTTGGACCTGATGATCTCTGTGGTCTTTTCCAAGCTTACTGATTCTGTGATTCTGTGTAGACTGACCCCAGCCATTGCTTTGGGGTACTTTTTCTGCCCTTTTCTAGTTTCTTTTCCCCATGCAGAATTGCTCTACATAAAGGGTTACAGAGCTGGGGTGACTCTGGGATGTGTCAGGGAAGATGACTTCTCACCTGCTCTTGTTGGCACCTGCCTTTAGTGAGATCCTTTGGTGTTAAAGAGATTCCTAATAACAACACATGCACTGCTCTCCTTGTCTTTTAGCCACACTACATGTGCACATACATGTGCATACATGGACTCCATGCTCTCAACTGATCCCATTTCTCCTTGTCATTACTCCTTGTTCTGTCAGTTATGCTGCCTCAAAGTGAGTGATCCAAATCAGAAACATTCTGCGCTACTTTAAGCAAGGGGGACAATCACAAGCAAGGGCATGTCAGACATAGCCTGAACCTTTGGACCCAGCCGACACATTCTCCAGACCCTGGATATTTAGGATGTGCACCTGCTGAGAGTTCCTTAGGAAAAAGAGCTCAAGAGAGCTCAACAGTGTCACTGTTGCTCTCCTGGCAATTGCTCATTCTCTGAGCTTCTCCTCCGGGTGTGTAATTACCTCCTGCATTCCTGCTGTGTCCATTTAGACACTCATGGTTGGAGCTGATCAAAGAGCTATAGCAAAACAGCTGGTTTGCTTTTCCAAAGATGTTTTGCATGTTGATTTGTTCAAACACCCCATTACCCCAAGGAGTGTTGGCCCCAGAGAGACTTTGGGATAGATTTCTGGTTAGAACAGGTAGATAGCTCACTTTTAGTTTATTTTCAGCTTCAGACTGAATAAACATGGGGAGCTAGGGGTGAAGAGAGAATTTTAGAGAAGTGGAAGTTGTTACCTTGATTGACTGCTGACATGCCTTTGGCTCCTAGAGATAGGGAAAAACTTGTGGTCTATGCAGATGGTTCAACTCACAGAATGCATTTACAGGTGAGGAAAATATCATGTGTTGTGTTGTATATTATACTTTAAAATGTAGGGAAGTCTCATTCACTCTCTAATACATGCAGAATCTACAAGCTGATCTGCAACTTATTACTTTTACGGGATGAGAAACATACTAAGCAGATGCAGACTAGTAGCATCAGAGCTGTATAAAACCATATTTCTGTGACACTTTCTCTTGAGCCCTTTGGCTCAAGTAGAATATAGGCAGTAAAAGACATGCAAGAATGTAAACTGAAGGCTCATGTTTTAACAAGATTTACTTTTTTTTTACTTTTCTATTTTAAGTTGACTTTTTTCCTCATAGAATTTGTTACTGATGATTATATTGTGCAAATCCCTGTCTCAGGGCAATGCCTGGATACCAATGATCATATCAGCTTCACTTGTTTTGTCACACTTTTGTCCAGCTGTATAGTTTCTCAGTGACAGTGACCACATAGAAATACTGCAAATTAGGTGAAAAATAAACCATTTACACTCTGAGAATGTCTTGTCCTTGCAGAGCAAATATGTCCATTATGGGGGAAACATTTGACTTGTACAGTGAAAGCCCATGAAGTGTATCACCTTGATGTTATAGATATTTTTTGACTAGGCTATATACAGCCAATGGCCACAGAACTTTTTGACCTTTGATCTCATAAGATAATTAATTGTAAGCCAGATGATGATAGAAAATTGAATTAGATCACTATGAGAATCCTGAATGTAAGGCTTCTCCTTAGTATATATTACATGTCAATAAAGCATTCTTTTCCACTATAAATTAGTCTCAGTTTGTTGTCAGCATAAGAAATAGGACTGTAGGAAGTCTAGAAGTCTGTTGTCTTCCTAGTCAAAATCTAAGCCCATAAACTTGGGTCAAAATTAAAATATGCAGATATTTTCTATGGAAAATTTATGAAGATTTTGTTTAGATTCTTTTGTTGTTGCTGCTGTTCATTAAACAAGAAGGAAAGAAGCTTCCACATTTCTTCAGAATTTTTAAAATAATGTGCAGGATTTACAGAGTTGCTTCAGGGGTAGAGAATGGCTTTAGGTGTTTTGACCTCCCCAGACCTTGGACTGTGTGATCATACTACAAATTTGTTGTTACCCTTTATTGGTGGTAGGCAACAGCCAGTGCAGAACAAGTGTAATTAAGGTGTGCTGCAGTGCAGCAGAGGAAATGCTCTCCACTGCCTAAAGAAATTAATTCACCTGCATGAAAGAGAGATCAGCTTTTACAACTTCCTCTGGGTATGAGTAATAATTATCAGCCTCGATAAACTCCTGAGTCCTGCCCGTTAACATTGGTAGCCTTTCACAGAACTGACATTACACTTTACTTTCCCACTGAGATGTGTGACTGGAAACATCCTCTTCAGTATTTTCTGTGGATCACATCCTCTATCATTGCCACTTTGTCAATCTGAAAGGTAGCTATGAATCAATATTTCGAACACAGGTTCTAAGAACATATCTGAAGGATACCCATAGATATGTAAGGCTAGAGGTTGATGATAACTAATGAACTAATGTGAAGATAATTTCAGTATATGTTTGTAGATGCACTAAACTAGAAAATCCTATGAAAAAGTATTCTCAGTACGTATGATCTAGGAATGATTTAATAAAGCCCTGTAACAACTTCTGGTTCTCTTCCTTGCAAGAATTTAGAGATCCTTATTTCCATGCTAGGCTGCAGGAAGACTGCCTAAACTGGCTTCAGGAACATATAGTGGTAGGACAAGGGATAATGGCTTCAAACTGACAGATAGCATGTTTAGATTGGATGTTAGGGAGAAGTTCATTGGTGTGAGGGTGGTGAGGCACTGAAATAGGCTGCCCAGACAAGCTGTGGTTTCTCCATTCCTGGAAGTATTCAAGGCTACACATCCTGGTGTAGTGAAAGGTGTCCCTGCCCATGGCAGGTGGGTAGAACTAGATGATAGTGAAGGTTTCTTCCAGCCCAGGCCATTCTGTGATCCAAGGATCCATGGTTTTTTTTATTTTCTCTCTGTTATACCTATTTCTGGCACCTTCATAATAGTCACAGAATCACACACAGAATATTCTGAGTTGGAAGGGACTCACAAGGATCATTGAGTACAGCTCCTAAGTGAATGCCCATAGAGGGATTGAACCCATAGCACTGGTGCTAATGTCAGGGTCATGTCATCATCTTTTTTTTTTTTTTTTTTTTAAATATAACTTGTAATTATTTTTTAAATTGCCCTGAATGTAGAATCTGTGTTTGTCTCCCATCCAGTTTTGTGGTCAGAGCACAGAGCTGGAACATAGCTGCTACGGCATTTTTATTGTCTCTGAAAAAAATTTTAAAAAACCCACAGGCATTTGACACAGCTTCCAAGAAGAAGCTAACTCAAAACTGTTTAGAAAACAAGTAGAAATTGTTAAATAATTTNAAAAATATTTTTATAGCCATGAGAATTAATCCAGCTACATATATATCTTTTTACATATAAATCTTTTTCAAAATGATTTTTCAACCATAAGTACCTCTTGATTTGCTTTACACTACTCTTAAAGGGTAAAAATGAGGGACCAAGGCCTTTTACCACCATAGTGAGACACAAATCAAACATCTGCCCCTGCCACACATCCTTGTACAGTCTTCTGAAATCATACATACATACAAAATAGCAAAATATGATGCAGGTTATTCATTTTGTTGAGGAAACCAAGGCATGACACAGATGCAAGGTGAGTTCTAAAGTCCTCTTATGCCAATAAGAATCTTGTAGCTGATTTCACAGCCTTTGGTCCCAGCCCAGCAGTTGGATGACCCTATTTCCTAGTAAGACTGGTGAAGATGATAAAGGAGGCCTGCCCAGAAGAAGGTAGCCATACCTAAAACACTAAAAATGAGCAAGGTGTCCAAGGTGTCCAAGGAAGAGGTGACACAGCTTTTAGGAAAGAACATGTCTGCAGCAAATGAGACTGGCTGTACTTCCTTGCTTCCTGCGAATGTTGTCGCCAGAGCAGTGATTTATTGGTTTGTTGTGTCAAACTCAAACAATGAGTACTAGAGACACAGTCTTTTTCCATAGGAGCTGATCTAATGACAATTCTTCATGACATGGGTGGATAGTATAGGAGTAAGGAACAGCATCCTTTTTAAACAATTCACACATGGCATGACTGATTTTTCTCTTGTCGTTGTTTTGGAAACATAATTGCAAGAGTCATTTTTCTGACATACTGCCAAGACAGCTCCAGGCACAGAAAAGTTTTTAAGAAGTAAGGATGTCTTTTCCATGCTCTTCATTATATCACTTGCTTTTGGATAAGTATCACAGAGCACCATACTGCAAAAGAGCCAATTATAAGTTAGGGAGAAAAGCAAGACTTTTGTGGAAAGAGATTAAGAGAAAAGGTGATTTATTGTCTCAGGGTGAATAAAGCAAAAAGGGAGTTCCAGATAAATAGGGAGAAAAAAACCTCAACCACAAATTAAAAAGTGACTTCTGACCTTAGACTCAGAGAAAGGGACAGAAAGAGACTGGAGAAAAGATCTGGATTGAACAGGCTATACTGACTAGTGGTTTTGATTTTAACTATGACCAAAAAAAAATATCTTAGACCTCATTAAAGATAAGAAAAGATCTATTATGCTATTCATGCTATGTTTCCTAAGGTAGCAATTTGCAGAAGGTAAGCTAAATCAACAGGGGTTTTTTTTATTTTGTATAAACTACAATGGGTGAGAAGCTATATTTTCATCTGTTTGATTGTAAGACACTATCTGAGTGGCAATGCTGTAATGCTAACATATTTTAAAAGACTGTCCTGAACTTTCACTGAATGTTGGAAAGTGTTTGTACAGAGACCTTTTAAAGAGAATGAAAACAGAAGTTGTAAAGCACTGAATATCTCCTTTAGAGCTTTTTTATTTGAAGTTGTCATAGACATGAAAGATGTTGATGAATCAGTTCTTCAAGCACCTTTTCTTTCCACAAAAAGAAAATAGGGATATGCACAGGAGATTATTTTTTTCAGACAACTCATTTTATTAGCATGGTCACCCAGACATGATGCCTTCAGAGGGTTTCACAGAAAGAAGATTAGTTTTCTTTAGAACTTAAAATGAATAAGGTTTCTTAAGGTTACAGAATCGGTCAAAAGTACAGACCTCCTATACGGTTACATTGAGTCAGTTGTTTGGAAATGTATTTCCAAGGATCCTGAAATCTGAACAAGGTCAAGGAATAAGAACTGACTTGCATTTCTGAGATGCAGCTTTGCCTTGGTAACTCTTTAGTGACAAAGTCTGGAGAACTTGTAAAAATTCTCACTACACACCCAATATTTTTAAGAAAGTCATATTTGAAAATACCTGTGACTTCTACTCAGTGTAGTGACCCTTCAGTACTGGGGAGCTGCTAAGATGTTGTTCCTCCATAGTAACATTCAGAATGAGTTAAATTCTGACTTCTGGACTACAGTCTTTTAGACTGTATCAGGAGAGGGACGGATGTTATGACAATTGCCCATGTTTCCAAAGAATGCATTTTGTCCTTGCTCTTGCTATCCAAATGCTATCAGTGTTTTTATTCATAAGCCTTAGCTCTCTCTGAAGTCAGTAAAAGGCTGGGGAAAAAGATTTCTATTTTTTTAAGGGACAAAAGGAAGTGAGGCCTGTTCCAAGATCTGTAACTTGGTTATGTTTACGTATTAGGGTCTTCATTCAGTACATCTCTGGACACCTGGGGTCATGAAAAAGAAGAGAAAAATTACAGGGAAGTACAAAGGCTGACAGAGTTCAAGGAACATTTAGACAATGGTCTCAGTCACATGGTGTGACTCTTGGGTTTGTCCTATGCAGGGCCAGAAGCTGGACTTTGATAATCCATGTGGGTCCTTCCTGACTCAGGGTATTCTATGATTAATTATGAAAGAAAAGCTGTTAGAAAGGGCAATACAGCACAACGAGAAGTACTCTTTGAGTGCGAAAAACAGTTTGAAATGCAGTTTGAAAGAGGTGTTGCTGCACGAAAATACCACAGACAAATCTTTGTCTGTCTTATAAGTTTTAACATATTATCTTGCCCAAAATTTTAAAAAATACTCTCTAAAAGGCTCTGACTCAGCTTTAATAATTATAATAGGAAAACATAAGAAAGGGAAAAAAATTGTATTTGCTCCTTTCACATTTAGCGGCACTGAATGTTTTGGTTTTAGTGTGCACTTGCATAACTTGAAATATAGAAAGAGGAAAATAGGAAAAGGGCTCTGAGAAGCCTCCAAGAGGCTTTATTCTAGTAAAACTCTTGATGGGCCATAAATGAAAAAACTTGAAAAATCAGAGCTGAGCATGGCCAGAGTCCAGCAAATCAAATCAGTTTATGTGTAACATTTCAAAAAGATTGAAGACTGCAAATCCTACATAGCCAGAATGAAAATCCCATCTTGAAATAGTCATATATTTCATACACAGTAGCAGATAACTAAATGTAATCAGGCACAAATGGTTAAGGCATTCAGCACAGTCCTGCTGTGAGGTGAGATTCCTTCTTCTGTTGCCAGGACAACTCAATAGATGCTAATGGTGCAAGTTTATTTGGCAGCCTTGCTCTATACCACACTGTGGATATTAATAGTGGGCCTTCAGGCATTCATAAAACATTTAAAATTTTTATTTTTGCCATTTTTTAAAGCAGGCATAATATACACATAGGTATAAAACAAACACTGCCGTCTGTGGAAAATTAATAGTACTTTAAAAGAACGAAAATTATAGTAATAAAAATAAGTGTATAGAACAAGTGAAGGATGGATTCTGGAACAGAGGGTTCCAGAAAGGCAAGAAAAGAATTTGTCTTCACACTTTTATTTTGTGTGGACTCACAGTTGCTGGGACACTAACTTTGCTACGCAACAAGAGGACTGCCTTAACACTGTTGTTTTCTCACCAGGCAACATCCTGGAATTATTAAACACTGAGCAGAGGATAAAGTACAATGCTGATAATGATTATAAACACCAAAAAAATTGGACTCGGCAGCTTGCATGTGTCCAGCACAGTAAGCAGCTGAGTCTCACAATTTTTTTTAAGATTTGAAGTGACAAAATACACTTTTCATGTGCATCTTACTCAAAATAAGCCAGCAAAACCATAGATACATCATATTATCAGTAGGTTAAAGAATCACATTCTAGCCAAGAAGAGGTAAATTGTGCTGTGGAGGGAAAGAAAACACTCTACAAAAATTGATAATACCTGTGCACTATAGCACTTCCTTACAGTAAATGGAAGAAAACTGTAACACATGGTAGGGTCTTAACATGAAATCAAATGTAACACTTTTTTTGTTTTGCTTTGAAACACAATTTGAAAGGCCGCTTTCAGCTGCTGACAGATGCTATAATTGCGAATATCTGAAGGAGAATGGCTCTGTCCATATTTATTTCTTACTGTTACAGATCAAATAACTAGGTAACCAGAAACACTTCCCTTTAGCATGTTGCCCTTTGGACTCTTCCTTTTTTTTATGTAGAGAAAAGGTAAGAAAGAAGAAATTGAGTTAATAGATGGCTGCACTCTTCAAAAGTGGACATGGCACTACAAGAAAGACACCATTTGAAGCCACTGCACCCTACTTTTTTGATTGTTGGACTGCTTTGGAATGTTGTTTGGGAAAGTTCTCATTGACATTTTCAAGGCAACAAGTGGGTTGAACTGCTTGTTTAGTCTTTGAAGTGTACCGGAAAATGCAACTAGATCCTCAGTTTGACCTTGAAAAATGGAATGCTTTGAAGTATAAGATTTTCTTCACATCAGCAAAGTAAAAAATATGTACACTGGGCTTTAATTTGGCATTGTCTGATGCTCTTTTATCTTGCCAGATTTCCAGAGGACATTTATTTTCAAATCTCTGAGGTAATCCAGGTTTCCAGAGAACATTTATTTTTAAATATCTGAGGAAAAGTAATTGATTTACTATTCCAAATGGCTTGAAAGGCAACACAATATAATACTGTGGTGTTGCCACTGAAATTAAGCAATGAAACAATAATGACTATTTTTAATAAAGACAGAGAAGGGCTTTTATTCAGCAGCAATGAGAACCAGAATAACGTCATCATATCTGTCCTTGTATTTCTGAATGATTTTCAGGAAAAAAGATCCAAGTGATTCCAGAGAGTTCTAAATTTTATGCTAATGAGGGAAGATGTTCATAGCCAGAGTGTAAATAGTTATAGTGAGATTTTTATTTGGTGCATTTAAATTTGTGATTATTGTTTTATGCAGTATCCTTTAGTTGCATTTTAATAAAGACATCAAAAGATGTTTGGAAGATATCTCTGCATATGAGTATTTTTATATTTCAACTTTATTAGCTGCAATGAAAATGGGCCTTCTATTAATTCTGAGTACTAACTTACCACCTTTACAGGTTGGTAAATTGCTTGCACCAATAAATACCTACATTATCAATAACACTAGAAACAAACAGAAGCATTGCTTTGGAAATAAATTACTGTGAATAAATTACTTCAGATATACAACTATCTCAAAAAGCAAAAGTTTAGGAGTCAATGCATCTGGAAAAAAAAGAAAAAAAAAACTTCATTTCCATGGAAATCAGATATCAAATTCATAGACTGCTTTTAATGGTGTGCATTGCTTTTCCTTTTCCCTCTGACATTTTAGGCTAGTTCTATAGCTTTCTGCAAGAGGCACTGAAGTGTTTCCTGCCCAGCGTTTTTCGCTTGGCAGAGCTTTTATCACAGGGATACAAACCTTTTCTACCCAGAAAAGGTTTTCCAGATCAATGTTTCCAAGTGATCTGATCAGAGCCCACAGGTGCCGGTGTATTGATTTCCTGCTCAGGACCAGAGAAGAGGCAAAGCAGGATAAGGTAGGAGAAGAGAGCTGATGAGATGTAGAGAAGCCAGCAGAGCAGGGAGAGCACCCACACAGGAGCAGCAAGGGCTGCAGACAGTGAGGGGTTTTGGAGATATATGTCTGAGAAAGGTGAGGATCCCAGGGGTCAAAATAGAGGGGAGTGATCCCTGCCCCTACATATGTGCATGCCCTGGCACGAGTGATTTTGCGGGGGTACCACTGCCAATGACAGCCAAACCACTTCTGCACTACGTGCAACAGGGCTATTGCTGGCTGTGACAGCTGGGGTAAGCACCTGGTGGAGCAGTGACAGAGAGACTTTCCAAACCACACCCTACAGTATTTGAACTGTGGGCCTGATAAGGTTTTGGGGTCTATCTACATAAAATATGATAAGAGCCAGCATCATTCTTGTCACAGTAACCTTAGAAACATGGCTCTGCTGTATCTCTCCCATCATCCTGCTTCCAGCCCATTCCAATTCACACTATGCCCTGGTGTGCAATGATCTGTTATTTGAGTTTATTACAATAAAGAATCTTGTGCTCTTCCACACTGAGCTTCTGAAGCCTCACAGGCTTTTTTTTAAGGATCTTAATTTTTTTTAAATGAATTCAGTGCATAAGGCTTTTGTTGGCAGACTGAGCTAAGAGTAGCTCACCTTATATATTTAAGGAATTCTCATATTTCCACATGGTTTACCTACTGATGATTGGAATCTATGCCCTACTTCCTTGCCTTATAATACATTCCAAAAAACACACTCTTAGTTTTACTGATTATTTTCTTTGGCCTGTGGAGCAAGATGTCTGATAAAATTCTGCCCCGGAACAGGAAATTTGCAGTGGACATATGATTTCAAAGAAACACTTTCAGATTTCAGGTTGAATGCAAAACTGAATTTCTATCTTACTCCACTGAGGTGTGGGTGAAATCAGTAGTAACCTTGTTCATGTGTGGAATGACACAACGACTAAAAATGATGCATTTTCTTAGCAGCATTTGAGCGGCCATAACAACTCCATGCACCGCTACCGGCTGGGGGAGGAATGGCTCGAGACTAGTGAAGTGGAGAGAGACTTAGGTGTACTGATTGATAGGAAACTCAATATGAGCCAGCAGTGTGCCCAGGTGGCTAANTGATTTCAAAGAAACACTTTCAGATTTCAGGTTGAATGCAAAACTGAATTTCTATCTTACTCCACAGAGGTGTGGGTGAAATCAGTAGTAACCTTGTTCATGTGTGGAATGACACAACGACTAAAAATGATGCATTTTCTTAGCAGCATTTGAGTCATGAGAAACAAGTAAGAAACAGCAGCAAATAAAAACTCAAATACGATCCAGCACTTTTTCACTGCAATCATGCCCATGGCTAAAGTCTCAGGGTGGTCCGCTACAAATAAGCAATGAAATTGGATAAAAGAGAGATCAACAGTTTGAGAAGAGATGGGTCAAACTAGGATGAGTTTTGACAGCAATAATGCATGGCGTCTCTCACAACTGCTGTAAAATACAGTGTGTGGCAATAAACAATTTGAACTCTGCTTAGTCTTCCTTTCCTTAACTATTGTTCCAAGCTTTGGACAAAGGAAAATGTTGTAATCTGAATTATTATATTGAATTACAAAACCAGTAGCTAAACAAAGGATTCACACTCATGGATTCGCCACTGGAACCAGGTAAGGAAATGCACAGAGGAATTAATTATAAATATTAAGCAATAGACAGCATACCTCTTATTTTAGAAATCACATATTTTTTCTTGCCTTTGCCTTGAGCTAAACTCAAGTGCTGAACAGTGCTGGAATAGTCAATTAAAATTTTCCATTTTTAGTAGTCCCTTCTTTCTGTTCAGTACTGATTTTTCTGATTAATTTTTCCTTATAACGCAGTGGTTCTTCAGTATAACCTTCTAAAGATGGAAGATTAATACATCATTTTAATGTAACTTCTTGTACTTACATGCTGACAAGCACTAGCAAGCAGCAAAACCAAACTGGAAATAAGAACCTACTGAGAGAACAGAAGTCAGGCTGCAGACTGAATTTCTGGTGTCTTTATTGCTACAGTGTTCAGACATTCCAGTAGCACATGCATTGATGCTCATATTCACCCCCAGCAGCACAAGGGTGGGGGAAGGAAGCCAAGATATCACCCTTTGAGAGCCTGGAACTGGTAGCAGAAAGTTGTCATCCATGGAGTGGATGGCAAGAGGTAATTTAAATGGCAATTGGTGTTACACAGCCAACCGTGTCAGTATTTACAAGGACCCTGAGAACCCTGATTTCCCCTCTGCGGAAATCAAGGTCATGGTGCTGCTGTCCTTGCACTGCAACCCCACCCTCATGGCATCCCCACTCCACCAGTGCTTCCAGGCAGGCAGCCACTCCTTTCCCTTCCTTTATGAGAAATTCGGAGTGAAGGGAAGGAGGGAGGGAATAATCCAAAGGTGGACTTCTTGGCTTTCTCATGCCTCTCACATTACATTTACAGGGCTTCTGACATTCAATCTGGCTAGTTAGTAAAGGGGATGGAAATACTGCCTTAATGTTTAGTAAGCTTTTCTGGGTTTTCTAGACATTAAAAAAAAAAAAAAAGAGAAAGAAGAAAATAATAAAAGAAAAAGACAAAGAAAGAAAATGTAAACAAAAATTGGAAAAGGGGAAAGGCAAAGATGTTTCTCTGAAAACATTTCATTTTTCTGTAAAGCCAGATCTACTGCAAGTTTGCAGATGTTGCACAACTTGGTAGCTAATCAACACCACTACTGTAATTTTTATTGAATTGCTCATAACAAAAACCCCACACCAAAATAAAATAGCTTGCCTTGTACTTTACTCCCAGTCCAGTTGTCTTCAAACAACTGTTTTCCAAGGAACCAAGAGATTAAATATGTTTTCCTTGTAACTGAACATCTAACACAGGTTCACAGGCTATTCCCAGTTGGAAGGGAGCCTCAAGGATAATCTAGTCCAACTCCCAAGTGAGCACCCTCACCATTATGTTATTAACCACCATCCATATAATATATAGATTATTTCTGTGTTATCTGGAGTGCATATTATTACGAATAATTGCTTTCTAAGTGAGAAGTTCCTTTTTCCGATACTTTTAATTTTTTTCCCACTGTATTGATACCATCTTTTTTGTCTGTTGTTTTGTACCTTATTGAGCAAACTACTCTGAACTCTGGAGCATGATATCACTTGCACTGGCAGGGATCCTATAGCTCCTGTTAACCCTCACAGGTTACACAGGGGTACATATGGCCTGCAGGATGCTGTGACCCCCCAGCACTCCCTGCTCCAGAGGGAGAACACCACAGCCAGGAGCACTGGGTACCTGTGAGTGTGTCTGCCACTGCTGACTGAAAATTAGTGTCATCAACTACAGGGTGCATTTCTGCTCATCTAATATACCCAGCTAATTACACTGAGCTATAATCACCTGATGCTAATTTCGACATGATACGGCAAATGAAGTTACATAGAATGTTAACATTGGCTTAAGGTACTCAGAAGATATTGTTTCCCAGAGAATATTTACTCGAGCATATATATACTAAAAGAATCAAATCTTTCTTTCTTGCTTCAAAATAGAGAGGGTACAGATTTCACCAACGTCAGCTACATACCACTGCTCAAACTGTTGCAGTAGTACCTGCGCCATTTGTGTTTTATAGTTCCTATTCATTTCTTGGATAACTGGAAAAAATTGAATCCCATAGTTACAATTCACTGGAATGCATTGTTCAAGAACATTATTCCTCTAGACATCCTTTCAAAGTAGCAATATAATAGGATATTGACTGTATATGAATTGATGGAAAGAATAAAGGCAAGTTGTGACCAAATCATTGAACTTTGCTGATTCAAGTTTTGATCAATAATGTATTAATTTAGAACCATGAGCAGAAACCTTTTACCTTTTTCTCCCTCCCACACTTGCTGTCTTTCTCTTTCATTCTCTTATCTCTCAGCATTTCAAAGGGACACCAGTCGTGGTCTCATGCAATGAAATGGAGGCACTGAAATAGTGAAAGGTTACCAAATTGTATCTTTTATATAAAATTTGTTATTGTGCTGCCGTGAAAAGACATTTTAGTTATTGCAAGATACCAGAGAATTGTGAGTGAACTTTGGAGCACTCACCCTCTTATTATCAAACTAACAGCAAACACCATCTTTTTATGTGCTGCTGTCTGCTGTCACTGACATCTTTCATATCCCAGTCAAGCTTAAGATTCTCAGCTCCAGGAACCCTCTCAGAAATGCTCAGCTATATAGTTTTGGATTATTTGATTCTGGAAAATATAATTTGGATCTGGTGTTAGCAAATAAAATGGAAGGGATTGTGTTAGATGCCATTTTCCATGTAAATATGTACTTAATTATTATGAGAATTACCATGAGCACCTAATAGCTAAAAAAGTAATTTTTCAATTGTTTTCATGGAAGATAGTGAAATCTCAGACAGATCTGATACATAGGATTTCTTAAATCACAGTGGAGTGTATGTCAAACGCCCTGTGTGACTGTACAAGTCATTTTGATTGCCATGCAAGAAAGCCCTGTAGAAACATGTTTAATCTTAAAAAATATGTCTGTGTTTATTCAAAAGGAGTAACATGCTTCATTTTTAAACTAGTGCATTTGTCTTTCTGACCGAGAAGGGGACTCTTTCTGTGCCTACCTTTAGTTATATTGCTTCAGTTCAGGAGACCCTATTACCAGTCAGGTGTTTAGCTTTTTTCTTTTCTTTGGAAATGAAGAGCTCTGAATAATTCTCTGATCTGTCTTTCCACTTTGGACTGTAATCTACCTAAAGTTCATAATTCGTTACTTAATGGAAATGTCATCTAATGTGAGGCAACCTGATGCCACTGTAATGCAAGTAATAAACAGCAATATCTCATAATCTAATGCATTTTTTCTTCTACAAATAAAGCCAGTGGCAAGGTCTAATAGAAAGATTCAAAAAGAAAAAATACATTATAGTTCATAGCTTTTCATAATTAGCCTTACAATGAGCTGCAAACGTGGCCTAATTTATGTGATTACCTGACCCAGTGAAATAGATCTCTCTAAAGACTGATCTGCAATTACTGGAGACAAAACCCACTATGCGTGTTTTAGCTTGCAATTAAGGTATTTCTTTAATGCATTTTAGTCCAAATCTCTTAAGCATTTTGTACAGAATTAATAACTGTTAGAAAAAAATGAAGAAGTGGAAAGAATTCTTTCATACAAAATACCCCATTGCATATGTGTATTGTTAATTAATATTATATTCCTGTAAATACAGTTACAGGTGCAGTTTCCTTTGAAGTGATGGATCTGCTCACATCACATGGTCAGATTAGGAGTGTATTTATGTACAAACATCCATATGTGAAATAATCCTGATCTGGTAGGGTTTTTCTCTTATTTATCTAAAATAGCTTCCAATCTGTAAGTGCAAGAGTGAGTCATAGGGAGGGCAGGGAATGATGCTTGAAGTATTTTGGTATTCTGTTTCTGGTCAGAAATACATTTTTAAAATAAATTTTATGAAACATTATGCCAACCACATGCTGGAAGTGACATTTTCCAGTGAACACTGCACTCCATCTGTCTGTGCTTGGGAGGAGGTGAAAGCAATTAGAGCAGTTTAAATCCAAAGCCAGACTCAGACAAGACATGCCTTGCCATGTTCCAGTGACGATGGGAATTCAAAAACGGAACTGTGTTCAAGAAGATTTGTTTGATGAAGCTCAAGACAGAACCAAAATCATCTATTTGTGTGTCTTTAGAGCACTGATTTGATGTATTTAATTTCCCCTTTAAAAATAAGGCACTGTTGTTTGATTTGAGTATAAAATACTATCTAAAATGAAAGAACTGAAAGAGAAGCTAGACCTGATCTTAATAAGAGAGTTACTCCTTTTGCATTACACTTCTAATCAAGGCAGTCAGAGATCTTTCTAGGAAGCATATCTTTTAAAAGTCAGTTAGTCACCCTGGACTTTTTACACCTAAAGGCATTGCTACAGAGTGATTTACATGACTGGATTCATACAGCTCCATTAGACTCCTACGTATCAGGACCTAGAAGGTTTATTTCTCTTCTCTTTGGGTGAAGTTTGGATAAATCTTCAATATAAGCATTCAGATACTGTACTTGGTTGGATGAACCAAATTTTCCTCTGTGGAAAAGTGGTTACCATTTTCCTAAATCACATGAGAAAATGACCCAGAGGAAGGACCTCTGCAGAGTACATCTTTATCACCTTAGAGCACAACTGTGCAGGTATTTTTTAAATGTTTGCAAATGTTTTTACTTATAGTAGTGTCAATGTTCCTATCTTGGCAATCAAGGCCTCACGCTAAAATGAATTTTCTTGTGTTTTGCTCTGCTTTGCAGTTTGTCCCATTCTGAATGTAACATTATCCAGGGATGTCAGTTAGTGGGGAGCTTTTTGCCCTAATGAGAAACTGCAAGTGGGAAGGGGCCTGGCAGAAGGGCTTCTGTGAGCACAGAAGGGAGTTTTACCTGTTGTGGGAGGGAGAAACTGCTGCACATCATCAGCTACACAACAGTCTGCTATGGCCAGCTTTTATGGGGTTGTGTACAGGTTATTCTCCTGAGCTTCCTGCACTCCTTCAGCTGTGCTCTGGGCATCAACCTATAAGTCTGCCAAAATCCAGTCCTTGCTTTTTAGAAGGTATTTCAAGAGCCTAATCCTGAAAGTACAAGAGAGAAACAGAACATTACTCTAAAAAGCTTGCTGGTGGTAAAATTCTACCCTGACTGCATGTTAAAAGCATGTCAAGAAAAGGTGAAAAGGTTGTGTATCATCTGTGTGATTTACTAAATGAGATGCAGTTTGTAAAACCTGATAGTGAGGGATAGTGAGTCTGGTTGAAACAGAGGTGGTGCTGGACAAAGAGATCACTGGAGAGGTTCAGCTGTCACACTAATGCCTACATAAAGATCTTACATTAATTCCATTGCTATTGCTTCTATGAAATACAGATGACTAGAAAAAAAATGAGAACAAATAAGAAACTATAAGGGACTGAACACAAAAGCCAGAGTTAAGAGAAAATCAGAACTTGAGAAAAACACAGGAAAATAATATTCAATCTCTTAATCCTCAAATTGACCGCAGCTCTTAGGTCACCATATCAAGTAGATTGGGAGTAGTTTATTTGCCTGGCCCATATGAGAAATAGAGTTTTAGCCTAAATGCTCGCAAGACTATTATGAAGCAGAACATAAAGCAGGCAAAATTCCAGGATATTTGCTCATGAAAATTGTCCACAGTCTTCAACTCCATGAAATGAAGTAGACAGTTATTTTACACCTTCAAACATAATCCTGAAAATGGAGTTATTTTTGATTCCTCCATTTTCTTTAAATAATTGCAACCGTAGAGAAGACATGAATATGCTAGTAGCATGCAATGAAATCTGAAGTTTGAAATAGATTATATATTCCAAGTAGAGACCACTGCAATTGATTTATTCAAAATATAACCTATCATTATAAGTCAAGGACTCTCAGAAACATGAGAGTTCTATATTAAAATGTGATTTTTTTCCCCTTTAAATGTAGAAATTAGCCATCTTTATTTTTCTCGGTATAGTCTGGCTTAATTGACACAGGGTTTATATTAACTAACACACTTTAACGATGATAGTTTCTGGATAGGATTGTTGTTAACTCATTTTGTCATTGCCCTAGGCAAAACTGGCTCTGTCTCCTCCATTAAAAAAGGCACTATTTCCTAAGGTAAGGACCTGGAATATTTTATTTTACCTGAAAAAAATTCTAAATGCATAGAATAATTGTATATATTTTTTATATGTATGGAATAATAGTGGGTTTTCTGTGGCCAGGTTTTGGTAACAAGGGCCGAGGCTGTAGGGGAGAGTTCTTTGAGAAGCTGCTGGAAGAGCTTGGCATTGCTGGAAGAGCACTGGCAGAGCCCATGCCAGCTGGCTCCAGGCTGGACCCACGGCAGACCAAGGCCAAGCCATTCAGGAGTAACAGTAAAGCCTCTGTGATAACATATTTAAGAAAGAAGGAGAAAAAATGTTGCGCAGATGAAGATGGGAGTCAGAGAAGTTCAGAGTTAGAACGTGTGAACAGCATTGCAGACACCGAGGTCAGTGAAGAAGAAGGAGGAGGAGCTGCTCCAGGTGTCAGAGCTGAGGTTCCCCTGAAGCTTGCAGTGAAGACCATGGTGGAGCAGCTCTCACTCTGCAGCCCCAGGAGGACCACAGGAGCCCATGCTGGAGCAGGTGGATGCTGGATGGAGGCTGGGAGGCCCATGCTTTTCACTCATCCACAGAGCTCGTGCCAAATGTTGAATATACAGAAGTAAGCAATTATCACAAAGGAAGTCTACAAACCAACACACTTTTTGGAGGATTTTCAACAAGAGCTCTAGTACCATTTTAAAAACAACCCGATCAGAAGATAATTAGCTATTATTTAGAATTTGATTAAATTTCCAAGTATTTGTTTACCCTGTACTAACATAACTATTAGTTATCATAAAATAGTATTGTACAGTAAATCTTACTTTAAATTATATTTGTGACTAATGAGGTTTTTTGCATTGATTTTATTTACTCCACCTGATTCACTTTTGTGAAGTGCTTTGTTTGTTTTTCCTTGTTGATTCCTTAACATTATTAAGAGATTTTCAATGCGTTTCAGTTTTGTGCATCAGAAATGTTATTTTTTGAAATTACCTTATAAATGTTCAGCATCTGTTTAGCATTCAAATGCTAAATACTCAGGAGGCTGGATTTGCTTTTCCAAGTACATTATTATGAGATATAATAAATCATAATTAGAATTTTAGTCTAATATATTATTAAAGTAGTGCTGCTTAACTGTTCTGGCAAATGCCACTACTGCTGTTCTAGGTATTCAATGAGCAGTATCTCAATTTAATGGGCTCCTCAACCAGTTAGGAATTTAAAATTTATTTTTCTTCTCTATTGCCTAGCTAAGTTTAAGCTTCTGGTTATGTGAAACCAAAGCCTTTTTCCATGCCAGAAAAAAAATTCTGAACCTTCAACTTAAAAAGACTAGTTTTTGTAAAAATTAATCACAAGTTAATTAAATTTGGGGGAAATATATTTTTCAAGAAAAAGGAAATCCAAAATTAGCAGGAAGTGTTACCCCTTTTACATGTATCCGTTTTAAATTTTTGTAACCTGTGAGTCCTATCATCAGGATTTACAGTGGACTAGAGCAAAAAGTTACAAAACTTTGTGTCAAGAGGAGGCATTTTTCTGGGAAGAGTGACTTCCCAGTGATGAATACCAGATCCACGAGGAGACACTGCAGTTCAGTTAGAGTCCCTTCTCTGGTATCCAAAAGGAGTGTTAAATTTTTTCTCCCTTCTGCTCAGCATGTTCTGTTGACAAAACTCCCAGAAAGCTCTGGGAGCACCACCAAGGGAGGAACAAATTCTCTGTACCTGCTACTCTACGTAGGGACAGTCTGCTGGAGACAGCGTCTGCTTTGGAAGCATGGCTGGACCACTTCCTCTCTTCATTTCCCAAAGTCAACAAGGTTGCAGACATGTAGCATTTCCAAAGAAACCTGTATGGCCCCAAGGTGGTGTTTTCTTTCCTTGGTTTTCAGTGAGACACAGTATCCTCATTCAGTTAGATTATTTTGAAACCCCACCAATGTAGTTTGGTTGCCAGAGATTTTTGGTAATAGAGAGTGATTTATACTGAACCAGACACCCATTTTCTCTTGGCTGCTATTCAGAAGCATAATTGTTTACATAAAATATTTTTTTCAGCTTTTTCCCTGTGAATTTTAAAGATTCTTCTCACCATATGTAGAGATAAGGAAAGCAAATGATGCTGACAGCTACTGGCCTATAGAGGTTAATCTCTTTTAAATGAAACGTAAGGCCAGACTTTTCTTGTTAACTATAAAATATTATTCCCACAGGTTTGCCTATTTTCAGTCTTAAATATCAGGGTTTTACTTAATGGCTTGAGCATACGTATGCTGAAAACACCTGTTCGGAAGATCTCTTGCATACAGTGTTCTACCATAATACACCTCATTAATTTATAGCTCATAATGCCTCCAGCAAATTCCTGTGAAGGATTTTATACTGCAGGGTCCAAAGAGGTCCTTGTACACTTCTTAGGATTATCTGCTATGCCTGTTGTTTAATTCTCTTACCAATTTCATGTTCCCAAATAATCCTAAAAGCCATGTTGGGATTCCTTTGCTTATTTAATTATACACAGTTTTGAGGAACTATGCTTAGATTTTTATAGGGAGATCATTATATACCATGCATATTGTTGCTCTTTTCGAGATACTGAATGTATTCAGGATGAGCGAAGATACTATAAATCAAAACAATCTATATAGTGATCATGTGTAAAATAAAAGAAAATTGGTCCCTATGAAATAGAGAAACTAATGTTATTGTAGTGAAGCAGTGGGTATGCATACACTTCAGGGAGGCAACCAAAACGCAACATCAGAAAGTATTCAGCATCTCAAATGTGTAGGTCTCACACTTCATCTGCACTTATTCTCTTTTAATACTTACATTTTGCATGTATATTTAATACTTGTATTTTAACCTTTTCTGGTAATTATGCTCCATTATGAATAATACACCTTTGATTGATAGATGGACCTAACACTGTTAATTAGGGTTTTGACCCCATTTTAAAGTCAATGACAAAAATCTTATTGCATTCAAATAGCATAGGATAAAGCTTTAGGGAATAAGTTTGTATTGTATTCATATCAAATAAATTGCTCATACCTAGACACTGCTGAAAGATGATGAGTATTCATGGGGAGACACTAAGAGTCAAAGACACCTTGCCTCCTACTACACAGGCTCCAATTTCAATTTTTTTCATTATTTCAAATCTGAAAAGATACTGTAGTGAGTTGTCCCTGGCTTGATGCCAAGCAACCACCAAAGCCACTCAATCCCTTCCCTCCTCAGCTGGACAGGGAAGAGAAAATACATATAACAAAAGACTCATGGGCTGGGACAAGGTCAGGGAGAGATCACTCAGCACTTACCATCACTCAGCTGCAAGATAGCTGTTTCTCTCAGGCATTCTCACTCCTCTCTCTTCTGGCTATAGTTTTGTAGGCTTTTTCTCTATCACCATCACTGGAGGTCTGTGCTGGCAGTAGGTCCATCTTCAAGTCACCTGTGTGAAGGTCTGCGGTAAACTGGGGGCTGAGGCAAAAAAAAAAAAAAAAAAAGGCCCACAAGAGGCTCTCCCAGGGCTGGGGCACACCCCCATAGGAGTCCTTCTCAAGCCTTATATACTGCAGCTGTGGGAGAGAGTGTTAACAAGCCCAAAGGCTCTGCAGCTGTGACCTGGGTATTCCGGGGGTATTGCTGGAAATTTCCTTGTAGACCAAAGCCAAAGTACAAAGATATGGAATATATATACACAATGGAATCACCCTAGGACAACCTGGGATTGGCTCCATCAGACATGGGGAACCTTCTGGAAGCTTCTTACAGAAGCCACCTGCAGCGCCCCCTCTACAAAGCTTTGCCATGCAAACCCAAAACAGATACCTACTTTCACAATTCATATGTTTGCCATTTAGAATGAAATCACTGTCAAATGAAATGAAACAATTTACAAAGGCATGCTCATTTTCCATTACTATGCTTTCCAAAATATCATGAGACTTTTGTTACTGGTTTCAGCACGTCCCTGAACTAATTCCAGAAAACTGACAGATTTATGGAAGTAGATTTCAGTCTGTTGTTCCCTCTCCCACTAATTCATAGACCAATAATATTATATTTATAACAACTGGTTTTCTGTATGCACATATTTCCTTTTGCACAGAGGAAAAAGTTTATAAACAATGACCCTACTGTGATGTTGATAAGAAATTGTCCTTCATCAGTAGGATGATTAATTATTCCATGTCAGAAATGAAAAAGAAAAAACATGTAAGACTGACGCATACAGTGCACTTCCCATCAGTGCAAAATTCTTGAGGGATGTTCAGTGGGACTGATGTGGAAAATAAATTGGTAGGTGCTCTAAAGCATGGAAAAATTTGAGTCTGAGTTTGAAAAAACATGTATTTTTTCCATGACATAGCTGGCATCCAGGTTCCATCCTGTTTGGGCCCATGTCACCATTCATTTTTCCCTCAACCCACTTCTTTGTAGGTTTGTTACAACAGAGTATCATTCAGAGGCAGGAACAAACAGGGAAATTCTAAGATACCAGAAGAGACAGAGAAAATCTAAAGCAGATTTATTCATGGAAGGCATACTTTAAAATACAGAGAGAAGAATAATTTATGTGCAAATCATTGACTCATATAGTTTGCATACATAAGTTGAATTAAATATAATGAATCACGAGTCCTAAAGCATTACTCCCCTCACAGTCAGAATAACAACTCTCAGCTTTCCTGTCCTAGAATTAATATGGCATCAGTTTTTATGCAAGAGCTATCTTATGAAATATAAAAATCTTTTAAAATAACACTGAGGTGGGCAAAGTGTTTTATTTTTTTTTTTAACCATGGCATTTTAGAGTTGTCGAATCATGGCATTTTAAAAAGTTATTGGAATAGAGTTGGGCTCATGCTGCTGCAGTTGGCAGATGTCAGGTATCTAGTGGAGTTCTTCACCTATTGGGTTCTGGGTCCTTGATAAATCATGCTTGAAATTAGCCTTGATGGGAGGCACACCTTCAAGAGGCTAGATAGCTGAGCTGCAGTAGCAAGCTGATAATCCCTTTTCCATGTTGTGGATTTATCATGGTGGCTTAGAAAGCTCATATTTTATACTCCTGTATACTTCCAGCTTTTGCTCAGTTGTGCCCTTTGACTGCCCATGCATTTAAGAAGAGCATTTATGTCTGCTACAGCCTAAACTTCTCTTCTGCAAATAGGCACAGGACGAGCCACAGTGGGCCGATAGTTACTTCCTACCACGTGGAAATGATTAAAGAAATAATCATGATCTGCACTGTCCAAGTTATGACCCTTCACTTCCCAGATGAGTTAAATTAGTACAATCAGAGACTGATTAAACCACATCTCTTGCATCTTAATTTCCTTCTGTTGTATCTGGTTCAATCAGGCTCCTTCCAATGGATTCATATTTCCATTTAAGAGTATCACACCAACCTTGTAGATCAAAGTGGACATTTATCAGAGACCTTCTCAATGAATAGTTATATTATAATGGGGTTCTCAAAAACTAATTTAGAATACATCAGCCTACATAGATCTTGTTTTCATAGCAAGTTGCTGTTAAATAAATGTCTGATAATGCTAAGAAAATGAAAAATGAATTTGCATAAGATGATTCTTTTAAAGTCTGTTAAAGGCATGCAGAAATGTATTTATCTGATAGGATATATGAGGGAATTGGAGAAACAAAAAGTTCTATCTATAAAGATATGTAGTGTTAACCAATTATGAGAAATTATATATAGTGCTATGCACTTACTGACAGAAACTTAAGAACATAAATCAATTATAAGATCACAATTAAAATCTTCTTAGATTTTTTTTTCAGGAAAATGTGATTACATGGTTAACTAGGTTTTAATTTCCACTTTACTTAAAAACATAGCAAAAAAACCAACCCAAAACTTATATAGGAGTGTGAAGGGCTACCCTAAAGGAGTGTGGAAATGCTTTGCTAGGGTCCATGTCACCATGTCACCGAGTTCCTCATCCAGTCTTCTCTTAAACACCTCCAGGNAATGAATTGGTTTTGTTATTTTTACTACTACCAATATTCTGTATGTGATTTTGATATATTTGGAGTTTTCTATTACATTTCTATTTCCTATTTAAAAATCAGGGTAAGATTTCACAAATAAAAATACATAGATATCAACTAACAGTCAGTTATATATAGTCAACAATGTGTGGCTGACTTTGAAATTTATTTTTCTTTACTAATAAATAAGTTATAGAATCTAGACCATCACCATGATCCAGACAACCCTATCAACAGAAACATAATTCACAAAAATTTTAAAAAATCCTGCCAAATTCAGCAGAAGGAATGAGAATCTCCACAATCCATTGAGTTGATCTGACCAAGACAAATCACTTGACAGGCAGTTTGTGCCATTGTATTTCTGATTTGTGTCTGACCAGCGAGGCTCAAGGACGTTCACAATTTATTAGAAACAGAGACCATTCCCAAAAGTTTATGATATGTTATTTTCAGGTCACTTGTGTTGAAATAGATTAATTTTTTGTCTCAAATGAGTAATGGATTTAAAAACTGTCTAATGTGTCAGAGAGGGTCTGTGGGGTATGTCTCCACTGAAGAATTATTAGAGAGGTAGAAATATTTGCTTGGTGTTATAGCCAGGTAGCGAACATTACAGAGATAATCTGAAGATACTCTTTGCCTTTGGCAACAGGTCACACCTTCCTTCTCACCATAATATCACACTTTAAAATAAGTAGGCCTGGGAAGAATTTTATAATAAATTGTTTATCATGGTTAAAATGGCCTCTAGTGCAATATCCTCCTAAGACACAGCAATAAATAACTCTCCAATACAACCACAAGTTTGAAAATGTAATACTCGATGACGACTGACTGTGCCATATTTGATAAGGATTGGCTTAGGCCACACTTTGGCTGTGAAATGCGTAAGATTGAATAATTTGGTTAATTATACTCATACTTTTATATTCAAGTTCTGAAATAATTAAGTAATCTTGTCCTGAACTAACTGAGTTTCCAGTGGACTATTTTTAAGGTAAGAGTGGTTTTCAGAATAAAAGTGGAACATGCATCTATTATGAATGCCAGTTCATAAAAATTCTTTTTAAGAGAAAGAAAAGGAACTAATGGTGGATGAGTTACTTTTTGTTTGCCGGTAGTTATATCCATGAGATCAACTTTGCCTAAGTATTAGTGCTGGATACCATGGCATATTACATATGTCATTTTTTTTCATAAGTGACCTTATAAAGTATGTGTTTCTGGGATGCTGAAAAAAGTCTATTGCTTGCCTAGAAGAAATCTCAGGTTTTGACTCACAGATACATTCCAATACACCAGGGAGACTACTAGACTTTAAGAACAAGGTGGTTAAATCATTCTGAAGTACTCCCCCGTATAGAATATTTCTTATTCACATATCTGGGTTGCTAGCATAAATTTCCCCATACCTTTGCCTTTTACCTGTACGTAAATTTATAATTTAATGTTTACTGATACATACTAGTATTGATGGCACCTCTGTAATGATTATACCCATTACTCCATCTGCAATCAAGGGATAAAACGAGATCTTCCAAAGTAATTAGTAAAATTTATTTTGTGATTTCAAGAAGATTTAAGGAGACCTGTCCATCAAACTGTAAATACGTATTTAACCCTTGAGAAGCATGTCTGTATGAAAGATTACTAAATTAATCATCCAAAGAAGCACTTATAATTATGAATCTTTTTAAAAAATATCTTGACCTCCATGTGACTGCAAAGTAGATATCACAGGTAACAATGTGCTATAAATATGAAGCTCCAGAGCTTCTTGAGAAGGCAAGGTAAGAGGCAGTGACACTGTAAATTTTACTGAATAGTTTTGCTGTGTACATATTCATGTACAATACCAAATTGATAATGACACACTTTTTGCATCTGATTAGTCATAATACAAGAGCCAGAGGGAAAAATGTATAGTCATAAAGGTGAAATTCCCAAGTGTTTTACTTTTTGCAGCATTAGTGGTATTTCTGCAGATTCAAAAGAAATTATTCTTGAGTTAATTCAAATGCAGCAGCAACATGAAAGCCAAGGGTCCAACACAAACCAAATGTAATGTACATTCTTCTAATATTTACACAAACATAAAATTGTAAACTTCATCCTAAATTCAGTTTCAATTACAGAGTATTTAAGAAAAAACTGGCATTTCTATATGTGTTCAAGCTTACATACACTATGGTCTATAAATTTCCCATTCCCTGATAGAGGTATCTCATCCTGAAAGAACATCTGAGTGTGCTGTGCAAGAAATCAGAGCTTCTGTTTTCAAACCTTATGAGCTGCCATAAAACACTAAATTAATATTCAGGTACTATATTTATTATACATGACAAGAGATAATAAGGTGTTATTAATACATAATAAGTATCATACATTAGGAATGTAATGAAGATAGTCTCTGACTTTAAACCAATTATGTTATTCCAGTGTTTTATGTTGCAAAATTTGCCAAAATTTTCTAAGGAATTCAAAAGGAATAGAATTAATACTTCTTGAATATTTTGTCTTGTAGATCTGTTCATAATGTTGTCAGTCTTTCCAGCAAGTCTCAGTAGTATTTTCTAACTGAACTCATAGAGATACATGAATATATTCCAACCCATCTTTGCCTTTAACAGAAGGATTTTTTTGAAAAAAAGAAAATTGAATATGGGACTGTACCTTCAGTCCAGAAGTTCTGAAAGCCAAAAGGTGAATTCAAAGCTACACGCAATCTCTTATGGAAGCCGTATTCCTGCAATTTCTCTGCTTAAGAATGGCACTATTGTAGATGAGTTATGGTACTGTTTCCTCACTTCTTGTTCCTTGAGTTGATTTTTCAAAATTTTCTTTCATTATATTTAATTAAGATTTTAAGACTGTTGCTCATTGGAGCAGCTCCAGATTTCAATAGCAGGTAAATATTAATATTATTCATCACTGTCATTCAAACCTAATATTCTTTTCTACCTCTGTTCATATCAAAAAAGCATCGAAATGAAAGTGTTATATTTAATTAACAAATGAGTTTGCCTGTGGTTGTTCAAGGTAAATATTAAGAGGAGGATTTAGCAAGTCTACTATACTGAAAATCTCCTGGAAAAGGAGATGCTGCCTGAAATAAGACCAATAACAAAAACATGTGATGGGCTAGAGTTGCTGTTAATATTTATTTTGATGACTACATGTCAATACGTCACAGAATTACAAATACAGTCATAATGTCATGACCGCTGTTCAGAGCAGTAGTGTCTCAGACTGTATAGGATCTTTATCCTCAAAGATTTCAAATATGTAATGATGTAACAGATGACAGAACAGACTCTGGGAAAAGAATGGGTCTCTTTGTTAGCTTGCACAAAGGGAGTGTTTAGACAAGAGAAACACTGCCTGGCCCGGAGATGTAGAGTTAATCTAGACACTGGTTCCCCCAAGGCTGCTGCAAGCCCTGCACAGCTCCTCATCACACTGAGCACGGAGCAGTGCCTCAGAAAGCAGGGCAGAGCCCACACCTCTTCCTGCTGGAAAACGTGCCACCTTCCTTCAGAACATACAGACAATTCAAGGTCCTGGGATGAATTTTTGAGCTATACAGCTATACTTTTTTGACCAAAGCAATGGTACTCATACATATATTGAGTTCCCAGTCCCATAAACATTCCTAACGCCAGGACAGAGCAGCACACCTTTTTGATCAGAAGAATGAAAGAAACGCAAGAAACAATGAGGTTATCACTGGCCTTTGTCTGAAAAGTTTTTAGGCTTTTCAAAACTATCATGATCATTAAGACTTAAACCTTACCCACCTTCTTTGTCATATATGAACAAAATTGTCTGGTTGTGGGGTTTTGTGCATTGCCTTCCAACTCAGAATAACCTGTGAAACATCTGCTGAAGCTCCAAAAAGAGTAACTGCCTTATTTCAGTTTATACACAGAGCTAGAGACAAAGGCAGCTGAAAATACACCACATGCTACAATGCATTTTTTCTTTTCTTTCTTTGGGTAAGGGACCTTTTCCTTCAACTATGGTCTGCAGCAGCTCTCCTAGAGAAGCGTGGCACCAGTGGGAAGTGAGAGGGAGAAAATTATAAAGAATATTGCAAAGCCTTTCCATTCCCATGGCAAAGAAACCCAGGACATTTTCTGTCACTGAACCAAACTTCTGTGCTTCCTTCTGTACATGCTGCACCAGATTCTGAGAAAAAAACATTTATAAATAAAAACCTGCACTACGCAAAGGAATCTTCAACTGATGCTGAAAATGTCTGAGATGCTGAAAAGACATAGAAAAAGAAACATGGTAATTAAAAATAAAGCTATAAAAGGAGTATATAAATCAAAGGTCTCACTCTTCTGAATGGATGACTTTCATTAATTTTTTTTTCCTACATGATTTTATAATGAATGAGTCAGCCCATGAAGATCAAACATGTGAAAGGAGGTACTACATGTTTAACATCCTCTGTTGTCTATGCAATCATTAATTCAGTCCAAAAAATAAAATCTTCACGTAACTAACTTGAGACACACACCATTAGACAACAGTATGATTTGAATTATCAGACATTATTCAATTAGGCAATATTCTATTATTAGATAACACTATGTTTTGAGTTTTTTAACTTTTGATTCAAGGTTTTAGCAGAAATATTTTGAATAACTGAACAAATTAAATTTTAACTCATTCCTGAAAGCTATTGTCTTGCATAGATATGCAAAATATTTTAAAAGAATGCTAATATCTGAGGTCTCTAAAAGTTCTCTTTTATTGAAAATCTCAATAGCCCTCAGTAGAGTCTATCCAGCGAACAGAGTCAAACAGTTCCAGTATCTGCTTTTCCCTCTATTTGTGGAAATAGATGCCTGGGGACAGCTTCTGTCAGGAGAAATAAACCTCACCAGCCAGATAAAAGTGGGCAAGCAGGAAGAACATTAAACCCAGCATCTTGCACTGTGAAAGAAAAGTGATAAGAGCAGATCCACACTTTCTATGGCAGATGATATGCCTGTAAATGAGCATTTGCTTAATAGCACCTTATCTCATCTCCAGAGAACCTGTCTGGACAATATGATTGCAAGTTTTTTTCCTTCATAGTTGTTATTTTCTCTTTTAAAGAAAAAAAGAGTTTTCTGCATTAGCAGAACTTGGACTATTCTTATGAAGAAGGTTGTCATCACTGTATTTTAGCAGTGGCTTAATTTTTAAGGGCTTTTATATATGGGAGTTATTGCTTCTTGTGTACGTGCTGGCTGAAGCCTAGTTAGCTGCTGATACACCTCTCTGAAAACTCAGGGATGCTCACCATCACTCTCCTCAGTGTGGAGGCAGACCCCTCCCATGGTTTCTGAACAGCCAACACTGTTTAAATGTGAAGAAAAATTTCATACCACTCTGCAGGTGGTGAAAGAGCTTCCTTGTCAGTTATGCAGCTGTTTCTAATTTGGCAACTTATGAATACAAAGCTATGGAAATGACACATCCAAAGAAATGTGGAACACTGTCTTTGTGTGCCACTGCCAATTTTTAGAGGCATACTTAGTGTCTGTTTTAGTTTGAGCTCCTGAGACTCAGAGCCAAGGCAAAGTGCCTCCTGATCCTGCACTGTGGGAGCCCCACCAACAGCCTGCTCCTTCAACCAAGCAGGGCACTCTCTGTGGAATTTATCCTCGAGTTTCTGAGTGATTGGATTCATAACCCCACTGAAAACTTCCTAGAAAAACATTATCTCATTTTATAGCACACAGTATACCTAAGCCAGTATATCTAAGAAATAGGCTGCTGGGAATGTGGTTTATGTATTTAACATTGTAAACTAAAATGAGTTTGCAATGTTGTGAATGGTAACACATAAAGTACGTTTTAAAACCATGTCTGGCTCAAGTTTGCCTGAATTTTCTTCTTGGCCCTTTGAGAAAAGATCCTAGTTTCTAGGCAAGGAATGATGGAGTTGGATGACCACTTTAGTTCAGTGGTGAGTGCCCCCATCTCCCACGCAGGAGACTGGGAGACTGGGGGTTCGATTCCTGCCAGGGAGGCCGTTTAAGAGATGGACTTGCTGATCCTTGTGGGTCCCTTCCAGCTCAGAATATTCTGTAATTCTGTAATTCTATGACCAACAGCAACCTTCTCTACTGCTGAAATGAACCAGAAGTATACAATATATGACTAGTCAGGGTGTCTGGCTTTTAAACTAGTACCGACATGAATTATTCTTATCCTTTTGGAGGGACAGATAACATCATAGCTGAGATTTGTAAATCTATCCCCTGTTCATCTCTCACTGCATTTTGTGCAGCTCTGGTTTTCTGTCTAGACCTTTCTGAGCAGAGTCCTGCTCATTGAGCATTAGTCAGTTAATGTCATCCCTGGCTCTCTGGACTGTGTTTTATCTTGAAATGTGTGTGAAAAAGCAGGCAGTGTGAGCTAACCTATACTTATCAAAGCTGACAAAGCAAGAGGAAATTCTGTTGAAGGAAGACATGGAAATTTAGCATGCAGATGACAGACAAAGGATATATTAAATTCCCAGGGTTGTGTGGCCAGTGATGTCTCTCTTTATCTGACAGATTCCCATTTGTTATTTTCCTTGTTGCCCTTTTGATGGTAATTTGCTGCTTCACGTTGGTCATTCTCAGGCCTTCTGCTGACAGGCATATGAAAAGAGGCGTGCAGAATATTTTTCTTAGCATTTCTGTACTCCTAGGCACTTACCAAGAAGAAAAGGGTAATGAGAATTCAGCTTTGGGTGTTTTTTTTTTCCTTCTGAAAGTAGTGCTTGAATAACACAAGGAGGAAAACCAACCAACTTGTTTTAATTTCACACACTCACATATGTACATGCAGACTCACACACAAACCCTTCCAGAAGCAAGACAGATATGCCTGCATGGTTCAGGCTGAGTTGAAGAACAAACTGTTTTAATGAATATTTTGATCAATCTTGCCAAATTGATTTAGTGTGTGAGTACAGTCTGGGAATTTTTCTCATTAGTAGTGAACTTCGTGTTAGAGGAACATGGAGTGGTGAGCTCATTAGTACCAGCCTGCCTGTATCTGAGAGTGTACATGATGACAGGATGACAAAAGTGACAAGAGACAAGGGCTGTGGTGCTGAATGTTAAAAATACCCCTTGCAGGGCTGCTCTAAAATATTAATTTTACTCAAGTAGTTCTTACAATCAGTTACCATGAATTAATAGAAGAATGAGTTGAGTTGAAAGCATTTCCCTGAAAGGAAATAATGCTAGCTCCTCTGGTATTAGAGTGAAACAAACAGTGTAACATCTGCCTTGGATTAACAACGCATTTGCTTGAAAATGAGGAATGTGCAGCAGATCTGTTACATTCCCTTTACTGAGCAGAAACACGCAAGGTTTACCTGTAATAAACCTCTGGTAACAAAACACTCCTGCAAAGAAATTAATTAATAAAAATCCAAGCAATAGCAGAAGCAGAGGTGAAGCACCCAGACATATGATGCTGTGATGGACTGGCAGCCTACCTTGTCTTCCTTTGACTGTAGCCAAGGAATGGCAGTAGCTCCAAGGAGCCCTGGAGTATCCACAACAGAATAACCTGCCAGCCGAAAACATTTCCTCCTAACCCCCATGAATTAGTGGTTGCCTTATGGCCTGAAGTATTGGACTTTATGTCCTCTATAAAAGCACTTTATGCTCTCTAATGTAACATGGTAACTTCTGACTGTCCATAAAAACGTCCACTTTTTCTAAGTCCCACTACATTCTTGGCCTCAGTGCTACCCTATGGCAACAAGTTCCAAAGGTTAATTATATGCTTTGTAAAAATGTCTTAATACATCTTAAATCTGTTGCTTTTTAATACTTTCAAAAAACCTTTTCTTCTTCTGTTGTAGGAAAAATTATATAGAAGTATAGCTCCACAATATGCAATTCATACATTTTATCTCAGAAATTCTTTATCATGAATCAAGTACTTCTAACACCAGTTTCTCAATCATGCAACCTCTGTCCTCTCTGAAAAAGATAGATCAACAAGTACTGTGTCATCCCAAGAAAAGCTCTTTGTTTTAACCATTTTCACTATAGATATTATATATAAAGGTTGTTTCTCGTTTGCCACATCCTCAAATTTTTGTCTTCTCTTACACCAACTAAGATACTTAGAGCAATAGTCAGGTTTTGGGGGTTTTCCTTTCTTTTTTCTTAGACAGTTATTTCAATTTTGAATTTCAAGTGTGACCTTATAACAGGTATGGAAAAATCACTTTAAAAAGGTTAAGGAAGTGTACTGTAAGATAAGTGTACCTGATCTTTCTCCTCCGAGATCAATGTAGCAAACAAGGAACAACTTTTCTATGTAAAAAAATGTGGGCGTTCGCTTGAGAGTTGGACTAGATGATCCATATGGATACCTTCCAACTCGGAACAACCTGTGCTCCTGTAATATCTGTGATGAAAATGCTTATAACACCTGAAGATATTCCTTCAGAGGAAGCTGCTTGTTTGGGATACAGCTCGTACATCTCAGCTTATCTTTGAAGGGAGACTCGGAAATAAAACCCTGTATTCTCCAATCAGCTGAAACTCAACGGTAGCTCTTGGTCAAATTCAACTGAATTGTTTGGAGTGCAGTGATTTCACATCTGAATCAAATGTTTCCTGGCCTTTCTAAAACAATATTTCTTATATTCTTGATAATCAAAATTAATTATTGCTATAGCGTGTTTCTTGACACACTATGACTTTTTTGGTTTTAAATTTAATACAAATTAATAACGGTTCCATTTTCTGTTTTCTTGTTTTATGGTAATGTTTCATAATTTCCTTCTAAGACCACTATTTCCAGTTGCTGCAATTTCTGGCAACTATGAGGATTGGTATTATAGAGCACTTATTATTGAGTTACTGATATTAAGGATTACATTAATACTAAATGACTGAAGAGGCAAGTGATCAAGGTCCAAAAATCACATAAAGAGTGGTACACATAATTGAAAGTAAATGTTTTAAATACTGGCAAATAATTCTACATTTAAAGGTGCTATAGAAAAAATGGTTTTGTTTACACATCAGGAACTATTATTCTTTCTGGGATAAAGTAAATTAATTTGAGAAAAGCAAAATGTTTGGTAGCCTCTGTTACATGTCCCTTGCCCAGCCATGTCTACCTCAGCTTGCCCCTTCCAGAAGAGTTTTGTTTTGTAACAAGAAACAAATAAGAATATAAATACATAATGGGCAAACAAGGTCTGGGCCTTCCTTGGTCTGCTCCACCAGCCTAAATCAGAAAAGCACAAGTATTTCACTTGCCAATACCTCATGACATAGGCAAGGTTGAAAGACTTGTTAAACCAATCTAACAAGAGTCTTTTATTTCCAAAAGTTGCTTCTGTTAAAGTTATGAATTTTTAAGAAAAGGAGCAGATGGTCACCTAGTTTAAATGATGTTAGCTCTGCTGTACAATTGTTTTCTTCAACAACCAGACTTAACAAAACATAAATGTGGTCTGAGCAAAGGCATAAAAGTTAACCCTTATGGTGCTGGAAGTTACCGAAAGTAACATGAAAAGATACTAAGCCACTAGAATAAATCCATACATTTTAATTTGCTTGTTTATGCATCTATATTAGAATCATTGCATGGTATTAATCTTCAAATCAGTCACTGCCAGTTATTGATGTTATAATTTCATACTGCTTGGCTGAAAATCTGATATTTAACTGCACCTTAGTCAAAATACAATACACTATCCAGTTATCTTCTAATGTAACTCTCCTTTAGTGATCATCTTTGTCTTTAAAATCTAAAAGGAAAGATTTGTTTGAAAATCTTAGCTGTTGTTTTGCAATAGTGAATTTTGCCAAGCCTTTAAAATTTGAGAGGCAGCGTGACTCAGAAGTGAAAGCACTGGTTTGGAGAATCTTCCTAAATTCTGCAGTGCCATCAAATCAAGAGATGACAAAAGTCAGGGTAAATCCACACATTTATTAGAGCTATGTTGCTGCATTATAATGTTGTGCAGTTTGGCAATGTTTCACTGCTCATATTATTTGCAGCTGTTGATCTTTTAGCAGGTTCTGGTGTAACTCCATTTCTTGTCCTCTTTGTGACAGATGTTTTTTCCCCCCACAGACAGGGATTTTTTGGTGTTTTTAACTTTGCATTGGGACCTGTTTTAAGAGCACCATACAAAGTTCTGTGCTAACGTTTTTAACAGAAAAATTTTTATGCATATCAGAATTAATGTTCTGTTAATTGTTGTGAAACAATTTGCAATTCTTTTTTTCATAATCAAATCAATAATTACCTTGTAAACAAGCAAATCATCTTCACTAATATCTTAAATGTAACTGTATATATTTTTAATGATCAAAGGGGTTTTTTTTCCCATCTACTTTGATTCCCTGTGATTTTAGATAGTTGTTTTCAAATACAACCAGGTACAAGGCAATGCACCATTAATTAACTTTGAGGCATAATCCAAATAATTAGTTTTGATTTATAACTAAACTATCTTAAGAATATTATCTACAGAATAAATTGCTGTTTTGATAGAGTATTTCTTTCCTATAAAAAGTACACTGGCTGAAATTTTGTCTATGTACTATTGATGTGAAGCTATCAGTACGATTTCAGACATGCTGTGTATTCTTTCATCTGTCAACAGACTACTTGATGTGTTTGCTCAATACAGCTATATCTTTAATCAGGATGAAAGACATAACTTGACAGAGTGTAATTATTTTAATTGCTGTGGAGAGACACAGAACTTAATTAGAAGAGAAATTTGGTTTTCAAATTTAGAACTGTTCTAGATCTGAAATAAGATTTCAGACCCCCAACAAAATTTTGAGCTTGGACGGCTGTCTTTTCAGAACTACCATTACTCCTTCTTAAAGGACACATCTAATGAAGAAGAAATGCTTTTACCTTTGAACACTTGGTTTTCAAGCAGTTTTAGGGTTTCTGTTGTACAAAATAAGCATCAAGCATCTTGTTCAGCAACTATG
This sequence comes from Pitta sordida, assembly GCA_013390025.1. Lineage (NCBI taxonomy): Eukaryota > Metazoa > Chordata > Aves > Passeriformes > Pittidae > Pitta > Pitta sordida. The sequence goes on from WEKX01007684.1 coordinate 299,460, forward strand.
CAATCTTTTCATTCTCTATGTTTAAAATAGTTTCTGTCAGTAATGGACTTATGTTCATTTGATAGTCACACTAACAATTTTGATTGGTGACATTCTCCCCTCCATCCCTCTAAGATGTTTTAAAATGTCAGGGACAAAATAGAAAAGAGTCTTTGGGATGCAGGTTGCAAATAATCATTATTGCACAATGGGATTTTTAGATAAACTTTATATTTACTGCAGCTGGGACATACTGGAGCCTCTGTCGAACAGCTAAAACTGTGGGCCACATTGCTGTGTTTCAAAGGAGCAAAGTCATAGTTTCATCTGGGTTCAAGAGATTTTTCAGGTGGGACTGTTTCTGGCTTGAGCATCAACATGTAAGAGCTGAAGGCCAGTATTTCCACACAGGAGGCAGCAGCAATTTGCACACTGCTGAAATGACTGAGTTGCGTGATGGTGTCTCGTGACTTGATGATCTCTAAGGTCTTTTCCAACCTTACTGATTCTGTGATTCTGTGAGCCAGCTGCAGCTGTGTAAGGACTTAAGTGTCATTTTTGTCTATATTCTTATTCCCTTAATGAATATGTATTGTTTTCGCTTTCTGACAGCTTAGAAAATCCACAATACAAAACAAAAGACATCAATTCTCAAGACTTTGCAGGTTTCTCCTGAGAGCAAATGTTTGCTCTTACCTCCTGCTCTCACACTGCCCACAGAGGCTAGCATGAGGCTTTGTAGCTCTATTAGTTGTCACCATCAGAGGACACTACCAGTTTTTTTGTTTGTCTTTTCTGCTGTGTTGTTTTGTGAAAAGAGAAGCTCTGGGAATTTCATGTTTGACATTCTCAGAAAGCCAGGGGAGGCACCATTTTCAGACTTTATGGCATGTAGTTTAGGCTGCCACTTAGGTCACACGGATTAGCATTTTAGTAGTCTTTTCCTCTGAGAAAAAATGTTTTGTTTTTAAAACTCTGAGTTCAGAAATATGAAAGAGAAGGAGAAACATACAGGAATCTATCCCAAAGAGCCTATGCAACTGGGTGAAATGGTTTAGAGGAGACGTATTTTTAGTTCTCTTTGACACTTGCCCACCCAATTTCACTGATTTATCATCTGTTATTGAGATGACTGGGCCCGATACTGTGTTAAGCCAGGCTACACAGAACAAGTGTTCACTTCTAAGTAAAGCTTACATAAGTTTAATAACTGCAGTTAGGAACCAAACCAAATCAACCGACCTATGTCTGTCTCCCTCCACCCTCACCAAAAAGCCCCCCCCCCAACTAAAAACTAACAATAATAAAAAAAAACCCAACAA
>WEKX01007684.1:313956-330948 GCA_013390025.1 Pitta sordida
TGCTCCTTTCCAGCCCAAGTTTCACAAGTTTCTCCTGAAGCTTATTGTGTGAAACCGTGTCAAAGGCTTTGCTAAGGTCCAAGTACACAACATCCACAGCCTTTTTGTCATCAACCAGTCGAGTCACTGGATCATAAAAGGAGATCAAGTTAGTCAGGCAGGATCTGCCTTTTCGAAATCCATGCTGACTAGATCCAATGTCATGGTTGTTCTGCAGGTGCTGTGTGATGGCACACAAGACCATCTGTTCCATGACCTTGCATGGGACTGAGGTCAGGCTGACTGGTCTGTAGTTGTTAGGATCATCTTTCCTGCCCTTCTTGTGGATGGGTGTCACATTGGCCAATTTCCAGTCTTGTGGCCCTGGGCCCCTTCCGACTCGGAGTGGCCTGCTAGACTGTGAAGCATCTAGGTTGGTATTACGCTCTGGGATGTGCTCTCGGTCGCTGTACGGGTATTAGATGGTGAGTTGGACTAGATGATCCTTGTGGGTCCCTTCCAACTCATAATTTTCTGTGATTCTGTGTGATTCTGTGATTCCAGTTGTTTCGGATAGAATGTGATGGTGTTATGTCAAAAGTCTTGAAGAAAGTCCACTTATAATACACCATTTATGGTGAGATTCTACATATTTTATGGCTTATTTGAAAAGACTATTTCGGCAATTTGCTATTCACTTTGGAAGAATTTTTTAATATACATTTCTAACTGCATCCATATTAAGGAATGTCTCAAAGCAATTACTGTAGCCTAAGTAGCCAACAAATAGTATTTATAAAAATGATGCATACATAAATAAAACAAGCTATTAAAGAGCTAAGAAAATTATTCTACCAGCCTAGATAATCTTTTTCCAGGCTAATGTCTTGAAAGACCAGCACATATTTCTTTATGACAAGGCTTTCTATTTGACTGATAAGATTTTCCTGTGTCCTAGGGGTAATCCATGCAAATAGAAGAAATAGGTGAAACACAAAAAGACATTAGGTAGGTGATAGTCATAGACTGGTAGGGAGAGGATATTTGAAACTTAGTTCTCAGTGCTCATTAATATCATAATTTCTAACACTGATCTAATATAGATCATGGTTCTTCAAGACATTAATCATAAAACACATTTTAAGTACATGAGCCAATCCTTCTTACCCAGAAAATCTATATTTATTGCTTTTGTAGTTACTGAGATTCAAGTACACACTTCAGATGCTTTCCTAAGTGAGATTACAGTGCAAACCAGCATATTCTAGAGCTCTTGCTTCAAGTATTTCTACTTCTGATTGTACCTCCACTCTCTCTCTTAATAAGGCATTATTATTCAGAAATAAATCCCTCTAGAGCTTTCTTGGAGGATTTTTAATAATTAATATTGTAGAAAGGCAGGTGTGTTCCATGCCAGATTGTTGAAGAGGCATCGTTGTAACTAACTGAAGTGAAAAATAAGGTCTACATCCTCAATATCAAGAGAAGACCATGTCCTGGGTATTTAAGTATAGCTCAGTTTAAAACTAAGAAAGTTGTTTATGTAAAAAGCAATAAAATACTGTAACTGACAATGAAACACACCTTTTATATTAAACTCTCTTAGCAAAACACACATTTTAAAAGAAGTCAATTATTACTATATGGAATAGGACATTCTCAGTGGTGCTGAGTACTTTATAGAAATATTCTGTTCCAGAGTTGGCTGCAGGACAAACTGAGGGTCTCTTTGAGCCTTCCAGTGTTCCTGTCTGTTGTCAAGAACTGTGACCACAGCTGTAGCACAGGCAGCAACAGATGATCCCAAACTACAGTTTGCATGTTGGTGCACTTTCTTTTTGCAGGACTTTACACTAGAAAGGAGTGAAGAGCGTGGAAGACACAATTGATGTAAGTAGAGCAAGCTGCATTGCTAAGCATTCTATGAGGTGCAGTCTTGTAATCCTAGCTAGCTGAAATCACAGTACCTGTGCCTGAAATACAAATGTCTTAACACAAGTACAGCAGTACTATCTCATCATGTTCTGGAGCACTTTTCACAAACCACTAGGCAATATTTCTTTTTTCCTGTGTAAATATTAATGTTAAACCCAGCAAGCCTGAAGTTTAAATTCCTACCCCAGGAAGGCATACAACCCATGGAGATAAGGATTTCTATTTAAAATCGTACCATGCGCAGGACAAATGGCACATACTGGATTCCTTTCCCTCTATGCATGGGCTAGAGGAGACATAATTTGACTAATTCTTATTTTGGAAACTTAGTTGACATCCTAAGTTAGGAGTAATAAAGCCAGTCCTGAAGGCTGCTACTAACAGCAACAACAAATCATACTGTGTGTACACACTGAAATGAAACTTTGTAGTTATGACCAGTGACAAAGAACTCATGGGAACTCTGATATCAGTTGAGTTTGGGTAAAACAGAGAAACTCGCCTTCCTAGTGATACAGAAGTCATCTGTAGTCTCCTCCTGCTGGGGAACACAGAACCCTTTATCTTTTAACATACTTCATACTCAACATGCTTCATGTGTGTATGCAATTCCAGTAATTCCTTTTATTTTACATAAATGTACAGAAACTTCCATACATGTATAAGTGTATAAACCTGGCTTTGACATATCCATTCACTATTCCTTCTGCCTTACGTTTCTCTAGTTTCTCCCTCCAACTTTCATAGGCAAAGCTCCATCCGACTCTCTGGCATTTTGTAGAGCAGGATACACGAGCCTGCTGAGTGTGTTAAAATAACTCTTTTGTTTTCGTACCTCAGAATATGTTATTTCTCTACACAGTGAAAGTCTCAAAGGCACAAGTAGATTTCTGAGTTGGAAATTATACTGGATGTGGTAGGTTTTATAGAAGGTCACCCACTACTGATTAAAGAGAATAGCTTTTCTCCTATGTTATAATTTAATCCATTGTTCCTTGCCAGTGCTGTACCTCCAGTTGCTAAGCCTGTTATTACCTTTTTTCTAACTCTTTTCTACAAATGCAAGATATCCTTCTATCTACAGATAGGAATGCAAATGCTTTTGCTAATGCCATTATATGATTTTTTCATGAATGGGAAAAATATTCTGATTAAAAAACCTTGACATAATATTTTGAATAATCTACCAATCGATTGCCCAGATAAAAAGCTGATAGAAGGCATGTATCTAAAGAGTTCAATATTATATCCGTATGTTATCTTAATTAATGCATTAAGACCTGTGCACATAATTCACAAGTTTCATTAGAAATTGACAGCTGACCTCATTTCTCCACAGCATTTTTAAAGCACATCTATTTTGCCGCATCCAGTGTGCAAACTTACATTAAAGAAACCTTCGATTACAGAAGAAATTCACATATTTTAATATTAATTTCAAATAATTAGTTTCAAGGTGTACCAAGAGATACAAACCAAAGGAATAGAATGAGAGACCACAAAGACAACAAATGAGTTAGTAGTAGTTATGACACTTTTAACCAATGAAAAGGAAATATTTTTAACTTTGGCCAGTAGTTTCAGTTTGCTCATAGGAGAAACAAATTGTATATAACCTGATTTTGCTTTTTGCTAGTGAGAAGTCTATAGCATTTTCTGGACTTGGCTGGCACACACTTTAAATTACATGACCAGTAAATACACAATAATCTGGACATTGGCAACTCATTTACTTTCAGTGTTGGAAAAAGTACTTGACTATCAGAAATGAGAAAACACACTTGCAACAATTTACTGATTTGAATAGAGATTTCACCTTCAAATTGGCCATTCCATAAGACAAAGAACTCAACTAACCAATAACCAAAGCAAACAAAATGAACTATTTCAGTATCAGTAAGAAGAACTTGTTTTGTTTTGTCGTTTAGTGGGTTTTTAATTTTTCCAGTTTACATATGAACACAAAAAGCTCCAAATCCATTAAATATAGTTCAATAGTCCACACAGACTGCTGGAAAATCTTGTAACTACTGTTTTGTACTAAGAATAGTAAGGAGATGAGAGATTTTGTCACTGCCTAGACTTTTTTCATCTGAGTCAGACAATTTAGTGTCAAAAAGACCAGCACGTACACAGACAATATGTTTGAATCCAGGCCACTCCTTAAACTACTTGTAAGGCCCATGTGGGAGCAGAACCTACTCCCAGCATGGTCAGTACAGGCTCTGACTTGACTTCACAATGAGCTTCAGCTTCTCCCCCAAGGTGAACACCAGTATTTCAAGCTTGAAAGCTATTCTGAGCTGTTAACTGTGGACAGGCTGACTTTATTTATATAAGGTGGGCCAATTCGTGGCCTGGTTGCTAATCAGGTTTCTGATTTTCACAAAGTCAGCTTCTCTTCCATCTGTCTCTAGTGGTTGCATTGGTGCTCTCAATTGTCTTTCATGGTTTACAGAGGGACTTTTTTTAACATGGCCATTAACCCAAAGACTAGCTCAAAATTTGTATTTTTCTGTGAAGCATGAAGAGCAGCAGGGAAGAGGAAAGTACCTATGGTACCTGGGGAAAACCTGGCAGGTGGTGAGAAGCCAAATCCTCTGCACACTGAAGTTAAACATCTCAGATGGAGCGAAAGGACAGATGGAGCAAGACAGAAAAGTAGTTGTAATGTTCCATAGGACTAAAGTTTAGAAAATAGTGACACAGAATTCAGCAAGAAGCAACACGACTGGAGACATCAGGGGAGGGACAGATGGCAACATTTTAAATCTACAACTTCACTCAGACAAGTATCTTGAAGCCAGTATAATTTTAAATTCTATCTGACTTCTACAATGTAAGATTTGAAACAATGGAGAGGTGTATTATCATACTACAGAAACATCCCTAAGATCTTGGAATTTGTGATCATATTTGGACTGGAACAAAAAGGATGATTTTTTCCACACTGTGTAATGTTTCACATGAATCAGCAATGATGTTACACAAGGAAAAAAAAGAAGGGAGTGTATATTTCAGCCAACACTTTGTCCTCCAGACTAATTGTAACTAAGTCTCCCAAAAGATCTGCTCTTTAAAACTCATATTTTCAGGCAATTTACCACACACTCTTCATATTGCTCTCACTGCTCTCTTCTTCAACAGCTTCCTGAACACTTAATAATCCTGACTCTTGACATTTAAGAATATGCTTTGCTTCAGAAAAATGCGAAATCCCCCACACTAATCTCCATTTTACCCACCTCAATGCTCCCTCTCCCACTTATTTTCCAGATGGGCCCTGGAAAAGTTCTCTCTGATTTTTTTTTTCTTTATTAAGCTTCCCTTTCAAAAAAAAAAAACCAAAAAAACCGAACAAACAAAACCCACACACAAAACTAGCAACCATTTTTTTCCCCTGAAAATCTCAAAAATGGTGCCATATACGAACTATTTTTTAAACCTAGATTTGCTTTCTGCTGTTATGAAGCTAGTCCTCAAAATTCACCTGCTTCTCAACCTTCTACATGTTTTTCCTCTCAGCTTTTAGAAGCCTGGATGCTTCTTCATAATGTTCTCATTATTGTCCAAGTTTCTCAGACACATTCTGTGATTCCTCCTCCAGCAAGTGCTGGCAGTAGGAAGACAGAAAAAGAAAAGGCCAGTGCAGCTGTTCCAACCCCTTCCTGCCCCCTTCCCCCAGTGATATTCACATCTTCCTCTCTTCAGAGAGGAGACTTGCAAGTCTGGTTTTTTCCCAAACATCATCAGATGGTTGCTGATCCACAGGAACCTCTGTGGAAAACCCTGTGGGATACACTGCAATAACAGTTTTATCTGTTCTGGGGTCTAGGAAGCTCTTCCTTGCCAAACAGGATTTTTGAGTCCATTACAAATACAGTTATGAGAAATATGTGTAAACTCCAGTGACTGAAGCTGCTAGAGGTCAGGCAGATTCTTCTCCTGTGTTTCAGATAGTAGGAATCAAGATCAGGACAGACTTTTTAATTTCAGAATGTTTTGGTTTCAATTCACATCTGAGTCCAAACTCAGACATGTCGAATTTCTGTTTTCAAACAATAAATCGCCATGGCCCACTTCATCACTATTTCAACTTATATAGTGAATTAGGGGAAAATAATAACAACAACAAAAGGTGAAAATGTTGTCTTTCAAAAGTTACAGATATTAAGATGCCTACTACATAAACTGATACCCAATTACGTTGCTTGTCATGCTAAAGTGTAACATTCACAACATACATGTCTACATGCACATCTAAGCATATATATTTGTATAAAAGTAATTGCACATTCAGACACTCTGTATAGGCACAAGAATATTTTGAAAGCACTACTTCTATACTTGTTGAAGTAGAATATTAAGGTATACTAAAGTCAACAGAGAGCAGGGAAAGCTATATTTTATGTTGAGGAAAGATTCGTTCTTTGGTTTCACACAGAAGCTGTTACTACTTGGCAGCTCATCTTCTCCTGCATGAAAACAAATGAAACTCGTGAAAATGAAAACAAACAAAAAAATTGCCACAGGTTTAAATGTTTTTGGTTACTTGTGCTGTGTTGGAGAAGTCAAGTTTAACTTTTCACATCTCCCATTTAACTAATGTTATTTTCATAATATTGTGGATGAATGAAAGCAATTGGTCTTGTGGTTTCTACGGAAGTTCACTTTTATTGGATATGAACATGTGGAAAGTGCAAATGATATTTCCTGCATTCATTTTGGAATTGATGTGAATACTGAAAGAAAGTATTCTCACCATCTATACAGTTTAGGACAGACAGAAAGGTCACTTTTTTATAGGAAACCTCAGAGAGAACAGAGGTGTGCCCTTCTGTAACTCCTGTGCTTTAGATATAATGCATTTTATTGCCATGCTGTGTTCTATGAACCAGAGGCATCCCTTCTACTAATTTACCAGGTTAACCTATGGTATCATTGTACTGAAAAATCATGTGCCCAGAGCCAGAGAATGCCCTCATGGTACATCCTAGGCTCTAGAATATAATTTTGGACTGAGTACATGTTATGCTATAAACATACATATTTTCCTGCCCTTTAAGGTACAGAAAAACTTCACTGCTTGTGAGTAACAACCACTGTCATGATTTTTCCTGTTGTTCTGTATGATTTAATCAACTAGAATTAGCCCTTGCAAATAGATGCCAGGCAGGCAGGAGGGCTCCTTTGTTTCTGCAGAATCACAGAGTATTACGAGTTGGAAGGGACCCACAAGGATCATCTAGTCCAGCTCCCCATCTAATGCCCATGCAGGGACCGAACCCACACCCCAGAGCTGTGGACATAAACCTAGTTCCCTCACAGACTCACAGGCCACTCTGAGCCCAGTTACTAGATGAGAGCAGTACCGCCTCATCTGTGTGCAGCATAGAGAATGCTCTCTAAACAGCATTAGTTACTTTTACAAACAGGCACAGAATACAGGCTGACTTCAGCTGGAGAGAAACAGCTTCTATATAGGCTCACAGGCTGCTTCCCTTCCCAGATCATGGATTATGGTCACTCTCAACAGCACAATGCTGCAGCTAAACAATAAACCTGGAAATCAGACTCGCTAGTGAATGTTTCTCTTGATCTGCCTCTGAAATGTAGCTAATATCCAGCTACCTGACAGCGCCCCGGTGAAGCAGAATGTTGTACACTATGTTTGTTTGTACGCATCTGAACTTGCTGTATTCCAAATATGAACAAACGCTTTTGAGATTCTCCTCCTCTTCATGAGCAAGTTTTATAGAGATACACAGGCAGTGTGGTGCTGACAGTCACTACAGATTTAGGAAATATTCAACCAAAAAGTTTAAGAAGCAGAAGCCAAACATCTCCTTAAATTTAACCAACTGTGAAGCAGTTACTAGAAGGTTACCAGGAGACAAGGCCACATAGACACAGTTCTTCATTTATTCCCCTCCATCCTATAGAAATTAGTGAAAGATATATTATTATCCAAAGAAAAAAAAGACTTTTTAATTTCCCATTCTCCTTGACACAAACTAAAATAAAAATCCCTTGCTACTAAAGCTGAAATCTGCCATCCTGCTGCTAAGATAGAATAGTGTCTGTTTCCTGAGATCAGAGTCTGCTATAGGTTACCATCCCTACACTATGGGAAGAAAAGTCTACAAGTAAATAAATGAGCTGCCAACGTCTTATTCTGTCTGCATCTACCCCTTCCCTCAAAACCCTACAAAATGGAAGAAACTGAAGAACATGGCATACCCTCATTAAATGAAGTTGCAAAGCTCAGGGGCTGATTAAAATCTTCCTTTTCCTCCTTGTGTTGCATCTCCTGCAGTAGTTTCCTTTGAAGTAAAAAGGCAAACAAACAAGCCCAGCTGTTGTCAGTGCTCTTTATGAGTCACTCAGTAGCAGATGCTGAAAAAGCTGTGCTTCTAAATGCAACACCTGCTGCTGAACCTGGATTTCCAAGCCACAGCACTATACACACAAAGAAAGATCAACTGGCTAGGTATGTATCACTAATAGCCACTCTTTGAGTAAAATCAGAGGGAGATTGTCAGCAGGAAATTGTAACCAAAAGCTCTAGAGCCACTACAAAATCTGCACTAGTTCAGCAGCACAGGATTTCTTCAAAAAACAAAAAAATTGCAATTATTAAACTTACACTGTTAGATAAACAATTTGAAGACCAGCCTAACTTTTTCGGCATGTACCTGTGTCTGGTTACTGCCACAACAAACACAAATTCCGTGCTGTCTTAGGCAGACATTTCAGGAAAACGCTTCTTCTGGTCACAAAAGTGACATATAAAGGAATTAAATCCATCTTTCTTTATGTAAACAATGGGTTTACACGGCTATCATGAAAACTGCTTACTGAACAAGTTCAGGGCAAAACTAAATATTTCTCTATTTTGGAAGGAGAGAAGGAGAGTAAAGATTATTTCTGAATTGGCATCAATTTTTTCATCTGATCTACAGTGCGACATTCAAAATTTTTATATTAAACAATGTAGAAGTCAGTAAATCTTAGTACCTGACTAAAAAAGAAAATAGCAACACAGACACCGCTTGAATGAGCCTCAGTTAAAAACACATGGATTGTAACCCCATGGCCTCTTGCATGTACTCATGAGGGTCCTACTGCCCACCCAGCCTCCCTGCTTGCCAGTTGACCATAGCCTGACCATACCTCTCAGGGTTGGCGTCTTATTTCTAATTTTCTAAATCCATGTTGTACTTTTTTGTTAAAAATCACTACTGCAACTTAATCCTGGCAACTATACACATCCAGTATCTCCTGAACACAAAGTATAACAGAGTAGTCAACAGACAGATGTCACTACATCTCAGGAAACAAGCTTGGCTCTAACAAAATACCCTTAATCCTCAGAAGGTGGCTCCTTGTGATCGGAGTCAGTGCAGTGTCACAGCTAAATCTGCTCACCAACCATCAACACTGTGGCTAGCCTTTATCTCCTTTTTTCTCAAAGTATTTTCTTCCCAAAACTTATTCTTCCTTCCATTTCTGTTAGAGTATACAAAACAAAGCAGTTCCTAATCTCTACTTTGATCTGAATTTCTCTGGCAATGACCATTGATTTTCATTAATGCTCCGAGCTTCTCAGAATGGCACAGACTATGATCTCCTGCTGTAAAAGCTGCAATCAGTGGGTAAACTGCTCTCTATGAGCCGTGGCACACCACCAGTGAGGCTCACAGTCATGCTGTGGTATCACAAATGGCCTGTGCTGCATTTATCCCTGGTGCTACCCCTCTGCATCTCCCTGCCTGCTGCCAAATCTTAGCTTAACCTACTGGTGCACAGCAGGTTTCTATACCTGTGAGAGCTGAAGGTCCAGCTGCAGCACTTGATCCCATGCACCTCTGCAGGCACTTTCTACCAGGGGCATGTGGAAATGCCTTCAACAACTCCAGGAGCAGGCAGAGAGGATCCCCAACAGACCCCAGCACAGTGCTGAGAGCAAGTGGAGTTGCCACGTGTTCCCAAGCAATGCCATTTCACAAGAATGGTGCGGTCAACATCACAGCAGCCTTTGAAAAGCAGCATGAGCATGGCCAAGGCACCTAAAATTACCTTATGATGATGCTTTTCATGGTTTGGAACCCAACCACTAGCTGGTAATATTCCTTGGAAACCTCACGGACACATAAGTATTGACCAGAATATTCAATTTTTCAATTTTCAAATTTTTCAATTTTCAATTCAATATTCATTTTTTCTATTTCAATTATCTCATTTGTCATGTAAATCATACATGTGACAAACTGAAATGCTGCATGCCAATCTCAGTGTGAAATAATTACCCTTGCAAGCGATTTTGGTGGAAAATGACCAGAAAAAAATTTATAAATCCCTGGTCTGTATTGTTACAGTGTGTTTTGTACCTATTTACTACTGTATAAGTGGAAAACAATTCTAAAGGTAAGGATCTCTTCGTGCAGGAGGTAACTTAACACTCAGTGTCAGGTCCAGACCATGTTTGTTACCAGTGGGTTCACTGCTGGTTTGCAGGAATAAGAGGAACACAAATAATTTCGTACATGGCATACATGCACCTGCAAGAAAATGAATAGGAAAAAAAAAACCTAAAAGAAACATCTCAGAAGTGTCAGAATTTGCTGCATTAACTATCCAAGCTCAGATTCCCAGCCAGTGTGAGGTGGAATTGTAAAAGTGAAACCAAGCAGAATGTGCAGAATTTAGCAAAGCTTGACATATTTTCTCAGGTCTGCACATTGGGAAAACCGTAACACTTACCATATTTGTCTCCTGAGTGTTGCATTTCATCTTTTATTGTCACCCAATGCAGAAACATACCAATAATTGTAGTGTATCTGCACTTTACATTTACACTGTCTAAAATATTATTTGTATGTGTCCTGACCTAACAAAAGCACCAAAAGAGGTTCCAAAGTGGTCCCAAAAGAGTATAGTTTTCTTCTGTTTGTATGTTGGGTCTTTTTGGTTTGGGTTCTTTTCAGGTAGAGAGGTGTCAGGATCTTCTGGCAATCAAAATAGTAAATTGATTTCTTTTGTTCATTAAAATTATCATTTCAAGTGCATGTGGTCTTTAACCATATTCCTTTTGTGCTGTAGCTCAGTTGTGTGTTCCTAAAACCTGTACAGGGTTTTTTCACTCTGTATACAATACTAAGTGTAACTGAGGAGTTAGAGGGGTAACGTAATGAATCTGACTCAAACATTTCTGTGGGAATATGTCCCTAGTTCTGAGCGCATTGCTCATAGCGATTTCCTTCAGATTGATTTACTGATTCTATTGAAGCAGCCTATATTGTTATTTCATAAAGTCAGTTTACAAGTTTCTTTTAGAAGGTTTTTATTGTGTTGCCTGCTTACCTCACAATAACAAAAAGGCAGTACTGAGATCACCTGAGGTACCAATTAAAGTATTATGAAAGGCTGAAGTTCCAGAGTGCTCATGGGAAAGTGTTACTGAATACAAGACTGGTAATTCTTATGGTAACTTGATATAACTGTTCAACTCTCCTGTGAAGTTTCTACTTTGACTGTCTACTTATTCATCACTCTGAGAAATTATAATACAATTTATAAAGCATACCAGGACTAGTCTTAGTACAAACTGTGATGCACTCTGGTCTTAGGGAGTGTTAGAAAGCAAATTGGCCTCTGTGATAACCAAACTCACAAGGCTTATCTGCCAGTAGTTTTGGTCCATTACACTTGATGTCTACTAAGGTATTTGTGCTTGTGCAATGAGAGAAGTTGTTTCTGTATGAAAAAAAGCAATGGCACCAACAAACCTCTCTGTCTCACTGCTGAGAAGCTGTGTTCTTCAATTCTCTTTGAAGATCATGTCTCCTCTACATTTGATAAATTATTCCCTCCTTGCTTAAGTCAACCTTTAAAAAAACATGGAGCAATTAATTTGCTAAGAACAAACATAAGTTATCTTTTCTGCCTCTGTAAGTGGAGAAAAATCAGATGTTACGGATCTGATGTGGAGAAAGCTGGGGAGACAGCAGTTTTAAGCACTGTTACGAACTCTGGCCTCTAAAAAGACATTTTTGAAAGATAAAAAGAAGTTTATGGAGTGCTCACAGGCACAGATGTCTATTCAAGTCTTCAGTTTTACAGAGTTGCTAACATAGGGGATGAAATTTGCCTTTCTTCCTTTATACATTCCAAAGGGAAAAGATGAGAATTTTAAGTGAAGAGGTTGGTTCCACATTCCGCAAAATGTTTAGTAACGAAACTGACCCTCCTGTTCAGTTTTTACTCAGAGGTTCTCTCCTTACAAGAAGGCTCAAGTGACCCAAGATGACCCTTAAGCACTTAAGTTCAGACATGTTTCTCCCCACACCCCTTTGGGTATCAGCTCCCTTCCACTGTGCCCTGATTCCCACATTGAAGACTCTCACACCCAATGGGCCGGAGTCAGGTAAATAACAAATGCAGAAATTTCCTCCCCTGATTCTGAGGTGGGTTTGCTGCTGTTAGAAGAGAATTTTGTGAGCTAAAACTCGGATGTATTGTCTCTTATAACCTTCCCTTCTGGGTATGCCTGGGTAACTTCTGCTGTTGGGAAAAAAAAAATACTGGAAGGTATTCTGAATTTCTATGAAAATCACTGGCAAATTCAACAGCAGCAGATGAATCCTGGCCTGCATTAGGAACAGTNTAAATTCAACAGATGAATGCATGCAGATGAATGCATGTGTATTCTGCAAGCCTCACACATTCACAGCTTCAAGTGTGGACACATGAAGACACAGTAAATTATGTTTCAGTGTCTGAGAATCATTGTGGTTGGATCTATTCAGTTTCTTTCCATGTCCGTGAAAAGAAACCACTTGCTTTTTTCCAAACATGGGCCATCCTAATCTCTAAATGATAGTGCAGTAGGAGGATATCTTGGACAAGCTTATTACCAGTTTTTTGAAGAGTACTTTGGGGTTTAAAAACACAACTAATACCTTTAAGTCTTTGACAAGCATAAAGATCCAAAACAATAATTTCTATAGACATTTCATGAACACACTGTTTTCTAACATGTCTCAGCTTATGGAGTCACTGCACATTGTTACAAAGGTGCCAGTGCCAATGTGGCTTTTTCCAAAGAATCCTGTCACCCTTTTTGTCAGTTTTAAGGACATACAGGCCTCGGAATGTCTGCCTCTGTCTGAATGGGCATAAGCATCTTCACTGTGGCAGCTATGAGAATATTAAAAAAATCTTGTTCTCAGTTGCTTGAAAATGTGTACACAAACAGAAGCTCGTATTGGTGACCTAATTTCAGTTTCTGTTATGATACTGCTAGCACTTTTTCATTAAAAAATGCTTATTTTTAATTTCATAAATGAAGAATTGTGATATTCTAGGTCCCTACTGGTGTTTACACATCACAACACAGTCCCATGACTGCACTAGGAATACCTGAATCCCGAGACTGGCTGATGCACCACGGCCCTGATGCATCAGAAGAACCCCTCCCATTAGTCTGTCATATAAACAAACTCATCTCCTGGTTCAACCATATCCTCTGTCCCTTGAGGGCCTCCAGTGAGAGGCTCGAGAGGACCACTAGAACACCAGAAAGATTTGTGGAAAAGGAATTTTCTGCAGCTCATTCCTGACACCTTACTAATGCTCACCTTCCTCTGCACATAAATTTACAATCTGAGAACACGGATAATGGAAAGCAAATACTCCGCTGCTTGATAGATCTGCTTTCATTTTAAAATGGATTGTCATGCTTTTGAAAGGGTCCCGTGGACAGCAACAGAATTGATTGCTTATTAGTGTTTTCCTGTGGTGGGTATGCTTGAAAAATCTGTCCAAGAATTGATACTTTCAATTGTTATGTATGAAGCACTTGACATGCAGAGCAGTGACTCTGAAATGGCATTGCATTTGTTCTGACATGCTTCCTGTGGATACAGTCTTAATATTGTAGACTAACATCCTACCAACCAACTCTATTTTTCGTCTTTGGGAAAGATTTTGTACTTTCCTTTGCAGCTGCAAAAGAATTCAAGAAAAAAGTGTCTTTTTGAAACTTTGCATATACAAAAAACAATGCAGAGTGGGAAACCACACAACAGGTACATGATGTGTATTATCTGACATATATGTCAGTTCAGTATTTACAGTTCCAGATCTATCAATCAATGTAAAATTTCCAATAAAGTTCTTGCTTATCAGAATTTTTTAGTAATAAACTTAGCTGAGCAACCACTGTCAACATTAAATAAAAAAGTAGATTAAATCTACAAAATTATGTTTTTTGTAATTGTACACATTGCTTTTCCAAGTGAGTGCAAGCTGGCACCTATCTCCGGATACATAGTTTTAGAACTGAAAAACTTTTGCTAAAGGAAAGAAATGCTATAGCCCACCTAAATAACGTGACAGCAGGTGACATGTGAATAAGCTTTGTCATAACTTGTCCTGGCTAAGGAGCATAATGAAAAACTGAGACAGATGTGACAGCTTCTGGACACCCATGAAATGGGGAGACACAGCTGTTATTACAAGAGCTCAAAATCTTAATATTAGATCTTAAGAAGGACTTGAATAACTAAAACTCCAGATTTCTGAAGCAAAACTCTGAACAAAAAATATTTGTAGGACTTAGTAGTTATCATCCATTTATCATAATTAGTGATGTGTGGGACAGGAACACTTTCTTTCATAATATTAATGAGCATACTTACAGTTTATATATTAAGGATCTAGCCCCTTACCATGTGCAACCTTATCAAATTTACATTTCTTATATTTTATTTGATTTTTTCTAAGTATTTTCGTCTCCCTCAATTTCTCCCCGAGCTAGGAACCGTGAAGATACAATGAATTATGCTGTCAGTAAAACCATAAATTGTTGCAGAGAGGTACAATCTCTTTCTTGCTAGTTATCAACCAAGAGGTGTCCTTACAATTATTTGTTTGTTTAACAATTTTATGTATACTATTGTCAGGCTGACTGACAGTAACAAAGATAAAACAACAAAGAAAAGATAAATAACAGGAAACAGAAAATGAAGGAAATGGTAGCACAAACACTATTAGGAGCTCCAATGGACCACAGACTAAGAGTGAGAATGATGAATGTGATAACCTGAATATAAATGTGTTTCAAATAAATCTCCCTTATTGTTCACACTTGCATTTATCTCCTTGATTTGGGTAATTTGCATAACCAGAAGAAAATTTCCTGTCAAAAAATGTAATAAAATGCTTTCATTCCAGTGTGGTATCTCCATGTGTGAGCTAGTCTAGGAAAGTCATAAGTATGTTAATGAAGTAAAATTTTGAGGTCTATGTACAAATAAAGAATATTTGTATGGAGAGAATGGAGAGAACACAAGTGAGACTGTCCTTTTTCAAGGGTCATCTTCTCTAAGAATGCTTGATAAACGTGACTCCAGGAGGCCCAAATCATAAAAAATCAAACACCCTACGAAGTCAGACTTTTCATATTATATTCTATTAATCCAACTTTTGAATAAGTTATGCAACCGAAGTCTTGACCAAGAAGGATTGTTAAATAATCCATGATGAATTTGGTAAGTGACACTTTTCTCATTATGAAATACCTTTGGAGACAGATTTTGCATAGTGGGCTCAAAGACCCTGGAAAAGACACCCCACTGTACCCAGTTTAATAAAGAAGAAAAGACTTGTCTACAATCTGACCTACATCAGATGGAATTTTGCAGTGAGTGAAGCCTACAGTCTCTCTTCCATTAATTTTCATCAGATTTACTCTCTCTTTTACCTGCTGAGATTTGGCATTACTAAACTGGAATCTCCTACAGATTTATCTCAATTTGTCTTCCATAAAGAGTCAACTGCTTTGTGCAAATCTGATGAGAAGAGGAAACAGAAACATACTGTTTCAGAATGAGCAATGTAAATTTGTGTTTGTGACAGATAAAGCTGCCTGACACCAGGTTATAAATTTTTTTCAAAGGTTCTATTTACTGGCCATAAATTTTGACAACTACTAGTCAATGAAATCTCAGCATGGTTTAATTCCAAAAATGTAAGAGCTACCTCTGGTCCTGATTCATGATAGGCTGTTAACCCTTTGCACAGATTGAAATTCATATAATTTCATCACCTTTAATCACTCATTTTTTTAAGGAATCCCACTCCTTAAACAAGTTAACTATCATGGAACCAGGATACTCCCATCAAAAATATCAGTTTATATTTATGACCCTCTCTATGGACAGATTTTGAAGGATACTTCAGACCGAAGGCAGAGCAATGGGACTAGTTTCACTCCTATAATATGAAAGACAAGTAATTTAGCAAGATTAATACTAAAGGCTCAAGAAAATTTAAACTGAGGCTGCCACGAAGGTTTCTCTACTAGAGATAAACAGTGGCTATTAACCTGCAACTATGGGCCTCTTACTTTGTCAACAGTAAGAGCCTCTTTGGGTGCTTAAAACACATTTATGACTCCAAAAACAAACACATTTTTTCCTTTTAAATTGTTTAAAGTTGAAAGTTCTCTAAGGCATGTGTGATGATTTAGACCAGGACCCTATGGTCTGAATAAAAGCCCTTAGGTTTACTTCAATTTAAGAGAAGAATTTTAACATCAAAATACAATAAACATTAAAAAAAAAAAATCCGATTTTAAAAATTAGATTAAATATCTCAAAAATTGCATTTTTTTTCTATAAAGAGTTCAAGTCAACACTAATTTAAAGAAAAACTAGTTTAAACTGTTATTTTCCTTTAACTGAATCTGAATCAATTCCATATATTTCTGGTGCCTGCTTAAATTAAAATTTACTTCAAGTGTTTTATGGTAACATATAGTAGTTTCATTCTTGCAGCTCTGGTTTCCCACTCTGTTGGTTCTTCTATTTGTCCCTATCCCTTATTTTCTTCATGGTAAGAAGGTATTTGTTTGGAAGTAGCCATACAAACAGTGAATATAATAGAATCACTTCCCAGGAGCAAAGGAAACTGAACTGCTGAAGTGAGAGTGTAAGTGACATTACAGTGGATTTCTTCTATCATAACTGTTTCAGTCAAGAACAAAACCTCTTCTTATCCTAAGAGCAGAAGGAA
>WEKX01007686.1:9388-27268 GCA_013390025.1 Pitta sordida
GGGAGGAGTCGAAGAGGCTCCCCAGCGCTCCTGATTGGCTGGGGGTGGAGCAATGGGCGTGACCTGCATGCATATTAATGACCTGCACGTATCTGCAAGTTTGACGTTTTGCGACGCCTGTGGCCTGTCCCATTCCTCGTGAAGGACGGGGTATAACTGTATATTCAGAAATAGCCTTTTTCCCCCTGTTATTTAAATGTGAGCGTTCCGATCTTTGTGTAATAAAAGCAGTGTTGTAGCCAGAGAAGTCAAGTCAGTTCATTTAAGAAAGAAAAATAGTCACTGACAAACACTGAGTGTCCATAATGCATGTAGTCATTTGCTGCTTTCAGACGTTTCCTTTGTAAGACATTTTCCCACACAGAAAAGGACAGATTTTCCAGTATCTGGAGTATCAATTGGCTTAACTGTCCATCTGTCTCCTAATTGCTTTTTCACCAATACAGATGCATGTGCAGTGGAGAAATGAAGGTGTTGAGACTCAAATGCAAGGAAATGATGTTACGTTTTTGGCTCCTTGTGCTTGTACAATTTTGTACGACCAAATTGCAGGATTTTTTTTTTTCTTCTGGACATGAACTTCAATCAGGTAGTTTGGTGAGACATTTTTTTCCTCATCAACATCTCCATGTGCTCTTGATTGAATCATGAGTCAGGAGCAGACTCCACTTGGAGACATATCACCAGTTCAGGCTGCACAGTCCTAAGTCATCTCTCTCTTCTCTAGCTTGGTCTGCTTGTCTGTTTTTCTGTGAAATACAGTTATACCCCGTCCTTCGTGAGGAAAGGGACAGGCAACGGCCCTGTGTCGCCCTGTGCAAGAGATTCCTCACATTCTGTTGTTTCTCACATTTGAGAGTAAAGAGCTCATGTTTATCAACAAGAGTCAGGATTAGGGACAGGGCAAGAATGCTTTATATTCCACTTAAAAGTATTACTCGAAAGCTGATTGAAGGTCTGATGTTATTCTCCTTGCTTCCAGCCTCAAGAAACCACTTCAAGGTATCATACCTTCAAAAACAAGTCTTTTAAGAAATCTAAGGTCTGTGTAATCTGCAAACAAGTAATTGACAGACAAGGAATTTCCTATAGAGGTAAGTAATGTATGATGTGGTGTTTGTTTTCTTACTGGGTAAAGGAAATGAGTTTTGTATTGATGTTAAAATTTCTAGGTATCCATGTTTCTGGAATTCCCCCTGGACTAAGTGTTGCCTTGGTTTATTTCCTTCCTTTGTATAATAGTCAGGCGGGGATCGGTCTCTTCTCTCAGGCAACTGGCCACAGAACAAGAGGACACAGTCTCAAGCTCGATCAGGGGAGGTTTAAACTTGATATTAGGAAAAAAATTCTTTACCTAAAGGGTGATCTGCCATTGGAATGGGCTGCCCAGGGAGGTGGTGGAGTCACCATCCCTGGAGGTGTTTAAGAGTAGGCTGGATGAGGCACTTAGTGACATGGTTTAGACGGTGGGTTGCTGTTGGATTATAGATTGGACTTGATGATCTCCAAGGTCTCTTCCAACCCTGCCAATACTGTGAGACTGTAATAATTGTCCTGGTTTAGGGACAGTTATACACTTTAACTTTGGAACACTGAACCTTGAGATACAGGAAGGAAAGTGCCCTAGGGTGGTGTGTATATATTCCCTATCTTTGTGTTTTGGCTTCAGTTTATGAGGGATTTTGTTGTGGATACTGGTCCTTATCGGCACTAAGGTAATTTTCTCTCACTCTATCCAGAAGAGGAGGAAAAAAAACCAAACCAAAAACTGAGAAGTGGCAGTTGAAGAAAAAACCCATTTTCAGTAGCAGACACACAGCAGCAGAGGCAGGGAGCAGGTTGGAACTCTCTGACACAGCTGCATTTGTGTGGAGCTGGAGAGGGGCTCTAGTGGGTTTGCTCCAGCTTTGCGAGAGCCCTGTATTTTTGGTTTTTTCTTTCTTTTTCCCCCTTTTTTATTGTTTTCCTTGGACATTTTTTTTTCTTGCTGCCCTCCAGCCACTAGAAGAGGGAGAGAGGGACTGTAATTCCCTTCCCCTACCCCCCGGGGGTTCTTCCTGCTCATCTCTTGCTTTCCCCTGGAGTGCCTGCATCAGGACTCTGAGCTCTAGCTGCTCTCNCAGGACTCTGAGCTCTACCTACGCTCTGTGCACCTGAGGAGTTTCTTCTGGGACTGTCTGGTGGAATTTCATCGAGGCCGACAGGACTCTTCACATTCAGGACTTTTGCATGACAGGACTCTTTACATCACAGGACTTGTGGGATATTTCAGGTTTTCCTTTTTAATGCTATTGTATCTTAACTTGTCTGTTTACTGAAGTAAATAGTTTATACTTTCCACACTTTCTTTGGCTTTTTTTCCGAACCTGGTGAGGGGGAAGGGGTGGTTTTCTTCTGTTTTGGTTTTTTCTTTGGCTCAGCCCCAATTTGCCTCAAACCTCATCAGAAAGAAACACTTGTCTATCAGATATGAATATATATATATTTTATATGTATCTAAACAAAATAAACACAGAACAAGAAAACAATATTCCCAGAAATACTGAAGAACTCCCTCTCCCCCCCCCGCCCGCCATTTGGACTGATTGATAGGTCTTTGACTGGTCTCTGTGGTCAAACAGGGTGGCAGCCATGGCAGGCGGCAGTCCAGAACTCCTTCACGGATGGATGAGGGTTTAGGGTAGAGGGAAGGAGGAACCTCTGGATATGAAGGTTGTTCTCCAAATGAGCTGGTTTGATCTGTTTGGACAGCAGCCAAGCGGCTCTAGGGGCACCAGAAGGAGCTGATCTGAGTTGCCTCTGGCTCTGAAGAATCAGTCGGAAAGCTTCCAGTGCTTTTCACGGACCAGAAATCGCTCCTTGGCTGTGCCTGTGCACTCTGTCTGGGGTGCTGCCCAGCGCTCACACTGGCCATGTGCTCCCATGGCTTGTGGCGTCCCAGTGGCACCGGGTGAGGTCATGACACAGGGCCAGGCAGGTGCTGGGAGGGCCACATGCTGTGCGGGGCTGTCCCGTGACCTTCTGGCAGCTGAGGGGGGAAAGATTGGGGCTGCTGCCACCATGCCACGGCTCACCCCACCAAGCTACCCATACCCTGAGCCCAACGAGCTGCTGCTGGCCTGCATGTGCCTCCTTGCAGCATGGAGCCATGCCCTGGACCCGGTGGGGAATGGGATGCCTGTGGGTCTCTTCTGCGGTAGCACAGGAGAGACATCAGAAGCAACAGCACCCCCTGTGATCCCCTTGTGGCAGCCGCCACCCCGCAACCGCCACCCTGCGACTGCTCAGTTTCCAAATCAGGAAATGTGTGACCCTCTTTCTCTGAGGCATGAAGGTTTTATGTACATTAATTTGCACAAAATGACAAAACCAGCTACTTATTATGTACTTTACTTTTTCCAGTTGCATTATGCTCTGTCTAATCCTTAGTCCTTTAGTCTAATCACGCACAGAAAGAATCAAATCTCCTGGATACACAGACTAGAGACTCTCTGCCTCTGGCATTGTTTGGTGCTCCTTACTGCTCTCTTCCCTCACTCTTCTCCCTTGCTGTCCGGAATTGTGCATACTTCCCTCTTCTCCATGGGATACCTGTGATGAAGTTAAATCTTGGGAAAGCTCAATAGTTCCTTTCTACAAGCTGGTTAGATATAGGGCTTTTGATCCCCAGTACTGATTCTCCCTGTTTAATGTTCTACTCTGGTTATTCCTTGTTAAGGAAACTGTTTCTTTATTTGCTGTATGCATGGTTTACTTCCTAGAATGAGAATGCTATTGTGTCTTCATCGATGAGGTAGTAGCTGTTTTCACTGTGAGGTGTTTGCACCAACTTCCAGTTCGAGTTGAATCTCCTTATCCCACCTCCCTCTCTCCCCTGCTCTTCATGGAAGGAACCCTTTGAGGATCTGAGAGGGTGGTGAGAGACTTGAATGTTGAAGGAATATGGCCATTTCCTGAGCTATGGACAGACTTTGCAGATGAACAGCTGTATGTTCAGCATTGTAATTGTCATCATAGGAGTGGTAGTTATGTGTGCACTTCTTTAGCATATTTCTTCTAACTGTCCTTCTGGATGTTGGTTCCAAAGTTTTTAGGATTTATATGTTTTCAACTTAGCAGAAATAGTATTTTTTGAAGGTAGCCTGCTTAGTGAAAGAACTGCCAAAAGACCCTCTTGAGCAGGTTCAGTGTAAAAAGTATTGTACCAGAAGAGGATCAGTACTTTGAATCATATAATCATTTAGACTGGAAAAGACTTCTAAGGTCATTGAGTCCAAGCACTAACCCATCACTTCGAAGTACACCACTAAACTATTTCCCTTAATGCCACATCTGTTTGTCTCCTAAATGCCTCTGGAGATGGTGGTTCAACCACTTCCCTCCAACATATTCCCCATCAAAATACTTTCATGTCTGTGATACATCTGTGTTTATATATAAATCAGTCTGGGATAATTTTCTCTAGGTTTCTGGATGCGATTTTCAGAAGGAGCCCCTTGATACTACCACATAGTCCCTTTTGTTGATTATGAGCACCAGGCAGACCCACTGTTCTTCTTTGCTGTTGTAATGTTTTGATTGTTGGCTGTTTGATACTTATCTGTGGGATGGAAGTAAACAGGATTTGCACAGTGATGTGATGACTCCAAATAGTTTCAAGTTAATAAGAACACATTTGTATTTTGACTAACCGCATGGACTTCATAAAGCACAGTTTTGTAAAATCTAGAACTAAAACTGATCTCTTTCCTTGTCAGCACTGCAGTACTTACTATGTATGCTACAGTAATCCCACACCTCTTTGCAGCTTGAATTTTGTGACTTAAAAATGTTGTGGTATTTCTCCCTCAGTCTTTCCCAGGGTTTTCTGCCAACCGATGGGTGAAGCCTCCCAGCGGACCCCAGACATGTCCTGCCGCTTGTCTGTCCCAGCACACGGCACAGGGAGGGGCCGGGAACACCCCTTGGCTCACCGGGGCTGAGGGGGTGTGGCAGTGGGCATAATTAATTTGCAAGTGTATGAGCCACTGCTCTTTGCGGAATTCAGCCATCGTGGCACTCATTCAGACCTCTGTGAAATTTGAGGGGTTACTGTGGTACTGTGTGAAACTCTATTAATGTGAAGAAGAATAAACTAGCTGTTTCAGAGTCAAATACTGATGCTTCTGCATTGGTAAATTCTACCTGATGTTGCTGAATAAAAGTGTGCAAGTTCGCATTGCAGGAAGGTGGGGGGTGGGAGGGGGAGAAGAAAAGCCTTTAGTTAAGAACAAATAAAGTTTCTTTGTCTATTAATGAGAAAAATCTTTCTTTTTAATAGTTTCTTCTCCAAAAATGACACCTCTTTGTATAGACTACAGGTTCCTTCCAGACTCTGTCATATCAGTTAAAGGGAAGTCACATGTAAGAGAAATGAGGAGAGGGGGAGGCTCCGGATTGGTCAGTATGTAGTATTTGTTTTTCCTTTAGCAGTGAGTCATCTACTTGTTGTAAGAAAAAAAAATCCGTAACTGGGTGTTGTGTTGGTTAAATAAGCTTTCATTAGTATGTGGCAGTCATTTTGAGTATGTGTTGTTTAGCCTTGTGTAGTGGTTTGACCCTGGTTGGATGCCAGAGATTCACCAACAGCCATTCTCTCACTTCATTCCACTCCCCACCCCATACAAACAGAGGGAGAGAGGAAAAGAAAAAAAAACCCGAAGGGTTTTTTCTACAGCAGGAATGAGGACTATTAGAAATCTTTTACTGTCACAGGCAAAATAAGCTCCAAAGTGGGGATGTAAAGGATTTATTTCTAACAAGATCAGAGCTTAACATGAGGAGTATCATCTTAAAGGCAATCTTCTTCCCCACCCCTCTGTCTTTCACAACAGATACCACATTCCTCCTTTCTTCCTGAAGGCAGGGGAGGGGGACAGGAGTAGGGTTAAGCCAGGCAGTTGGTGTTTCTCTGCCGCTGCTCAGGGGAGGAGGCCATTTCCCTGCATTCCATGGGGTCTCTCCCACGGGAGAAAGTCTTTCATGACCCTCCCCAGTGTGAGTCCAATCGCAGGGGCAACAGCTCTTCCATACTTTTCTGCCCATGGATCACTCCACAGGGTGCAGTTCTTTGAGCACTGGCTGCTTCAGTGTGGGTCCCATCCCAAAGCACACAGATCCTACCAGGTACAGTTCTGCCACACAGCGTGGACTCCTCTCCACAGGCTCCACATCTCTCCTGGCACTCTGCTCCAATGTGGGCTCCAACGGGCTGCAGCCTCCCTCCAGCATCCACCTACTCCAGTGTGGGCTCCCTCTCCCTCCAGACTACAGGTGGATCTTCTGTATCCCTGTGTTCTCTCCATTCTATGGGCTGCAGGGGGACAGCCTGCTTCACCGTGGTCATCACCATGGGCTGCAGGAAGATGCTTGGAATACCTGGACACAAACCTCAGCCAAGCACAGCCTGCCCTGCTTCTCCAACACTCCGGAGGAGCAGGCGAGGAGCGGCTCTAGCCCTGGCCCCACTAGCTCATTCTGGGCAGGGCGGCTGCACCTGCCTCTCTGCTCCTGGGCCTCTGGAGAAAGAGACCACCAGCCCAGACCCCCTGGTGGCCCCCGCTGCTCTCCTGCCTCCACTGTTGTAAGTTGTGTTAACATATGTTAATTAACATACAGTTGTTAAGTCACGTACAGTA
Source organism: Pitta sordida (assembly GCA_013390025.1). Classification (NCBI taxonomy): domain Eukaryota; kingdom Metazoa; phylum Chordata; class Aves; order Passeriformes; family Pittidae; genus Pitta; species Pitta sordida. The sequence goes on from WEKX01007686.1 coordinate 16,066, forward strand.
AATAAGTCCTGGACTGTTAAATTGAGGATGTAGCATAAAGTGGTAGTAGAAAGTATATTTTCTCATCAAATTACAGTATCTCTGTACAATAATATCTCACCTATCACAGGGGGTTGGTTCCAAGAACTTGCTGTGAGAAGTGAGAACCACGAAATAGGATTTTAGTGTATCAGCTGCTTCAATACAGAATCAGCCAATGGTGTGCCAAAGTACAGTCCCATGTTGGCAGACTTGATGGCTGTAGAGGTGAAACATCTGAATAAATCATGAAATGTGAGTAGGCAAAGAATGGGGAAGGAGACACCCTGTGGGAGGCCTCTCTGTCAGGACTGTGTGGCTGGTCCCCTGCCCCTGCGGGGTTGCTGGCTCCCCCTGAAGGCTCCTGCTGCAGGAGAGGCATGTAGTAAATATGCAACATTGTTCGCTGGGCCAGTCAGTGGACCTGGTTCTCATGCTGGTCACATGATTCAAAAAAAATCCTGTGAAGTGGAGAATAATTGGGAAAAACGCTTCATGGGAAAAAAAAAATCTGCAATGTACTGGAGCAGCAAATGCAGAAGTGTGAAGTAGCAAGGGATTACGGTATAATCAAGAGCTTCCAGGTGCTTCCAGATCATAGATCAGGATTTGAAGACAAAGCCATTTTTCTTTAACAGATTTGATATTTTCCTTTGAAATTCACCTGCTTCTTTATTACTGTGCTTGTGATTGGCCAGTGATCCACCTAAAATCTCATTTTGGGTTAGTCGGAGTTACCCAACAGAGAGAGTTCTCTGTATTTAATCAAATACTTATTTTTTCCATCAAATCAAAATACGTTTTTATCTTATGACTCATTTGGAGCTGATAAATTGTTTAGGCATACTGTGTGTACATAAATGCATATACAGTAATCCCTTGCAGCTTCAATAAATCGTGGATTTTTTTCCCCTGCAGAAATACCAACCTGCCTGGTTTACCCCTACCCTATGTTCCCCCTTTTTCTCCTGGTGGAAAAGGGAATATTACATCTATTGTAAGAGAAGGAGGGGTGGGGGGAGAAAGGTTGCCTTCTAAATGATGCTTCCCTTGCAGTTCTGAGCTTGTTAGTTAGAAAATAAACCCTTTATGTTCTTTATTTATAGTTTTGCCTTGCTTCTTTTGCCTGTGACCAGTTTTATTTTATTTTCCAGTTTGTTTTTTTTTAGTTTTCTCCTTCAGGAGAAGTTGGGGTGGGTCTCTGGCATCCAGCCAGGGTCAAACCACGACATATGCCCCTGAGGCTCCAGGGCTGCAAATGGTGGAGCTGGACAATGCTGGAACTCTGGGCGATGCAGCCATCCTTCCAACGGGCTGGGAGTAGGTAGAGGAGGAGAAGGAGATGGCATAGGAGGAGGATGGGGAGCGGGATAGAGGCGGTGGGACAGGGCAGGAGCGGCTGCTGCAGTGATACCTGATGGAGCTCAGCCCTGCTGAGGTGGTGGGTAGGAAGTGCCGCCCGGAGAAGCCCATGTATTTACCGTATTTACCCTGTTTACCGTATTTACTTCTACTTTATGGAATTCGCTTGTTGTGGCATCTTTCTAGAGCCAATCCTCTGTGAAAATCGAGGGATTACTATATATAAAAGTATGCATATTTAATCTTATATTACAGTCTTATGATTATATTGCAGTTGGTTTTATATACTGTGGTTTTCAGTAAGTGCTAAGTTCAGTAATATGTAACATATGAGCATTTTAATAATATGCAAAGCATGTCTCTTGCTACAGTTCTGGCAGACAAACTAGAAGTAGCTAGAAAGGAATTTGTATTGTGCTTGAGCCAGTGGCATTACAGATGGCTCTAAATGGCAAAACATGTAGTGAGGTAGGGGTGTTTGTGTCTCTGGTTTCCATGGAATGGATCCTGGTGAAATAAGATCCTATATTACTAGGCACTTGCATGCCCAGTATGTTATAAAATCAATAGACATATAGATCTCATAATACATTATATCTATGAAATATGAATATATATATAAAATCTCTGAAGTTTCAACATAACTAAACCATCTTATAGTTATTTATGGCAATAGACATCGGTTAGTTAACCGTACGATCATTAATTATGGCAACAGGCATACCCATTTAATTGTATTAAAATATACAGTCAAGTCTCCTATATCGCCAACCCGCGGTCTTAACCAGGGTCCGCGAAGCCCTACTTCCACATTGAATGGTGGCTGCGCTGCTGCCACCTGTGCTGCTGCCGCTGCCGCCCACGCTGCTGCCACTGCCTGCAGCGCCACCAGCACAGTCAGCACTGCTGCCCATGCCGCTGCCGCTGCCACCTGCACCGCCGCCACTGCATCCTGCACCGCCACCGCTGCCGCCCGCGCCCCCACCACCACCGATGCCTGTGCCACCGCTGCTGCCACCCACACCACCACCACTGCCGGTGCAGGTTGCGCATGTGCAGTTGCAAAAATGAGTCTCCTTCATTGCTAAAAAATCATGCCGCTAAGATCTGAAGCCGCAATATGGGGGCACGAAGTGCAAGAGGGCCGACTGTAATACTAATACATCTTTGAGAGTATGAAAAGCTTGTCATCAAATTAAAAGGAGTTTTCATTATATCATTCTTCGCGTTTTGTGTGTTTTTTGTATGTACGCTGACATGTTTTCTTGAGCAATGATCCGGTAAATCATATTGTCTTCTGTGGGAGTGTTTTAAGATGGCTTTAAAATAATTGCTTCAGTTAATACTTTAAAGATTTGCAATGATGAATCTCTTGTATGTATGGTTCAGACTCATCAAGAAACTGCAGAAAACCATAGTATTTTTCTAAGTAATTAATTGTTAATTACCTCCAAAGTTAAAGCAGGCTATAGGACCGAAGAGCATGGTCTGGTTTTTCCCTAGAGCAGATTAATAGCCCACAGCTGTGAACTCCAAGGATTGTGGATTGCCCAAGCAAGGTTGAGTTAGGGAGGGACCCAGGCCGTTGCTATAAAATTTCATTTGACTTGGCAGCATTGTGAAATCATCTGGGAGGATGTCCAAGGGAGACTGCATGAATTGATCTAATTATAGTAGTGAAGTCTCTTTAGTAACTCTTCAGAAATGGTTGGATGGTTGACCTGGACATGAGTAACACAGTTCTGGTAAGGAGGAGACTGAAAAAAGAAATGTGGACTGCAGTTCATTTGTGGCATCAGAAGCTTGGGAAGATTAACTCTTCTTCTCTAGACAAAAGATACACTCAGTAAATAGCAAGTTCCACCAGATTAGTAAAATGTAATCTAATTAACACAGCTGTTCAAGGTATGCATTCATGTTTCAATGCAGAGCTTAGATAGTGAAGTATGGAAGCTATGTGCATCATTAAAGTTATGTGCATAACAACAACAAAGACATGAAAGGGAACGATGAATAAAGACGTATTGGAGCATGCAGAGATACAAAAGAAGCTGCTGTAATTAGTAGGCCGTACTGAAATGGTACATAAGCATCCTGTCTGACCACAGCCCTCTCTGGATCTCAGAGAGACAGGAAAATTGACAATCTTGGTGGGAACTGGGGTAGAGGGGAGGAGTTTTGGCAGAAAGCTCTACAGTAAGTTCCTACTAACTTAAAAATAAAAAAATATACGTGACAAAGACCTCTAGGGGAATGTTTGGTGTTCACACATGTTAGACGATGTTTCAGAAAATAGTCTGTAGTGAAAACCTATATGTTCCCTATATGTTTACCTCAGATTACCAACTGAGTGGGTTCACTTTGTAACAGCCCAAGAAAAAGATCTAAAGGAAAGTAGTATGAAAACCAGATACACAGAAATTAACCACAGCGTTAAAAGTAAGTTGTCCTGGTAAACCATAAATCATTCCCTATGGTTAGTTTATCAGAATGAGTTTTTTACTTTGTAAATACATTGCTATGGGTTTTCAGAGAGCATCTTGCATGCAAGTGTATAAGAAACAGCACTTTGGTTTCACAAAAATTTTGCAGCTTAAGTCTGAAAAATACAATTCACTAGGCTTGTCCTTCTGTCTTTACCTTGGCAGTAATACTTGAACCTTGTAGGAGTTAACACATCTTCGTTTTGATGCTAGGAAATGTCTGTCTTCTCCCCCTTGACACTCGCCCCACTATCCTCCTCCATCCTCCTCCTTTATCCCCCTTTTAAGAAAATTGAGCTATTGTTTAGGAATTCATTTAAGTGTAGAAAATAAATATGGCTTGGTCTCCATTTTGTTAACAGCCAGCTTGGGACAGTTGTTCCTGGAACTGATACCAGAATCCTTGAACAAAAATTTGAAAAAGTCTGCTACGTATTTGACAAAAGCTAATGTGTGGGGTGCAGACATTCAGCTATTCATCTGAAGAACTGAAGTAGCTGTTGAGAGTGTGACATTAATGAAGTCCTCTGAACTGTTTCAGGCACATTTAAGAATTTGAATACACTTATACTGTAGTCCTGAGAAGAGCTGAGTGGTATTTCAATTGTAAGCTTTGCCTGAAAGATGCCAGCATTCAGTAAAAGTTGCTTGTTGAAATCTTTTAAATGTACATTGACATTTTTAAATGTGTGTTAGGAAAAATATATATTTTCCTAACACTACTAACAGTGTGCCAGTTGTTTAGTTATTCATATGCTTTTACATTGCATGTTTGTTGCACTGAAGACATGAGTGGCTCACTTATGGTATAATACTGCTTTTTTGGCCTTAGAAGTTTTCTGGAAGTGCATCTCCACTATTCAAGGCTGGCATATTCAAAGCTGGCATATTGAAACATGATGCAGTCTCTCTAATAATCTAATAATCTAATGAGTGAAGTAATCTATCTGTGAATATATGGGCTGAGTCAAAACCAGACTTGGAGTGAAGAGGTGCACCCATCCAGGCAGGATAGTTCTGTGACGTAGAATTCATCGTAGCTGTGGCATGATGAATTCTAAATAATGAAATACAGTGAGCCCCCACGTATTCGCGGTCCGCTATTTGCGAGCTTCAGTATTTGCGAATGATTTTTCCGCGAGATGTGCGACCTCGGCGCATGCTCAGAATGTACCGGGATGCCAGTTGGCTCGGCCCCCGGTCTTGCCGCTCGCACTGCAAGCACAGCTGGTCCCGCTCTCCCCCCCCACCCCCGTCGCTCGCAAGGTGAGGACAGCGGGTCCCGTCTGCTCACAAATATGTNAAGCAAATTGATTTCTCTTTGTGAGTAATTGTTGAATTTGCTGGTGTTGCTTCAGGAATCTCTCACTGTTCTTGATGTTAGCTGCTCTTGGTGTTAGTGTGAAGAAACCCATATGAATTGCATTGTGAAAGGATGTGCCTATAAAGGAATTGGTGCTTCTGTTCACTAATCTATACTGAGATACTTGACTGCTGCAGCATGGCCTTCATTCTGTTCACTCTTTCCTAATGTGCCTGCATGCTTCCTCATACACAATTCATATTATTTTCTTAGTATCTTCCTCTCTTTCCAATGTTCTGGATTCTTCTGCTCCCCCTCCCCCTGTGATCTCATTTTAGAGTGCTTATTTTCATCCAGTTTTATTATCATAGTGAGCTTTATTAAACAGTGAAGAAGGTTATGGTTTAGCCTAATCCATGCAAGTGTTGGACTTAGATGTTGTTATGGTTTAGGGTTTTTTGCTACTCTGGCAGCGAGGGGGTTAACAGCTCAATTCTTGCCTGGGCTCTCCGTGCTGCTAGGGCCTTCAAGGTTATAGAGATAGAGGCGTCTCTGTGAATAACATACTTGGGAGAGAGAGAAAAAAAAGTTCAGTAGCAAGATGTAGTGTGCCAGTTCAGAACCTGCGTCGGGAGGCTGAGAGATTGAAGGCCCATCCAGGCCCACGAGAGAAGGGGTAGAGATGTTCATCCAGGCATCCCGCTGCTGCTTGTGTATTGGACTGACCATAGTGAAAACCTATGGACCAGAGAGAGAGAGAACCAGTACTGCAGAATCCATCTAAGCCATGACTGAAGATGGAGAGATAAAGTTGGAAAAACAGCTGATGTTCTTCGGAGCCCAGAAACACAAGACATGCCTGGAGCTAGCTGACAGCTTGGCAGAAATCCTTTGGACAGACTTTTGTGTATTTTGGTAGGATATGAACTATGTACTTTGGGATGGGCTCATTATGACACTGTAAGAAGCCAGTACTTAAAAGCTGCAGTCCTGGCTGTGACTTTTGGACAACAGAGAATTTCAGAAGAACGGTCGTCCTTGGGTCGAGATCTCACTTGCGAGGGGTCATGAAAGACCTTTTCCTCTCATGAGAGAGAGAGAGAAAACTTTATGGAAGGGCAGAGAGATGGTTCCTACCCTGGATCTGGTCAGGTAATACCAACTTGCCTGGTTTACCCCTACCCATGTTCCCCCTTTGTCTCCTGGTGAAAAAGGGAATATTACATTGTTGTAAGAGAAGGAGGGGTGGGGGGAAAAGGTTGCCTTCTGAATGATGTTTCCTTTGCAGTTCTGATCTTGTCAGTTAGAAAATAAATCCTTTATATTCTTTGTTTGTAGTATGCCTTGCTTTTTTTGCCTGTGACCAGTTTTATTTTATTTTCCAGTTTTATTTTCCAGTTTGTTTTTCTAGTTTTCTCCTTCAGGAGAAGTTGGGATGGGTCTCTGGCATCCAGGATATTTCTGTATGCTGAGGAGAATGAAGCAGTCTTTGTGAATGAATCAGATCTTTATGCTCAGAATCTTACAGACTTAAACACATGAAATAATATGTGATTTGTTTCAGGAGCTTTGTCCAACATTATCTGACTACAGTAATATCTCGCTGCATTGCAACTCCTCCATTGTGACCTCGCTGGTTTCTCGAGAAATTTTTCTTGTAGACCTGCCTCAGTGATTCACACAGCTTCCCGGCTAACCCCTGCGCAGTGCCTCTGCTTCACTGAGGGGTGGTGCCGTCACTTCCTGTGGGGCAGGACTGCCCTGGCCCTGTGGGGAGGGTGCGCGGTACCTCTTGCTCCCGTGGTGCCATGCCCCGGTCCCTGCCCCACTCCTGTATGTCTCCATGCCTGGTCTCTACAGTGGAAGGCTCACACCGCGGGATGCCTCAGACGGTCACTGAGACACAGCACAGCACCGCCACAAACCCCGCTGCCCCTGTTATTCTAAGCCCAGCCAGGGACTGACCCCCGCCAGATGAGCATTACTGTTTCCATGGCTACAGGCGGGAAAGGCGTTGCAGTCCGTGCTCGGGGACTGCACGCCTGGCACACCTGGTGATGACATAGCCCCAGGGAAAGTGGGGCTGGGCTGGCCATGGCAGTGGTGGGGCAAGCGCTGTTTGCTGGGACAGGGCAGCGCTGGGATGTGCCCATGCAGCCGCTGCAGCTGCTGCGCCAGAAGGAGGCTTCTCTTCCCCCATGCTCTCCCCCTCTGCAGCAGGGGGAAGGAGTGCTCTGATGGGTCCATACAGCCAGCACTGCTGCTCCCAGGACTGGTGGAAACTCCAACACCAATGCCACCCTCCACCATAAGGGGCACTGGGTGTTGCAGTGTTGTAAAGTTAACGTTTCCCAGGCTCCACTTGTGCTGACCAAAGCTCGGGTACACACCTTCCCTGCCGTGGCCTGGAGATTCCCCCCCATGGAGGCAGTGCAAGCCTGAGCAGTGGCAGCAGCCCAGCAGCAGCTGTGGAAGCAGTGACTTGGCTGAAGAGAAGCCGAGGGGTTCTCTGGGGTTTTCCCAGTGGGAGAGGGCTCAGAAATACTTCTCTTTGCTCTCTGTGCTGTGAGAGCCTGTGGGGAGGAGTGGAAAACGCTTTCCAGTGCTTCTGGTTGGCTGGAGGTGGAGCAAGGGCATGGCCTGTATGCATATTAATGACCCACGCATGTTTGCGAATCACCTATGGGAGACACCTTCCTTGCGAAAGGTGAGGTATTACTGTAATTACTTCTTAAGACTTTCGTCTTTGTTTCCTTTGAATCTCATAAATACAGCAATATAGCTTTGTTCTTGAAATGTTCTGCCTTTAATTATGTGTGGAGTTTTTTCTGTATTTCTATGTTGCTTATGAGTTTGAATGAGTTGCTTCTGCAAGACGCAGTCTTGATGTTGCTATCCAGGCTAAGTTCACGTCTGACTTGAGTGATTTCTTTTCAGAAAAGACCGTAAGTACTGTTGTGTTTCACAAGAGCAGAAAACACTGACTTGTCTTGCACATGGATGCTGAAAAAACTCATTGCTTACATTTACTCTTATCTACATGTTTAATAGAAATTTTCTGTTTTGTTGGTGACACTTGTGATTTGGGTTTGCATGAACCAGTAATAAAATCATGATGTCATGGAATGAAATGTATGTTTTGTATTTCATCTTGCCTCCCAGAAATCTAGGTTGGTGAGAAACCAGCTCACTAAGAATTAAAATCCATAATGCATTTTATTATAGGACAAAGGCAAGCAGCATGAATGCAGCAGTCTCCAAGTTCAGAGGTGCACAGTTCATCAGTAGGTTTTACACTTTATATTCTATGCTTATACATATATATTAGCCATTTGTGCATATGCATTAACCATCTGTCATGGGTTAACACACATGAACCTGGTTGTCTGACCTGGTTTTCTTTGTGAATTTTTTCCATTTTCTCCTGAAATGGGGGCGGGGTGGCGGCGCGGCTTCTCCCCCTCAGCTCCTCTCCTTGCCACTGCTGGAGTGATGCCGGCTGCAGAGGTGCGCAGGAGAGGTGGTGCCGGTGCCGGTGGCACACAGCGGTGCACCTACCCAGTTCCCTGCTGGGGCCGGGGAGGGGTGCAGCCATGTGGTGGTCTGGAGGTTGCCCCAAGGATGATGTAAAACACTGGTGCTCCCAGAAGACGGAGGAGACCAACAGCTCGGAGCGTTACCTCATTGGATGGAGGGGGGAACTCCGAAAGGAGGGACTGTGGGAATTTTAAAAGCCCCAGGGTGAAAGGAATCACTCTCTTCGCTTCACCCCCCGGGAATCTCTGCTGCTCTGGTCATTCCTCCCAGCTGATCTCGAGAACATTGGCAGCCGTCCTTCCCCGACGATAGCCGGTGGACGTCGCTGCCATTTTTCTACCTGTATTTTGTTGTTGTTGGGTCTTGCGTTTTTTGGGGGATTGGTGTTTTTGGTGGGCTCTGGGGTTGAGAGATTTCTCTGTCGCACTGGGAACTGACTGATTTTACTAAGTTTGTAAGTAAATGCTTAAATTCTCTTAGAATCAATCAGCTCGAGTATTTACTGGAGTCTTTGGCTGAATCAGATGTGATGCAGCCTTATGTAATTAAGTAAATTCCTTAATTTAGGCAAATTAATTATTCCTTAAATTATCTGTAATTCCACCTGGGAGATATTTTTGCTATGCTGAAGCATAATACAGATTTGGTTCTTTGCAAATGTGAAAGCAGGTTTCAAGGAAACTAGTATTCTAGGCAGATGACTATATTTTTTTCCCAGTTCTAGTAAAATTAATTTATTTATATTTGGATTTGGTGCAGCACACTTCCTCCTTCAGCTTTCAATAAGATGTCTTACAGGTCTCAGTGGAGTACAAATCTAATCAAACTTCAGAATTTTATATTACTAGTCTAAAATGCGTATTTGTTTGGTCTAGTTTCCTGTACTGTAGTGTGCCGTTTGAATGCTGGTAAAGCTAGACCAAATAATTCATTACTTTCAAATTCTGATTTTTTGGTTTGTTGGTTTTGGTTTGTTGTTGATTTGGGTTTTGTGGTTTTTTTAAGAGAAATGACGGGTTTATAATATGTTTTTGGCATTTTTTTCATTTATTAACCTACAAAAATTGTTTTAATCATAAAAGGTAAAACACTGACTTGGCACTTTGCCCTGCTGCATTTCTCAAAGGTCATGTTTTGTTCTAATTCTTTTGTTTCTAGGCATTTATGTCTGAGAAAAATGTAATTCTTCCCTTGACACTGTTCTTCCTTTATTTCCTTAAACTGATTAATCTGTTGCTGATGGAGAGGATTGAAAGAAAGCTCCCTATTACCCGCAGAGTTCCTTGTGATACTCTGACTTTTTCTTTCTTAGTCTCTTTAACAGTCTAAGAAATATGAACATGTTTGCTGAAAAATGTATAGAAATAAACTAAAACTTAACGTAATCCATTGGCCATCCTGTAAGTGCCATGTGCTTGCACTCAGGATGATCCGTTCCATAATCTTGCCTAGCACAGAGGTCAGGCTGACAGGTCTGTAATTTCCCACATACTCCTTCCGGCCCTTCTTGTTGATAGGCGTCACATTGGCCACCTGCCAGTCATCTTGGACCTCTCCAGTGAGCCTGGACTTAGTGAGCTCATCTGCTGGCTCTCTCATCCCCCTAGGATGGATCCCGTCGGTTCCCATAGACTTGTGAGGATCCAGGTGTCTCAGCAGGTCTCTAACTGCGTCCTCCTGGATTGCATGTGGGCTATTCTGCTCTGATCCCATCTACCAGGTCAGGAGGCCAGTTTTCCTGAAGACAACCTGCCTTACTGGTGAAAATTGAGGCAAAGAAAGTGTTCAGTACCACTGCCTTTTCCTCATCTTTAGTTACTATATTCCCTTCCACATCCAATAAAGAGTGAAGATTTGCCTTGTCCCTCTTTTTGGCATTAATATATTTATAAAAATATAAAAATATTTTTTAGTATCCAGTTTAAGTTCTGACTGGGCTTTTGTCTCTCTAATTTTCTTCCTACATGACCCCTTACAACACCTTCCTCTTTTTTCCTTTAGTTCCTTCAAAAGTTCCTTGACCATCAAAAAAATAATTTAAATGTGTAATTTTGAACCCCTTTCTTGCATTATCTCTTCTCTGAATAGCTGGAAAATTGAAGATGTACAGTGATCCTCCGCATAGTCATGATCCGTAATATGCGGGATCCGATTAGTCGCTGATGATTTTCCAGCGACCTGCAGGACCTGGTGCGTGCGCAGAACATGCAGAACCTACCGCAAACCCAGTGTGCTCATGAATATGTAAATTGGTCCCAGCCACGAGCCACTGCGGTGCAGCTGGGATGTGTTTAGTGTAAATGTGTGGTTTTGCACAGCTGGAATTGTCCTCTGCTGGACTACAAGATGGGGTGATGGGGCTGCCATTGTGTGTGTCTGTACATGAGTGTGGGAGGCACCTTCTCCCGTCCTGTGGGGGCTGGTGGGCTGGTGCCTGGCTGCACCGAGCCGGGGCATGGGAGGCAGGCACCTAGGCCATGCTGAGCCAGGATGGGCAGGA
>WEKX01007686.1:27286-46183 GCA_013390025.1 Pitta sordida
TGGCGTGGGGAAACCTCCCACGGCTCCTGGTACACAAGGGCTTTCCCCGAGCCAGTCCCGGTAGAGGCTTGGGAAGTGCAATCGCCACACCCCCCCTCCTCTTTGTCCACAGTCAGGCAGGTCCTGTGGCTGGGGCCCAGTGGAGCCCAGGGGCCACGCCCGCTGCAGCCAGTGCTTGCTTGCTCGCCTGCCCTGGCACTCGCCTGCCTGCCCCGGTGCTCGCTCGCCCGCCTCGGTGCTCACCCACCACAGCGCTTGCCCGACCTGGCGCTCACCTACCCTGGTGCTTGCCCACCCGCCCTGGCGCTCATCCGCCGTGACCAGCACTCGCCCGCTGTGGCCAGTGCTCGCCCGCCCGCCCTGGTGCTCGCCTGCCTGCCCGCCCCCTCTCCAGACCACAGCCACATTGGACAGCGCTCAGGCAACTGAGACAAGTCCTGCTCTCAGGACCATCCTCCAGACCTTATTAGGGGAGAGGGTGTGTCTACAGGCATGACGAAATTGAATACTTAGTGCGTTTGCGAAATGCTAAACTCGCAAAGAAGTGCAGGTTGTTAATTTGCATGCAAGCCACACCCATTGCTCCACCCCCCGGAACTCTGGAGCAGTGCGGACAATTTTCTGCTTCTCCCCTTGGGCTCTCTGAGCACAGGGGAGCAAAAGGAACCATTTCTGAACCTCTCGCCGCTGCTCCCCGCCCCCAGCCCCCTGGCCCGGTCCCGGTGCTCGCGCCAGCCCCAGGGGGCCCACCCCGCCCCATGCGTGCTCACCCTGCCTCCGCGGTGGGGAAGGGGTGTCCCTAAGCTCTGGTCGGCATTCTTGGAGCCTGGGAAAACTTTAACTTTGCTACATTGTGACACCCGGTGCCCTTATGGTGGGGCGGGGGCTTCGGTATTGAAGTTTCTTTCCCTTTAACATCCACCAGTCCTGGTAGAGGCAGCAGTTTGTCTCAACAAAGCTCCTGTCTCCTCCTCAAAGAACTTCTGATACTGTTGACTCTGTGGTGCTGTTTTCAACCACAGGAACCATAAACCTGTAGCTCTTATCACTATTGTTCAGATGTTGAAAGCAGACCGAAACACTGAGAAGTCAGACCTATATATGTTTCAGGTCCAATATTCTGATCAGTTCTGGTGCAGAGTTTGTTTGTGTTCAAGAAAATCCAATCCATGCTGGTAGCTTGTTCTTTTAGGAGAGGAAAATGTTGGCAAAACTGTGTCCTCTTTGCTTCCTGGGGCCCTCCCTGTCTGGTAATATTGCAAGTTTTGTTCAACTTTGCAAATGAAGACCACATCTTGAGTACTGTGTGCAGTTCTGGGCTCCCCAGTTTAAGAAGGATGTTGAGCTGCTTGAGAGGGTCCAGAGAAGGGCAACAAGGATGGTGAAAGGACTGGAGAACAAGCCCTATGGGGAGCGACTACAGGAACTGGGGTTGTTCGGTCTGGAGAAGAGGAGGCTCAGAGGTGACCTCATTGTTGTTTACAACTACCTGAAGGGAGGTTGCCGCCAGATGCGTGTGGACCTCTTCTTTCAGGCTCACGACACCAGAACAAGAGGACACGGCCTCACGCTACGCCAGGGGAGGTTTAATCTTAATGTTAGGAAGCGGTTTTTCACAGACAGAGTGATTGCACATTGGAATGGACTGCCCAGGGAGGTGGTGGAGTCACCGTCCCTGGAGGTGTTTAACAGAAGACTGGATGAGGAGCTTAGTGACATGGTCTAGCTGGAAGTGTTGGGCTGGATGATCCTGTGAGTCCCTTCCGGCTCGGAGTGGCCTGTTAGCCTGTGAGGGAACTAGGTTTATGTTTACCACTCTGGGATGTGCCTTCGGTCTCTGTACGTGTGTTAGATGGTGAGTTGGACTAGATGATCCTTGTGGGTCCCTTCCAACTCATAATATTCTGTGATTCTGTGATTCTGTGAAACTGCCCCCCGAAAGTGAGGCAAGCGAGGTGGGGCAAGTGCTGTGTGCTGGGAGGGGGCAGCTGCTGCTGCACCAGTAGGAGGCTTCTGTTCCCCCGCCCTCTGGGACCATACGGGCAGTGCTGCCTCTCCGGGGACTGGTGGACGTTAAAGGGAAAGAAACTCCTATACCGACGCCCCCACCCCCCACCCCCTGTCATAAGTGGCACAGTGTGTTGGGTTGTGGCAAAGTTAAGGTTTCCCAGGCTCCAAGAATGCTGAGCAGAGCCCAGGGACATTCCTTCCCTGCTGCAGAGGCAGGGTGAGCACACGCAATGGCAGCAGCCAGGTGGTGGCTGCAGAAGCAGCCTGGACTGTGCCCACCCCGTGGCTGCACTGACAGCCCCAGCGGGCTGGGACGATGTAGGACCAGGGTGGCATGGGGCCGGCCACCAGGGACGAGGAGTGGGGGAGGGGCAGCGCGAGGTTTGCGCTGCCAGTGGGGAGTGTGAGCACGTGCGGTCGCAGCAGCCCAGCCCCGGCTGCAAATGAGGAAGTAGCAGCGTGGCCGAAGTCCAGGGATTCTTGGGGGGAGTCTCCCGAAGCAGAGAGGGCGCCGAAATGCTTTCCTTTCCTCCCCTGTGGTGTGAGAGCCTGTGGGGAGAAGTCAAAGAGGCTCCCCAGCACTCCTGATTGGCTGGGGTGGCCTGCATGCGTATTAATGACCTGCGTGTATTTGCGAATTTGATGTTCTGCAAGGCCGCTGACACAGCCTGTTTCTCACAAATGAGGGGCTATAACTGTATAACTGTAATCCTGTACTGAGCTGTGCAATGTATACTAAACTCAAAAGCTAANGTGGGGAGAAGTCAAAGAGGCTCCCCAGCACTCCTGATTGGCTGGGGTGGCCTGCATGCGTATTAATGACCTGCGCGTATTTGCGAATTTGATGTTCTGCAAGGCCGCTGACACAGCCTGTTTCTCACAAATGAGGGGCTATAACTGTATAACTGTAATCCTGTACTGAGCTGTGCAATGTATACTAAACTCAAAAGCTAAAGTTTGCCAAGAGGGAAAGCGCACATTGTTTCTGAGTATTAGAAGATTACAAGATTTAATAGGGGTCTAAATATGAAGTTTTGTTATAATTCAGTGTTTTCATCCAAAATGAGCACCAGACCTTCTTTGAACAAAACAGTCTGCAGAAATAGGGGATCAGCAAGAGGGACTTTAGTAAAAGCCTTTGACACTGTCCCCCATAACAAACTCCTGGTGAAACTGGAGGCTTGTGGCTTCGATGGGTTTAGAGTGGACTGGAGCAGGAGTTGGTTGGANAGTCTACTATTAGCAAGTTTGCGGATGACACCAAGCTGGGGATAAATGTCGGTCTGGAGGAAGGTAGGAGGGCTCTGCAGAGGGACCTTGACAGGCTGGATAGATGGGCTGAATCCAATGGCATGGGGTTCAACCAGTCTAAGTGTCGGGTCCTACATTTCGGTTACAATAACCCCATGCAGAACTATAGGCTGGGGTTGGAGTGGCTGCAGGATGATCAGGTGGAAAGGGATCTGGGAGTAATGGCTGATAGAAAACTTAACTTTTTCACAGAGAGGGTGATCTCTCAGTGGAATGGGCTGCCCAAGAAGGTGGTGGAGTCACCGTCCCTAGAGGTCTTTAAGAAAAGGTTGGATGAAGTACTTGGTGACATGACCTAGATATTAGGGTAGTGTGTTATAGGTAGGATGGTGTGTTGGTAGTAGGATGGCAACAGGTTAGGTTAGGTTAGGTTAGGTAACAGGTTTGACTGGATTAGATTGGTAATAGGGGATAAGTTGGACTTGATGATCTCTAAGGTCTTTTCCAACCTTACTGATTCTGTGATTCTGTGATTCTGTGAAAGGTTTGGCAGTTTCCAGACTGAAGTTTACATGCTTGTTTATTTTCTCCAAGTTGACTCCAAACCTCTGAGTGAGTTTGGAAAACTCACTTAGTGAGCTACTTTTGCCAGGCAAAAGTGTTTGCTTTTCTGAAGTGTGACACTATTTACTGTAGCAGATAAATACAGAAGGGTGGTGTCCTTCCAGGTTATAGCATGCCTCTTACTGCATCTTTAACTTTCTTTTTCTGTGTTTCAGACCCTTCAGTAGCATTACTTTTCAGTTGGCCTAGAAACTTTTCGTACACTTTACAGGAAATGGACTTGCATAGATTCTACTTGATTCCAGCTCACACTGGAAAAGGGAATTACACAGTCCAAGGTGTGTTTTTTCTTCTTATCTCCATAATTTTCTGTTCTTTCCTAGCTTATCCCAAGAGGGGCAGATCTCATGTTCCTTGTGAATATGCTTTTAGTTAGTTTTTGAAAATTCTTTCTCAACAGTGGAATGTGTAAAACGAAAGGATAATACTAATCCCATCACTATAAAGTGAATGCCAGCCAAACATTAAAATAATAAAGAATTGTCATGTTAGTTATTACAGAGTCACAGAGGACTGCCACCTGTCTGTTGAAATGAAAAGACAAATCTTCAAATGTTAATTTAGAAATAAGCTTTTTGTGTAGTCAGAATTCACAGTCAGAAAGCAAAATGAATCATGTATCCATGTTGACTCCTCTCTTCAGACAGAGCTGTGAACCAAATGTGATTCCTTAGGTTAAGTTCTGATGTTTTGTCTGACTGTTACATGTTGGTGGATTCTGTTTGCTCTTTGCTTAGCTAAACTTCAGTCTCTAGCATCCCATTCAATTGTAGTTCAGTGTCGTGTCAGAAACCATGATTGTTTAATTTGCTTTAGGTTTTTCACATTGGCTTAAATATTTAGTACTTGCATGTAAGTGCGCCTGTGTGGGAGCTAAGTTTATGTTCACCACTCTGGGGTGTGAGTTCAGTCTCTGTACGGGCGTTAGATGGTGAGTTGGACTAGATGATCCTTGTGGGTCCCTTCCAATTCATGGTATTCTGTGATTCTGTGATAAGTAACAAAATGTGTGTGGCAGAAGTGTTATATATGAATTTGCTTTTCATTCTTTGCATTTGATGTAATTAAATGCTGAGGCCTGTTTCTTGGAGAAGGCTTGAGGCCTGTTTCTTGGAGAAATGTTACAGCACCAGCCAGTAGATTTTGGGCAGAGAGGGGGAATTAATTGAGTTTTGGGTGTCTTTAAAGTGAAATCCAAATGAGAAGCTTTCAGGGCAAGATAGCCCTACTAACCTGCGAACAAAGTTAACAAAGGTGAAGAAACTGTCTTCAATGAGGTAATAGAGTAAAGCATCTTCTATGGCATTCATTTAAGGGTGGATGTATGTTCCTTGTTTGTGTTTACTAAAAGGAATATAACTTTATTTTGAAGTAGCAGTGTCATTTTATCTTTTGCTTTAATGGCTTTATATTTCCTTCATACAGGCTGGTTTTAGGGAGCTATTGGCAGGAATCTGTGATGGTTTTCTTCTATGATGGTAGGAGAGAGAGGTAGGATAATTTGTGTGGGAATGATCTTTCCTTGTTCCATAAAAAAGTAGGTTTTATTTCTAAAAACATTTCAATCTAGTTTCCTTTGAATTGTCATTATTGGAGTGTGAGGACAAGAATGTTTTGTTGTGTTTGATATTGAAATGCTGTGGTTGGTGAGGTGCATAAATAGAACCATAGAACCACAGAATGGTTTGGGTTGGAAGGGACCTTAAGGATCTTCTAGTTCCAACTTCCCTAATGTGGGCAGGGACACCTTGCATTAGGCCAGCTTGCTCACAGCCACATCCAGCCTGGCCTTGAACTCTTCCATGAGTGAGGTATCCACAGCTTTTCTGGGCAGTCCTTTTTGGTGCCTCACTACACTCACAGTAAGGAATTTCTTCCTAATATCTAATCTAAATTTACCCTCCTTCATTTTAAAGTCATGCCTTCTTGTCCTATCACTGCATCCTCTTGTCAAAAGTCCCTCTCCAGACTTCTTATAGGCCCCTTTTAGGTACTGGTGTCCCTGGAACCTTCTCTTCAACAACCCCAACTCTCACAGCCTGTTTTCATAGGAGAGGTGCCCCAGCCTTCTGATCATCCTTGGAGTCCTCTGGTGCTGCTCCAGCAGGTTTATGTCTTTCTTGTGTTAGGGCCCCCAGAGCTGGATGCAGTACTCCAGGTAGGATCTCGCCAGAGTAGAGGGGCAGAATCACTTGCCTAGACTTGCTGGCTACGCTTCTTTTGATCCATTCCCCAGTATAGTTGGCTTTCTGGGCTCCAAGCACATGTTATTGAGACATGTCAAGCTTCTTGTCCACCAGCACCCTCAAGTCTTTCTCCCCAGGGTTGCTCTTGATCTCTTCACCCAGCCTGTATTTGTGCTTGAGATTGCTCCAAGGCATGTGCAGGACCTTGGATTTGCCTTGTTAATCTTCATGAGTTTTGCAATGTCCCTTCTCAAGCCTGCCAAAACATCCCTTCCCTCCAGCATATCCATCATACCACACAGCTTGGTGTTATTGACAAACTTGCTGAGGGTAGTGGACTCAATCCTAGTGACATGGTGTCACTGACAAAGGTGTTACGGTCCCAGTAGTGATCCCTGAATGTCACCCCACAGGTGTCCACTTAGATATTGTGCCATTGACGGCAACATTTTGAGTGTGACCATCCAGCCAATTCCTTATCGATCAAGTGGTCCATCCATCAAAAACCATATCTCTCCAATTTAAAGACAAGAATGGCATATGGGACAGTATCAAATGCAATGCACAAGTCCAGGTAGATGATGTCAGTCGCTCTTCCCTCATCCACCAGTGCTATAACACCATCGTAGAAGGCCACCAAATTTGTCAAACAAGATTTGCCTTTAGCAAAGCCATATTGGCAATCATGAAGCACCTTCTTGGTTTTTATCTGCCTCTGAATAGCTTCCAGGATTGTCTGCTCCATGATCTTGCCAGGCGCTGAGGTGAGATTGACCAGTCTGTAATTCCCTGTGTCTTCCTTGTTTCCCCTTTTAAAAATTGGGAATATATTTCTTTTTTTCCAGTCAGTGAGAACTACAGCTTCTCAAATATGCTGGATAGTGACTTAGCCAATTCATTGACCAGTTCCTTCATGACCCACAGATGTATCTCATCAAATCCCATGGGCTTGTGCTCCTTTAGGCTCCTTAAGTGGTCTCAGATCTGATCTTCTACAGCAGACAGTTCCTCATTTTCCCAGTTTCTGCCTTCACTTTCATTGATTACCTCAGTCTACTTGATGTGTTGGGTAAACAGGTCTCCCATATCCTTCCTGAGAGAGCCCACATTCTCCCTGGCCTTTCTTTTATCACCAGCATACGTAGAGAAGCTTTTTTTTGTTATCCTTTATGTCCTTGGCCAGATTTAATCCAGTCAGTGCATTAACTTTCCTAACCAGTCCCCTGGCTGCTTGGACAATTTCTCTGTGTTCTTCCAGGCTACCTGTCCCTACTTCCACCCTTTGTTAGGCTACCTTGTTTAGTTTGAGTTAGTCCAGGAGCTCCTTGTTCATGCATACAGGCCTTTTGGCATTTTTTTTCTTGATTTCCTCTTTGTAGAAATGCATTGCTCTTGAGCTTGGAGAGACAATCCTTGAATATCATCCAGCTCTTTGGGCCCCTTTTTCCTTCAGTACTTTATCCCACGGCACTCTACCAGGGAGATCTCTGAAGAGGACACGGTAGTGAGCTTGGCGTGCATACTCTTCACTACCCCAAGGATCTTGAACTTAACTGCTTTGTGTGTTTTGTCTTTTTCTATTTGGGTCTGTATAATTCTGCTAAGTAGCACTAAGTGTGCTAAGACTGTGAAATAATAGTAACTAAAGCTATAGTTAATACAGGTGTTTGTCCTATATACCTTTAATTTGCTGAGAAGAACCTTGAAGTTTCAAACAATAGGGTTTGTGGGTTGAATTAATAGCACTGGTGACTCTATGTTAGTTTTTCTGATGAGAAGTTTGCATTTTCAACACTGGAGATTTGATAGCTGACAAGGTAAGTCAAGTTTTTAAATGGAAAATATCAAACTCAAAGCCTATTCTCAAGGGTTATTAGCAAGTTTGTGGATGACACCAAGCTGGGGATAAATGTAGATCTGGAGGAAGGTAGGAGGGCTTTGCAGAGAGACCTTGACAGACTGGATAGATGGGCTGAATCCAATGGCACGGGGTTCAACCAGTCTAAGTGTTGGATCCTACACTTCGGTTACAATAACCCCATGCAGAACTATAGACTGGGGTTGGAGTGGCTGCAGGATGATCAGGTGGAAAGGGACCTGGGAGTGCTGGTTGATAGAAAACTTAACATGAGGCAGCAGTGTGCCCAGGTGGCCAGAAAAGCTAATGGTATCCTGGCCTGCATCAGGAATAGTGTTGTCAGTAGGACTTGGGAAGTTATTCTCCCCCTGTACTCAGCACTGGTTAGACCACATCTTGAGTACTGTGTTCAGTTCTGGGCTCCTCAGTTTAAGAGGGATGTTGAGATCCTTGAGCGTGTCCAGAGAAGGGCGACAAGGATGGTGAAGGGGCTGGAACACAAGCCCTATGAGGAGCGACTGAGAGAGCTGGGATTGTTCAGTCTGGAGAAGAGGAGGCTGAGGGGAGACCTTATCGCTCTCTACAACTACCTGAAAGGGAGGTGTAGCCAGCTGGGTGTCAGTCTCTTCTCTCTGGCTACCAGTGATAGAACAAGAGGACACAGTCTTAAACTGCGTCAGGGGAGATTTAGACTTGACATTAGAAGGAACTTTTTCACAGAGAGGGTGATCTCTCAGTGGAATGGGCTGCCCAAGGAGGTGGTGGAGTCACCGTCCCTAGAGGTGTTTAAGAAAAGGTTGGATGAAGTTCTTGGTGGCATGACCTAGATATTAGGGTAGTGTGTTATAGGTAGGATGGTGTGTTGGTAGTAGGATGGCAACAGGTTAGGTAACAGGTTTGACTAGATTAGATTAGGTAACAGGTGATAGGTTGGACTTGATGATCTCTATGGTCTTTTCCAACCTTACTGATTCTGTGATTCTGTGATTCTGTGATTCTGGGTTAACTGTGAGACACGTCTAGTTTTACTTTGGTATTGGAAGCTACTAGTTTCCATGTTAGGTTTTTGGTTTACAGTATATCCTTGCTGCATTGCAACCCCTCCGTTACGACCTTGCTGATTTGCGAGGAAAATTTCTTGCAATTCGGTTTCAGGGATTTGCAATGTTGCCCGGCCGATGCATGCGCAGTGCCTCTGCTTTGCTGAGGGACGGTGCTGGTGCTCCCTGTGGGGTGGGACTGACCCAGCACCGTGGGGAGAGCGCCCGGTTTCTCTGGCTCGCCATGGCGTTTAGAGCCCTGTGGCACCATGGCCTGGTCCCTGAAACAGTCCTGTGTGTCTCTGTGCCCAATCCCTACAGTGGAAGGGTCACGCTGCATTATGCTCCAGGCGGCTGCTGAGACCCAGCACAAGAATGCCAACCAGAGCCTAGGGATACCTCTTCCCCTCCAAGGAGGCAGGGTGAGCACACGCAGTGGTAGCAGCCAGGTGGCGGCTGCAGAAGCGGCTGAGATGGTGCAATGGTGGGGATATGCCCACCCCGAGGTCACGCTGTGCTGACAGCCCTGGCGGGCAGGGACGGTGTGGGGACAGCCACCGGGGATGGGGAGCGGGGGAGGAGTGGCGCGAAGTTTGCACTGCTGGTGGGGTGGTGCGAGCACACGCAGTTGCAGCAGCCTGGCCNATGGTGGGGATATGCCCACCCCGAGGTCACGCTGTGCTGACAGCCCTGGCGGGCAGGGACGGTGTGGGGACAGCCACCGGGGATGGGGAGCGGGGGAGGAGTGGCGCGAAGTTTGCACTGCTGGTGGGGTGGTGCGAGCACACGCAGTTGCAGCAGCCTGGCCCCGGCTGCAGATGCGGAAGTGGCAGCACGGCCAAAGAGAAGTTCAAGGATTCTCGGGGGGGTCTCCCGAGCCACAGAGGGTGCAGAAATGCTTTCCTTTCCTCCCCTGTGCTGTGGGAGCCCATGGGGAGGAGTCAAAGAGGCTCCCCAGCACTCCTCATTGGCTGGGGTGGAGCGATGGGCATGGCCTGTATGCATATTAATGACCTGTACGTATTTGCAAATATGACATTTCGCAAGACCTCTGACATTACCCATTTCTCACAAATGAGGAGTTATAACTGTATTTATTTTTCCAGACCTGTAACATAAAGCATNGCACTCCTCATTGGCTGGGGTGGAGCGATGGGCATGGCCTGTATGCATATTAATGACCTGTACGTATTTGCAAATATGACATTTTGCAAGACCTCTGACATTACCCATTTCTCACAAATGAGGAGTTATAACTGTATTTATTTTTCCAGACCTGTAACATAAAGCATAGCTGCTCAGTGAACTGCTAAAATGCAAATGAATTTATCTAAAAATGAATTTATCTAAAAAATTTATCTAAAAACTGATCTCCCTTTACCCTTTGTCCCTTTCATAACCTTTCTGGTCTCTGACGTTCTACCACAGAGGCCTTTAGCCCGTGAAGTGTGTAAGCATACTGGCTGTAACCCAAATCTCCTTATTCAATTCTTGGAAAAGTTGTGGATGGTTATCTTACTGAGATACATGATTTTTCTTACAGTTAGATTTTTTTTTTGTTTTACCAGTATTATTTTTCACTTTTGTCCCCATTTCTTTCCTTGAGAGGCAGCCTTTCATCATAGGAGATTTACCAGAAAGTTCTCTCTTATTCCGTTTCTGTACTTGTGGAGAAGTTGCTTCAATGCCTCTGTGCCACATGGTATGAGATGGCCTGTACTATACCTTTGTTATGTTTTTGCTCTGAAGCTGTGGAGTACCTTGAAGATTAGGTTAGGTATGAGATGCTGTCTGCTGCATGGGACAAGGACAAGCTTGTTATTTGAGCCAGGCCAGATAATCCATTAATAAGTTCACCATCTTTGGTGTCAGAAGAAGGTGAATAAACAGGGCTGATCTCAAATGTCTCTTTTGTTCAAGTTGTGGGAAGGAGTGTGGTGCTCATGGTCCACACTTGTAGGTTCGATCCCTGGGTGGGCGTTCGCTTGGGAGTTGGACTAGATGATCCTATGGGTGGCTTCCAACTCGGAATAACCCGTGAACCTGTGAACAGCAGGCTGTGCTGAGTAACTTGTGTCTAGTGACTGTTATAACCTGATGAAAATTGTAAAATTAAATAGGAGACTGTTTCTTAGCTTCTGTATCATGCCTAGGATGGACTCGAGGATGGTTTTGTCTGAATTTTTGAGAAAGTTAGGGTAACAATCTCAGTGATGAACCTAGGATTAGATGCAGGAGCCAGTGGTGGTAAAAGAGCCAGTGTATTGGGTCTGTCTGAGCCCACAGCAGTCCTCGCAATGCTGTGCCTTGGAAGGGTGTTGATAACACACAAGTGTTTTGACTACAGCTGGGCACACTGCCCTTTCCCCCTAACTGAGGATGAGATTCTGGGAGGGCACACGAGCAGGCCAGCTGACTCAGACTGACCAAAGGGATATTCCATACCATATGACGTCAGTTCAGATATAAAGGCGGAGGAAAGGAGCAAGGGAGGGGGACATTCTTCCCAGGATGCGTAGGGCCCTGCTTCCCTGGATGTGGATACTTCTGCAGATGGGGAAGTAGAGATTACTTCTTTTGCTTTGCTTCTGCGCGGGCTTTTGCTTTGCTTCATTTGTGCTATATTAAACTGTCTTATTCCAAACCACCCTTTGTATATCATCTCATTGTTGGGACTGAGCGACCATTTGGGCCCCTGGCATCCAGCCAGGGTAAAACCCGTTACAGCCAGTAAGGAAGATGTCAAAGGAGTGAGTTGCATGGCTTGAGTTTTTACTGGAAAAGGGCAATGATGAGATACCTTGGATACAATGAATTTGCTTGTTACTGCAATGGTGTGACTGGTGAGAAGATGATTGTCTTTTGAAAGCAATTGCTTCCCCCTGCTGGCTTTCATACAACTGCAACTAAGTTTGACCAAAAGGCTCCTCGGGCTTGTTTATATAAGGATAACTTCTCTGTGTTATTCTTTGGGATTCATCTGTTTGTTTGGAATATAAAAACTCCTTAATACTGTGTGAATAGGTGAATAGAAGGTGTTTTCTGTTTTGACAACTTTGTTTCTCATGTGACTGGTTATACTGTCTGCATTGCCAGGCAGTCCCAGGGAAGAAGGAGAACAAAAATCTTGGGGAGAAGCACACAGAAGAATAATCTTGAGGTGATCTCTCCTACTGGCAACTTATCAAGAGCTACTTTCACTGAGTGTATCCTAGGTACAACGCTTACATTTTTAGCTAGGTGTGTTTGAGCACCCCATTTTGAGCCACTGTTTTTCATTCACCTTCATCTTCTCTACTATTACTGACTGGCAGGAAATAAAAATAGTTTTGTGAGATATTCTGGGTAATTGTCCATCCTGGGAGATGCCAGGTGGCATTTGCTATCTTGGAAGATTAGTCAGTTGCTTTGCCATTATCCCTCCATTGTGTAGCAAGGCCTTTTTGGATGGTCTGCCCTCTTCCACTGAATCCTGTGCTTGGTGAAACTTTTATGAGTGAAATGACCCTGAAACTACACAGAAATGCTAGGGAAAAAAAACAGAGAGGCAGCCACAGAAGTTTGAAATAGATTTAATAGTCAATTAAAACCAGAATTGAGTCAGAAGATGCATGCACAGATGTGGTCATGTTTACAGGTTACCTGTTGTGAAAAGTGCTGTAACACTTACTCATATTGACAGTGTGTTGTAGTGGTGTGTGCATATATGTTATATGCTTCATTAAATCTTTAAAAAACTTAAAAAAAAACCCCACCAACTTTTTTTTTGCCTCTGTAGTAACTCACTAATTATATAATTTCTGGAAATATTTCAGCTGTGAGGGGAAAAGTTAGTGGTGTAGTCACTGAGAATTAATAACAAGAAAAAAAAGAATGCATTGCTAGCTAATATTATAATTAGGGCAAGGAAAGGAGGAGGAAGGGACTATAATCTAGAGGGCATGCAGAAAAATGGATATGTGTCCTTGACTGTTTGTCCATTTGCCAGTAAGTCATTGGCTGTAGCCAATAACATGCAAGATGAGCATGACCTTATGAAGGTTTAAATAAAATTTATTAAGTAAATATGGTGCACCATAGATAGCAGTCCGCTATTTGCGAGCTTCAGTATTTGCAAGTGATTTTTTCCGCGAGCTGTGCGACCTCAGCGCATGCTCAGAACGTACCGGGACCCCAGTTGGTTCGGCCCCCCGTCTCGTCGCTCGCACCGCAAGCACAGCTGGCCCCCCCCCCCCGCTGCTCGCAGGGTGAGCANAGTTCACTGTAGTATAGTTCTGTTGATTCTGGGAGCTGTTCAGAATCTGTATAGAAGTGTATCCATAATTACAGACTGAAGAGTATTTGACACCATACACTGCAACATGATACAAAGATGAGATATGAAGAGAAGAGTTTTTGAATTACCAGTGTTGTTTGAAGTATCCTTCAAGTACCTATAATACAGACTAACACACTAACTGATTGGGTACTCATATAAAGATTTAAATGTATCAGTTATAATTAAGTTTTCCCAGGTGTTAAGTTGTGGAAGTTGTCAAAACTATCCATGTTTGTATGCAGAATAGAAAAAGTATACAGTAATACTGTGTCGTTCACAAGGTGACACGGCATGCTTACAATAAATTCGTATCTCACCAACAGATTTTTTTTTTTTTGCTAGTGGTTTGCATTATGTCAGTGTTCATATGCTACTAGGGTATATGCTAGTTTATATGGCACAACAGTATGTAATGGAGAATGATTTTAGCACTTGTTTTCTTACCAGAGAAAGCTGTTAAGTGATTATTCAAGTTACATGAAGGTTTAATCATGTCATTTTTAATAAATGGTGGAAGTACTTCTTAAACAATGGATACATCTGTGTAACCAACATAGACCAAGGGAGTGGAGGCAGAGTCATGATACTAGTTGCTTTCTAGTTATGAAACAACACAAAATATGCCAAAAGCTATGTCTTGAATTTCAGTTGTGGTGGTTTACTTGTTTGGGCACACATGGTGTATTACCTACAGCCTTCAACATACTTGGAAAGGATTGTGTAAAAAGAGGCTGAAAATATTGTCAAGTTTCCTCATTTTCTGTTGCCTAAGAAAAGACAGAAACTAGTGAAACTGGCTTTGATGTGAAGTGCACCTTATGCCATCAGTTGTACTTTAAGATTCCCCA
The DNA here is from genome assembly GCA_013390025.1 of Pitta sordida. Taxonomy (NCBI): domain Eukaryota; kingdom Metazoa; phylum Chordata; class Aves; order Passeriformes; family Pittidae; genus Pitta; species Pitta sordida. Next base: position 41,422 of record WEKX01007686.1, read on the forward strand.
GAACTGTTCGCTTTAAGAAATTCTAAAAAGAAATGTGCTCTACTCTTAATCTGAATAAGAGATGAGTATATGCATTTTTCTCTATATTAAGTATAAATTCAGGATAAGGAGAGGAGTGAATACTCTCTCACCTATATGTAAATAAATATATAAAATAATATATATACAAAACTAAAATATATATAAATGTGAAGTGAATATTTTTATTTTTATTTAATGTTAATATAGTAGTAGCTGTGTTTATTTTTCCTCTTACTAAGGTTCATGAGGGAGAATATTTTTATACCTTTTCATGCATAGTTGCTATTATTGAACAAATGGAACTACAGAAATAAACTACTACACAGTAAATATATTTCAATATTGTCATAAGAAAATCAGTTGAAAGCAACTTGCCTTTGCAGTTTTATACAAAAATTCAAGTTTTACTTTCTCAAAGACCACTATGTTTTCTCTAATCTTAATGCAGTTACCAAGAAGAGCTCAAAAGACAGCACAAAAGACTTCTCTGACAGTGGTGAGTTGGAAGAGGTAGGAGAGAGTTAGACGTAACCTGACCATAACCATAGTGTTTGTATCCAAACCCAGGGAAATAGTTCTCTCATATCCTCTTATTATAGTTTTCCACATAATAAATGAGTGAAAAGGGCAGAAACATTGACATCAATGACAGCAAGTAAGGTTCTGGATTGATTGTTCTGCTTTCTTTGTTGCAGAATTCCAGCAGTGCTTCAAAGAACTTCTCTTTCAGTTGTGACAAAGTATCACGGCAAGTATTTCTTTCATATTTTATGTAGCAATATCACATCTTGTCATGGTTGGTTTATGTTTTGTTATTTGTGGTTGTGATTTCTGTGAATTCAATCTTCTACGAGTCATGACCTGCTATGCCAGTACCATTTTTACGGTCTGTCTGAGAAGAGAACTGAGCTTACTTTTAATATAATGACTATTCTATTAAGAATGATTATTCTATCAAGAAGGATAAAATTGTGCCTTTAAGCTGGAAAAGAAAGAAGTATCCATAGATTAACCTGTGAAATTAACTGCATTACTTTCATATCTATTGCAGTTTGAGGTCTGGTTTTAGATTCACTTCAGTGTTATGCAGAGCAGATTTCAAGATCTCTAGTGATCACTGGTGAATCTACCAACTTGTAAAGCATTTGCATTCTACAGAGAGATGTGTGCAGGTATAAGTACTGATACATCTTCTGACTCTTAGATTTGTTGTGCTAGTATTTGCTAAAAGTACTTGTTTTAATTTTACTCTTTTTCCACATTATTGGTGGCACTATGGTTTTGATATGAAGAACTCTGGTGTTTGATGAACTCCAGTGATTGACTGTAGGAGTTCAAGTTGACGTTTCTTCTCTTTAGTATGCTATTCGAGTTTGTTTTCAGCTACTTTGCTCTGAACTGCTGTATCTTAATTTCTTCACAGAGGTGCAGACTTTGATCACATTATGGAGGAAGGCTATGAACTTGACCTTACTTACATCACAGAGCGGATTATTGCTGTATCCTTCCCTGCTAGCTGTTCTGAGCAAACTTACCTCCACAATCTACAAGATGTAACCCGAATGCTCAAATCCAAACATGGTGATAATTACTTGGTATGTGTAAGATGAGTCTTTTGTTATACATCTTCTTTTGTCCTGCAGAAAGACTACTGGTAGGTTCGCATATACTATAATAAACTAAAAGTCATTCTTTGCTCCACCTTTACAGCCTTGCAAGCAAGTACAAGATTTTCAGTAGTGTTTTAGGCTGTTAGGCAAGGACAGATTTTGAAAGCACTTATTTGCTGGAGCACTGCTGCCTCTGTTGTGATAACACATAGTAAAACACTGTAGAATAATTGCACTGACCATTTTCATTGTCCAAACACACCCTGCAATATGGAATGTGTCCTTAGGTGAATATCTGACAGCCTGTCACCATCATGCCTTCACTGTCTGTCTCTACTATATATTGTAAAACAACATGTTAAAGTAGGGTTGCAGTTGGTGTGTTCTGTCCAGATCTTTCTCATTAACTTAATTTTAGGTGATTTTTTCCCACTGTTTAGTTTTCTATAGGAAAATAAGTTGTAAGCAAATCTATAATGATCTCAGTGTGCATATTGATTTTGCTTTTTATAGTGAAGACACAAGCTGTTTAATCTTCTGTGCTGTTTACTGGCTGATGCCATGTCACATACTGTCTTAGCTTGTTCTATAAAGATGAATTTAAAACAAGGCCAATATTTTATCATTTTTCTTTTTCTACTGTCTTTTTAGTTAGTGTCTATAAACTACAGTAACACCTTGCTGCATTGCAACCTCTCCATTGCGACCTTGCTGGTCTGTGATTCGATTCATGGAGCTTCCCGGCCGAACCATGCACAGTGCCTCTGCTTCACGGAGGGGCGGTGCCAGTGCTCCCTGTGGGGCGGGACTGGCCTGGCCCCACTGGGAGGGCATGTGGTACCTTTTGCTGCCATGGCGTTTATGGTCCCACGGCACTGTGCCCTGCTCCTGTGTGTCTCCATGTCTGGTCGCTACAGTGGAAGGCTCATGCCACGGTATGCCCTGGGTGGCCGCTGAGACCCATTGCAGCACCGCCACAAGCCACGCTGTCCCCTGTTACTTTAAGCCCAGCCGGGGGACTGACCCCCACCAGGAGCATGTGACTGTTTCCATGGCTACAGGTGGGGAAGGCAATGCAGTCAGTGCCTAGGGACTGCATGAGCGGTGCACCTGGTGATGGCATAGCCCCAGGGAAAGTGCTCCATGAAAGTGGGGCTGGGCTGGCCGTGGCAGCGGTGGGGCAAGCTCTGTGTGCTGGGACGGGGCAGCAGTGGGACATGCCCACAAGTTAAGGTTTCCCAGGCTCTAAAAGCACCGACCTGAGCCCTGGGGACACCCCTTCCCTGATGCAGCCCTGAAGCTTCCCACCCACGGAGGCAGTGCAAGCATGAACAGTGGCAGCAGCCCGGCAGCACTTGCAGAAGCAGCAGTATGGACGAAGAGAAGCCCAGGGATTCTCTGGGGAACCTCCTCAGTCAGAGAGGGCTCAGGAGCACTTCCCTTTGCTCTTCTGTGCTGTGAGAGCACTGGGGAGGAGCGGAAAACGCTCCCCAGTGCTCCTAGTTGACTGGGGGTGGAGCAATGGGCATGGCCTGTATGCATATTAATGACCCACCCGTGTTTCTGAATTAGACGTTTCGCAAGACCCTGACAAGATCCCTTCCTCATGAAGGGTGAGGTATTACTGTATTAGAATCAAATCTATAACTTCATGACCATGAGCTTTTACTCACAGTAAAAATTAGTGTCTGGAGAAATTCCATCAAATATGTTATCATTTGCATACAAACCAATGTGTCATCGGTGTGTCATGAACTATGTTGTCCTCAAGATGCATGCGCAATACTTGAGATGTAGTCTGATGTCCTCAGCATGCTGCTTTTGTATTCTTGACTTCCCTTCCATCCCACATCAGTAGCTTATCAGGCACAAAATAGTAATAGTTTGAAGGTGACCTGTATGTAAAGCTGTTTTCAGTGGTATTTTCCATATGACAGCAGTGTAAGCATGTAGTTTCAGTCCAGTTACATCTCACTTAATACCTGTTTGTATTTGTATTGGGTTTTTCTGTGGCTGGGTTTCTGGTAGCGGGGGTCTATGGGAGGGGTCTTTTTCAAGAAGTTGCTGGAAGCCTCCCTCATAGCTGGCAGACCCAATGCCAGCCAGACTCTGGCTGGACCTGCCGCTGACCAAAGCTGGAGCTCATCAAGAGTAAGGGAGATGCCTCTATGATAACATATTAAAGAAGGGGGAAAAAAAAGTTTAGGAGAGACAATGATAGCCACTAGAGAAGAGCAGTGAGAAGATGTAACAGTAAATGCAGCCACCAAGGCCAGTGCCGAAGGAGGAGGAGGAGGTGTTCCAGGCGCCTCCCTCCAGCTCATGGTGAAGGGCCATGGTGAAGCAGGCTCTCTGCCTGCAGCTCATGGAAAGTTCACGGGGATGCAGAGATCCACCTGTAGACTGTGGAGGAGCCCACGTTAAGTGGGTGGATGCTGCAAGGAGGCTGCAACCCATTGGAGCCCACTTCGGAGCAAGGTCCTGGCAGAGACATGTAGCCCATGGAGAGGAGAGTCCATGCAGGAGCAGAGCTTCTCCTAGTAGGATCTGTGCCTTGGTGATGGGACAAATGTTGGAGCCTATACTGAAGGACTGCACCCTGTTGAGTGACCTGTGAGCAGCAGTGTTTTGAAGAACTGCTGCCTGCTCAATATGAGCTAGCAGTGTGCCCAGGTGGCTAAGAAGGCCAATGGCATCCTGGCCTGCATCAGGAACAGTGTGGTCAGTCGGTCCAGGGAGGTTGTCCTTCCCCTGTACACAGCGCTGGTCAGACCACATCTTGAATACTGTGTCCAGTTCTGGGCTCCCCAGTTTAAGAAGGATGTTCAGCTCCGCGAGAGGGTCCAGAGAAGGGCAACGAGGATGATGAAGGGACTGGAGGGCAGGTCCTATGGAGGGCGACTACAGGAACTGGGATTGTTCAGTCTGGAGAAGAGGAGGTTCAGAGGTGATCTCATTGCTGTTTACAACTACCCGAAGGGAGGTTGCAGCCAGATGGGTGATGACACCAGAACAAGAGGGCACGGCCTCAAGCTACGCCAGGGGAGGTTCAATCTTAACGTTAGGAAGCGGTTTTTCACAGAGAGAGTAATTGCATATTGGAATGGGCTGCCCAGGGAGGTGGTGGAGTC
>WEKX01007687.1:0-12504 GCA_013390025.1 Pitta sordida
ATCTTTCATAATTGCACGAAGCCTCCTTGCTCAGAGCAGAGGGTGGCCCACGCTAGAGCAGAACGGAGGACAGCTCATGTGAGAGCGGAGACGGGGGGGTGGCTCATACCAGAGCCAAACTGCCACGGCTGCCTCATGGTGGCAAAACAGTGCACCCATGGTCCATGCAGCACAGCGTGGTGGTTGATTTGAATATTCAAGACTGCCTAATTTGAATATTCATGTGTGTCAAGTCACGCTGGTGCAGCTGCAAAACAGGTCTCCTTAATCGCTGAAAAAACAGATGTGAATCTGCTATCTGGGGGGCATGAAGTGGAAGCGGGGTGACTGTATATCCAAACTACTGCATATTATCTTTTAGTAAGAGCTTCACATAAATAAATGATATTTTTTCCTCTCTTCATGGGTTTGGAGGATTTTTCTGGTCTATAATTTGGAAGGATGGGTATTTCAGAAGGGTTGAGGTTGGGTTTTTTTTTTTATTTTATATGGAAATGAAGAAAAAATCTGGACAAGAAAAGAGCTTGCCAAATAAGCTACTGTGTCTTCTGAAAAATGTAATAAAATACCATCCCTGTGTGCATATAGCCTGCATCCCTTTTAATTTAATTCCTTACAAATCAGAAAGTAGATAAGCAAGATCCTCACAGAATAACATAACACAAAGCATAGAGTCTAGATGGCTATCTTGCAGAATGAACTGATTACTGCAGTGAAGAGTACCTGAAGAACGAAGGTTCTTTGAAAATGAGAGGATCCTACCTACATACACAAGTCAACATTACTGTCCAAGTGAATAGTTGCTTTGTTTATTTTCTTCACATTCATAATCTGCAGGGTATAGTAGGACTATTGGCTATGTGTCTAAGGGTCACACAGTAATAATATAAAATGTTATTTTAAGCCCAAGTCAAAGTCTGGAATCAGTTCATATTTTCCCCCTCAAGGTAACTTATTTTGAGTTAATTCAAGTCACAAAATGTGGTTTTGTAAAATAGTATGTAGTCTTCCACACATTTGTTCTGGTCTACAAGCATGTGTTCAAGCATGAAAAATAACCTAAGTTAATTAGCAAATGACTAACTTAAGGAAGAACAGTCTTCAGCAGAGATGCTCCAAGCTTTGCCATGCCTTCATGGAAAATAAAGTAGCTCTCCTAATTCAGTCTCCACACTAAGTATTCTTAGCAGATATGTGTGACATTAGAAAGAGAAGGGTTTGGTTATAAATCATAAATATTCATTAAGAAACTATTGCATGGCCCTTTCAGAAAAATACACATTTGAGAAAAGATTATATGCTTTAGAACTTTTGCCAATTTATTATTAAACAGCATTCAACTGTCTGTAACATTTCTAAATGCAGTAATTCAGAGTGAGTGAGTACATGAAAGGATAAATCTGATTCACACAGTCTAAAATCTTCTTCACAGTCTGGGAAAACACTACAACAGGGAAAAAAAAGTCCTAAGAAAAATCTTCATCTGTCAGTCAAAAATTCTCCTGGCGTAACTTCAAAACTTTACTCCCACTTTGCTATACATTTTGATATAAAAGTTCATCCTTTCAAATCATCATGTTAGACTCAGCTAACAATCTTGCTAGAATATCTGCAAACAGAAATCTGTAAAAGAGTAAAGAAAGGTTGCAATCTCCAAGACATTCTTACGACCTCACTCCTTTAAAATTCAGAGTTTTGTTTAATCTTAAATACTGTGTTCATCTGCCCAAGATAGTTTGCTTATGGACCTCTTTTCTTCACTCCTCTCCCTATGAAGACAGATTAAAAAAAAATACTGGAACCAAACATGAAATGAATATGCTGTTCATGGTTTTTCAACAAATTGTACTACGTATTTACTTCTATTTTTTATTCAGTGAGTATTTTTCTGCTACTTGAAAACAGTGTATTCATTCTTGTAATTTTGTGTTTTGGTTTTTTTTAAAAATTTGCATAAAATTTGCAAATAGATCCCAGGTGAAAGACAGAAAATGAAACCTCCTGAGACATAAGACCATTTCTTAAATAAACGGCAGCAATAACAGCCTTTTGCACAATAAAGACATGACAAATAATAAGAAATTAATTAAAATCTAGAATTACCTGGATTATAAATTACAGAATCAGCAGCAGGATTGTTTCCATTTACAAAGCCAAATGTAATTATAAATAATGAAATAAAAGAGCTCTAGTAGCAGTCTTGGTTAAGAGTATCAAATTAGTAGGCTGAGCATAATTTGAAAAATGTAATACTGAAGAGCCGTCAGAGTGATGAAAATTGTCAGCATCTGCTATTTCACTGCAACAGTACATCATATCTAGCTGTAAATATCGGGATTTTTAAGCTTTCACATAGAGTTGTACACTCTCCTGCTTCCTATATTTTCAAACACAAATGTGCAATGACGGTGCTTCATATAAAAATATTTGATGAAAAAACTAGGATTGAGCATAAAATGATTTACCAATATTTATGACATAAAAGGTGCTACTTTAAGCAGAAATTCAAATAGGACAAAGATATTCCAGCCCCTATTATAATATTCTCAGGTTATTACTTGACAATCTCAGCTCTGAAATTCCTGAAAACTATTCAAACTAATCCTGTTCTGTTTCATCTTCCACCAACACTGAGTAGAAAATTAGATAAAAAAAATTATTTATACTATTAGGAGCATTGTATTCTTTCACATTCTCTATTAAGTCTTGAAATTTACACTGTCAGATTGACACTGCCTTCATCTGAGGTATAGAGGAGGAAACCTAGAAGGTTCAGAGAAGCTTTAAAATGTTACTCTTTCTTACAAGCACAAACCATCCAAATCTGATTTGAGCTTCATAACCATAATCAACCTTCTGGATTAAAAAACGTGCTGGGAAATATCAAACTCCATCTTTACTCTAAATACAACTGAAGTTACATTTTCTATAAGCACTCAGACACTGACAGTGGAAATGTACCATGGAATTGAAATAAAATTCTAATTGCAGCCCACATGTCATCTGCTCCACGGTAACTAGAGAAGACAACAAATGCAGGCTGGACACTGCAAGTACCTGTGACCAGAAGTGAGATTACAGACAGGTTCACAGGTTATTCCAAGTTAGAAGGGACCCACAAGGATCATCTAGTCCAACTCCCAAGCAAACGCCCACCCAGGGATCGAACCCACAACCCTGGAGCCATGGGCACCACACTCCACCCATCCAAGCCTCCCATCATCTAGGCCATGTCACTGAGTTCCTTATCCAGGTGAAGCAAAGGAACGAAACTGCCACAGGGACAATCCGATGGAGGTGCTAACTATCTTCTCTTATAAACTCTGAAATCTGAGATAGCTTAATTTCTTCTACATGCCTCCAGAAACAACTACACAGACAGTGCAATACAGTGAGCCCCCGTTACTCACAGGCTGTTGGGTCCGGTCCGCCTCACATGAGTAGTGAAATCTGCAAAGATAGCGAACCCACTATGTAGTCATGTATGCCATGCTTGTAGTCACGCTCCCTCCCCTAATAAGGTCTGGAGGAGGGTCCTGAGAGCGGGGTTTGTTTCAGATATCTGGCTGTGCTCCGCTGAGTACTGGACTGGCGCGGGGCAACGGGGGTGGGGAGCGGCAGTGCAAGCGACCGGGTCGGGGATGGGGACTGNCGCCTCACATGAGTAGTGAAATCTGCAAAGATAGCGAACCCACTATGTAGTCATGTATGCCATGCTTGTAGTCACGCTCCCTCCCCTAATAAGGTCTGGAGGAGGGTCCTGAGAGCGGGGTTTGTTTCAGATATCTGGCTGTGCTCCGCTGAGTACTGGACTGGCGCGGGGCAACGGGGGTGGGGAGCGGCAGTGCAAGCGACCGGGTCGGGGATGGGGACTGNAGCGCTGGTGCGGCACGCCATAGCAAGCGGCCGGGACGGGGATGGGATCAGGCGGGGCGGGGGGCAGTGCCGGCGCGGGATGCTGCGGTAAGCAACCAGGATGGGGACCGGGATCGGGCGTGTGCCACGAGCCCTGCGAGCAGGGTGGGGGGGAGCGGGGACATGGTTGGGGCTGGCTGTGCAAGCGGAGAGGGGGCGGAGCCGGTGCCGCGAACAGCGGAGTTGGGGGCCGATCAGACTGAGGTTGTGGTAGCATCTGCGCACGCACCGAGGTTGCACAGCTCGCGGAAAAAGTGCTCGCAAATATTGAGGCTCGCAAATAGCGGGTCAGGAATACACGGGGGCTCACTGTACTAAAGACCTCTTTACCATTCCTCTTTCTGACCTTTTCCTTCCTATGAGGTTACTACAGGATCAGACTTTTAAAACATTTAAAATATCCAATATCCCACTCAGAGCAGTGTACTCAGTATGCTCTACATTTATGTCCAAAAAAACCCCCCCTAGTAACTGAAAACCACGTTGAGCACTACATATATGCTAGTCAGAAGTTTAAGGCCTAACCTGTCTTTTAAAAACATTATTTATTTTCCCTGTGTTACAGATACAGAAACAGTACTGGAAAAATGTATTTGGAAAGGGGTGGAGCGTGTGCAGCACCCTTTCTGTAACATTAAAACACCACATAGCACAGAAATGACATGGGAAAAGTTACTCTCGCATTATTTTACATTTGCTGGCACACCCTTTCACTTACAACTAACTGCAAGAGAAAAAAATTGAACTAGAGGAGGAAAACTGTCTAAGAGCAAGATCTGCTTGGAAACAGATGTTGAAAAAGGAGGTTTCTCCACTTGAAAGAACTCGTTTTACCCAATATTCGAAACTCAAAAGTTCATTAATTTCAGTGATAGGCAGTTGAAAAGTTAGTATGAACAGTATGCCTACACTTATGACTCTTAACACCAGAAATTTTGGAATGAATAATACAAAAATTGTTGTGAGATTAAACACTGGATTTGGAACATTGATTTGAAACACTAGGCACCTTTGGGATCCCAGAGATTAGGCTCTGGTAACACAGATAATTACATTTCAAGACGTCCAAGTCATGATGGCTATTTCTAAGACCAAAAATAGATGGCTTCAAGAATAGTACTAAGTATATTTTGAGTGCAAGAGAAAAAAAAAATTACAATCCAATACCTTAAAAATTCAACAAGAGATGCCCCACACTGATTGGCTAAAATGGCATATTTTTTTAATCACTGTTTGTCTCCCATTCTGCAACAAACTTGGCATTAACATTTAAAATTTTTTTCTCTGCACACAATAGACCTAAAAGGATATTTTTAGCCTAACTTCCTAAGGAAATGAAACTTATCCATTAGGCCCTCATTACAGTAACTTCTGAATTAACAGAGTAACAGGGTGTAAAACATATTAGGTTCCAAAAAACGGCAGCTGGAAAAGGAAAGAGAATGCAACTAGTGCTCCCATTGTGGGGCTGCCTTCTCATCAGGGAGAAGACCCAGGAGATTCTGTCTGCCGTCTCTGAGACCAGCCTGCTGGAGTTGTGTTGCTCAGGGGTCTAGGTGAAGGGGAAAAGTATAAGGCTGGGTTTTGTCTGATTGTCTTGTTTGCTTCAACAATAGATGGGATGATCATATATTTGCATATTTCATGTTCAGTTGGATACGAAATAAAATCCCTCAGTAATATGTACCTTGTCACAGGTCCACCAAGACTTGTAAGAACAGTGTAGATTTGCTGAGGATCCAGCATCAAGCACTGCGATGCAGAGAAGGCTGAAGGAATGAAATTTGTTACTGACGTGAATAAGGGGGAAACTTGAAGAATTCCAAGAGGGTCTCCTGCAGCTGAAAAACTAGGTAGAAGAGTAACAAACTTATTTTGTCACTTCGCAAGAACATTGCTAATTGTGCTCACGTTCCTCAGGTGAGTTTAGGTATTTTTCTTCTTACACAACTTATTGAATGTTTTCTGTGATGACACTTAAAAGACATTGGCATTAAAGTTATGTGGAAGCCTTTTCATCACAGCACATCCATATTTTAGAGCAAGAGTGGCTGCCAGGTGAACCCTCCACAGTCCACCCTGTTTTCTTGTGCCACATGCAAATGGAATTACTTGTACTGTTTTTCAATATGAAATTATAAATAAAACCATAATAACTTCAAATCCTAATTCTTATCAACCTCAAAGAAGCTCCTCAAACTTTTAGCTTAGTGTTTTCATATTTTTAAAGCAAATCCAAATATGCAAATAATACATAATCCATTTTGTAAGTACACACTGTAGCAACTATGGAGCACCAATGTGGATAGACAACTTGCAGCAAAATAACATGTATTAATGAAGAACCCCAAATATATTAACAACTTCTTAATTATGCCTTCCCTAGGAAAAGTACCCATTACTGGGGGTTTTTTGCTTGCTTGTTTGGGGTTGTTTTGGCTAGGAAAATTATCATTAGCAGGCTCCTAATAAATTTAGGGATATATTAGGTAAACAACACACTGATGACAAAATTTAGCTCATCCCACTAAATGAACACTATAAAATAGATTCTGAACTGAAGTATCCTTCCCAAGTCTTGGGGTGTATTTAGCCACATCACAGACACATGATCAATGAGACAAAAATAAATAAACAATTAAAACATTACTTTTGGCTGAACACTAAGAATCCAATCTAAATCCCATTCAGATCAGTAAACACAGGGCAGAACCTTCCATTGTACTTCTGCCAGGAAACCAGGCTTGAACTTAATACAGACTTCATAGCTGATTCACAGTTTTTTGAGCACAGCAAGCATAAAACCAGTTTATTTTCGCCTTAACTATACATCTCCACTGTAAGACTACCTCGCTTCAGGTTATTTAGTGTATTTAAAAGTGAAACTACTCTAAAGTATTTATTTGTTTATTTAGCTTATTATTTAGGATTTTTAACTACATAATAATTACTATTATGTATTACTACCAGAGCCTGCAACAGAAACCATCAAAGAAGAATTTTCCACCATGGAGTAATAGCAACCAGCATAGATGGCTTCAGCTTGTGAAGGAGAGCTACTTGTGAGAGAAATCCAAGTCCATTTTCCAACTCATTCAAAAACATCAATTAAACCACCTTTCAGACAAGACAGGCTTGCCCTGTTTTTTCAACTGTTATTATTATTTTGGTAGTTAGATTATAATTTGTCAAGTGAATATACCCTTCTGACCTTGCATAAAGTTTGTTGCTAAGGTTGGTGTGTGTCTAGATTTTTTTGCTACTAACAGAGAGGTTCGTCATTTTTTATTATTATAATGACATAAAGCAATACATCTTACTCAGTTTTTAATCACTGAGGATCATTTTCAATTCAACTCTCAATTTAGATCTTAAATGAAAGGAACTTACCAGTTAGAGCATACGTGGTTTCATTGATGTAACTTATGGTGGTTTAGAAAGCTAGCAAAGCTGTTCTGATATTAAAAGCAACAATGAAGGGAAGTGGTTAGTCAACTAGATGGTTTTACTCCCTCCCACTTCTTGCAGCAGTACATAACTCTGTGAGGTCGTAATTCAGCTTATTATCCTAGCTCTTAATTTTGTTTGTTAAAAAAAAATATAACAAAAGAAGTGCTACACCACTTATGCAGGATTATTACAGTGTTTCAAACCATATGTTCAATATGTATAGTCAAAATAAGATGCTAGATACAACATCCAAGCGGTAGTAATCTCTGCTTACTTGGAGAGAAAATTAAAAACAAAAATCAAAGAAAATGAAAACTCTGCTTGGCAGTAGTTTTTTTCATTGCTGCTTTGAACTGAAAACAGTAAAATGCAAACCATTCTGCACTAGCAGGAATGGAAGAATAAATTTGCTCTATGTGTCATTAGTTGAGCTACCTAACAGATCTGATCAAGTTGACACTGAGTCATGGACAGGAGTTTTTAGGCACATACTTATACATCTGTACATGAATAAGGGATGTTATCCAAAAACATACCAGTATTTTATAGTCACTTACAGTAATGAGAGACAGAAAATAATTAAATACCATATAGTGATTTTTTAATTAATACGTTTCATTTTTGCCTTATTGTTTCCTAATACACATTTAAAAGGCACTCAGAGAATTAACACAATCTCAGTGTCTCAGTTCTCTAAACTCCTTTAAACAACAAAAATTTCCACTTTTAGCAGCAGTATTTGGAAAAAATAAAACAAAACATCTCCCTCTGTTTCTGTGCATTAAAATAATATAAAATAGAATGAGTTGGTTAAAGCTAAGCCACAGAAATATCCCAAGTTTATCCTTACGTTTGTAGTCTTATGGTTTATTCAATGCTTTCCTTTGGCACTTGTAAAGTACCATCAAAGATCCAGTGCCTACACAATCAAGGGCCTTGAGTGTTTTGAGTATGTTAGATAAATCATAAACTAAATCGAAGTTCAACTTCTCTCCCTACAAAAAAAAAACAACCTCACACCCAAAAGCCAACACGTGACTGAGGCCACAAGGAACAGCACAGACTATAGAAGCTCTCCTGCTTTCTTGAAAGAATGACCTGACCACCTGATCACCATAGAATGAAATTTAATAAGTCTAAATGTTGGGTTCTGCATTTTGGTCATAATAACTCCAAGCAGAACTGGGAACGGAATGCTTGGAGAGTGGCGAGGTGGAAAGAGATTTGGGGGTATTAGTTGACAGCAAACAAGTTGACAGCAGTGTGCCCAGGTAGCCAAAAGGACCAANACTAGATGATCTCCAAGGTCCTTTTCAGTCTTACAGCAAGGACACTGCCATAATTCACTTTCTCTCACATTTCTTTCTTTTTTCTATCCATAGGGATTGCCCACCTAACACAATGAAGAAGCTATGTTTTGTAAGAACTTTCAATGTGCCCAGTTGAGTATCACCAAGCCCTATTTGCTGTAGCTTGACAGTGCAAAAGACCTTACAATAACACTATTAATTTCTACAATACTGAGTTACAAAACACCCTCTGTGTAATCATGTCCCTTCTCCTAGAAAGAAAAGACAACTGGATCTGGAGAAACAGAGATCCTCCAGAGCCTGGTGAAAATGTAACTTGTGGAGGTTATTAAAAGAGACTTTACCCAGTAGGAGTGGAAATGTGGACTAGGTGACTTGTTTTTGATGCAATTTCCTCATTTAGTAACCAAACATGTCATCTTCATAAACACATCACACTACAGCTCTGTGTGCTCCCCCATCTCTCTACTAAAATACTGTCCTACAGTTTCACTTACTTGATGGTTAAAATATGTATGTTGGAAGAGCTCATAACTCATCTGTAATCATTGCTTGTTAATGCTAAAACTATCTTTTAGCTTAAGGACAGCTTTTCCCTCCCTTGTAATGACCGCACTCAGGCAAAGCAACTTCAGGCTGTGAGGCAGCTTTGATGGCTTTCCACTATACATATTTGGTGAAATTGGGGGTCAGTAGGTGGGTGTGTTTTTATGCAGGGACACCTTCCACTAGAGATCAGGTTGCTCAGAGCTTCATCCAACCTTCATCCAACCTCACCCTGAACACTTCCAGGGATGGGGTAGCCACAGCTTCTCTGAGCAGCCATTTCCAGTGCCTCACCACGCTCATACCAAAAATTTCTTCCTAATATCTAGACTAAATCCACTCTCCTTTGGCTTAGATTCATTCCCCCTTGTCCTATCACTACATGACCTTGTAGAAAGTCTTTCTCCAGTCTATTTGTAAGCCTCCTTCAACTACTGGAAGGTTGCTGTAGGATCTCCCTGGAGCCTCATCCCCAGGCTGAGCAGCCACAACTTTCTCAGCCTGTAACTATCTTTGTCTGCTAAAAAATCAACCTATTATTCAAACCTTCACAAAATGCCTTCAACACTTTTCATGAAAAGCCACAAATATGGGGTCTTTGGAACTCTTAAGAGAAAAAATGTTAAGAGATCCTATTAACATGCCCTGCTTGTGAGTCTGCTCTGTATCTGCTTGTGCCTTACTGTGCACTATGAGACAGCATGAAATACAGCAGTTACTTAAAAAAAAAAACATAGCTAAATGACCAGTGCAAGGGACTGCATCATATAAAGAGGATATTAGCTTCTTCTCTAGAAGAATCAATTTAAAATTCCTTTCAGTATCTGCTGAAATCTCAGCATTCATTTGTACAGTGGCTTATCAAGAAATAGTAAATCCTATCAGGATTTGTAGCAGATAAAAGTTACTGTACTGGAACTAGTGCATAAAGCTTTCTTTATAGGTCACAATATACACAACTAATTTGTATGCCACATAGTAAACATACCAAACATCCAGGTACTCCACACATTTTGGAATAGTCAACTATAGTGTCTAGTACTCTATTTGTTCTACTTCTACACTTTAAACATTGCAGTGTTTGCTCAGATGTTCCTACTATGTTAACACCCTTATAGCAGTAAAAAATAACTACATGTTTTATTTTGGAAGTCAAAATATGATAAAATAGGAAAACTTTTATATATTAAATATATCTTTTTTTCCCAGTGTAACTGTTAAATGTCATACCCGCTCTCTTGAGATACCATTAAAATTCTCCTTACTTAAAATAATAATAAATTACAATATGAAAACTTGTTCTAATCCCTATTTAGACCACCTGTTATAGATTAGTGAAATTCCTTGAGGAAGTGTAACTTTAACAAATTTGGACAGCTTGTTTCATTTCCCTAAGCTGTTTCTTTACAATATCTTCGCATAAAGGTCAAGGGGAAAAACGGAAACATCAGAATCTAAAAAAGGTGCTCTTATGGACAAAACAGAAATGGCATCTTAAACATTTTGAAAATTAAACATTTTGGCCTGTTCAATGGACTGAAAACACTACTAACTAATTTTATAATGCCAGGGCTGCACATCTCAATGTCTGTAGCATGTTCTACAGTGTAGCCCTCAGCTACCCACAGGACTTTGGTTTTCTGGAAGTTTCTTTTTGGAATAGCAAAACCTTCTCAAGGCCAAGAGCTTTGTGAGAAGAAAGCTTGAGAATTTTTCAAATAGCAGCAGAATCAACCTAAGCTTTTCTTTTTCAGACCACCTTGAGGCTTCTCCAACACAAAGACTCTGAAATTAAACAAGGACAGACTAAATTAAATGAGAATGCTCTTCATCCTGTTTAGGGTTACACAAGGAGAAAATTTACTTTACAAAGAAGTAGTATTTTCAGAGTCTAGAAGACAAATGTAACTTATGTCTGCATCAGTATTGGTACAGGCCCTTCAAGCTGTTCCTGGATGGAGTCGCTCCAAGAAGGTTCAGCATTGCCTCCTCCATGAGTGATAGTCACAAAGCAGCATCTCTCTGTGTCCCTATGTTATTTGTGTTCTACAGCCAGAAAAGAAATTTTTTTTTATACATATTTGTTCTTATCTCCTGGATTCTCATTGTGTGAAAATACTCTGAGCATGCTGGAATTTCTAAAGCTATTTTATGTCTTTCCCAGATAATGTTTTCTCTTACAATCCCATTATCTTTCTCTTACAATATCACATTACCTTTGATTATGTGATCAGAGCCACTGTTCACAGTTTGACTTAGAGAAAAAGATGACCAAACCTAGATACATAAAGCTGTTACAAAGGATCAACAACTGAAGTAAAGCTCTTCAGTGAAATTTACTACTCATTTTAAAACATACTGTTTGGGGGAAATTTTCCTACACACTTCTGTCAAAACCCAGAAATATCAGTACCTTACTCACAAGAACAAACCACCAATGACAAAAGCATAATGGTTTTCTATCTAACATGCTGTGATATTTCATTCGCCATGAAAATCATGAGTTTCACAATCGTGCACAGGCACTTAGGCGTGTAATTGTACCACCTTTTGTAACATTTCTTGTAACAGCTCTGGGTCCTCCGTGCTTACACACACATTGTCCTTCATAATGGAATCTAGATACTTCCTTTACTCTCAGCGTGAAAGAAGACAAACCAAGCATTAAAGTCCATTTATAATTCCACCGCTAAAAATGACTGTCACAGGATGCTCAAACTGAAAAAACTTTAAACAAAATTAGATCAAAAAGGATGAGAACCTTTTAGTCTTTCACATTTCAGAGTATGCAGCAGCTATGGAAATAAGCCAAAATACTAGCATGCACAAGTCAAATTTAGTATAATTTCTCATTGAAGACTACGCATTTCAAACAAGTGTAAAAATACTACAGTTGGATCCCAAAATCCTTTTAAAGTTGTCTCTAACTTCTAGATGATATGCTGAAAATATGAAAAATGTCATAAAATGTGTTACAGATCTGATGCTTGCAGCAGCATTTCAACAAACACATAAGAATTGTTTACAGTTATACCTCCTCCATTGCAAGCAAAGGGACAGGCCAAAGGCATCGCGAAACATTAACCTCGCAAAGAACTGCAGGTCGGTAATATGCATGCAGGCCATGCCCATTGCTCCACCCCTCGGAACTCCGCAGGGCTTCGGGCACTTTTCTGCTTCTCCCCTCGGACTCGCTGAGCACGTGGAAGCAAAGGGAACCGTTTCTGAGCCCCCTCTGACTCAGGAGACACCCCCCCCCCACCGAGAATCTGTTGGCTTTTCC
>WEKX01007688.1:10169-43646 GCA_013390025.1 Pitta sordida
GCCCCGGCGCTGGGCTCCGGCTCCGCGCTGGCGGTGCGGGAGCGCCCGGGCTGCGCACGTGAAAAGCCGCATCCCCGGAGCGCGCAGGGCTGAGGTGGCTGTGCCGGGGCAGCGCTCGCTCCCCGCTGGAGGATGGAGCAGCCGGATTTCTGACCGCTCCTCAGGCGTAGTCTATTCAACGTGTGTTTGCTGTGTTCTCCTTCCACTGGCTGTGGGATCTGGTAATCTCTACCTTTAGTCGAGGCGTGTGTACATACAGTGCTTATATTGCTCTGCTGCTTCCAGCTGTTTTTTCCCTGAAATACCTTGCAGCTGTAGCCCGTGTCTGACGCTTTGAGCTTGGTGTGTGCTTAGACTGGCTGTGGATAGGGTTGTGGTACATAGTGAGGTCCCTGCTTCTCTAGTACTAACTGTGTGATCTTGCCGTGTTGAATGTCAACACGTTTACCTTTGGCAATTCTGAAATCAACGGCGAGAACCCCCTCCCTCCCCCTTTGTTTGGCTTAAATATGTGCCACCTTTTTCGTGTGTATGATAACTATTAGCGGTAGTCTTTCATTGATTGCATTCACAGTATCCAGAGGTTGTAGATACCCATCTTGATTGTGCTGATGCTTCTCTGATAATTAACGGGTCAAATAGACTGTGCTGTGGAAATAAATACCAACTGTCCGTGTGGTGGGGCAAGCATCTCAGACATCTCCCGTGTCTCGAAATGGTCTTGCAGTAACCAAGCCCCACCACTCCTACTGCCTGTATTTTAGCTGTTAATTGTAAAGCTTAATGTAGAGTGATTTGATATTTGAAGTATGGAATTCCTGATGCTATGAAGAACACTTTGTGAATCACAAATAGCAAGATAAACTGTAATAGAGGAAGAGCTGTACATCAGAAGGTGAGGCACAGCCCTTCTTGCTTCCCTTCTTGCTTGTCCATAGTTTCTTTTCGAAGCTTATTTTTATACATGACTTGATTATCTATGGGCTAATTTCTCAGATGACATGCAGTCGTCTTCATAAACTGCTCTTTTCCCTGTCGATAGCATGTATTCATAATATAAAATCATCAGAAGTTGTTGATGCAGTTTTAATACAACTGTGTGTTATGGGAGTATCAGCTTGTTTTGAGAACTCAAATCTCTTAACTTCTTAACTGCTTGGAGGTTTAGCAACCTCTATCAGGGTTGCCTCTTTTTTCTAAAAGTTTTCTGAATAACACGTTTCTAATAGGTTTTGTCCTCTGAATATCTGATCTCTAAAAAATCCCTAAACACCAAGGAAACTAAATTACAAATACTTAAGTAAAAATCATTTATTTCAGAGTCAAGTTCTTTCTAGTGGCCATTTTTTTAATATTTAAATGACACACATAAATAACAAAAGAAACAATTTTTGTTAAAAGGAGCTCTTACAAATGTGGAAATATAAATGACTACTCTTAACATTTTAAGTAGTCAGATGTGGAAGTAAGTCAATATGTTGTATTAATGACTTATGTGTAAAAAATAAGTGAAGTATCTTCTGAGTTCTATAAAAGCAGTGTCATGAGAAAAGTTGTAGCAAATGAGATTTAATACGTGTTACTCATTTGATGTGATATCATAATTTAAATGGTAGTTTTAAAATCTGAAGAAATGACTTGGTTGCTCACACATGTGCCTGTAGTCACCTATGTGAGTATGCTTTCTTCTTTTCATTGAGATTGGAAATTCTAAGAATTGGTGTTGATCTTAATTGAATCAGACAGGACATTATTTCAATGTGATTCATGTAGTCTAAATGGTGTGCATTTAATTTTTAAATGATTTTAATCTGAAAAGTGTAAGAAGAATAATGCTGCTTAATTTATCATTATCTCAGGGCTTTGATTATGGGAAAACAGTCCTCTTCGTTTAATTAGGAATATATTTTGTGCCCACTTTACAGACTGAGAGAACAAGGTGTCCTCTCTTTGCTTCAGTCAACAATGCCTGGCAGTATCTCGTAATGACTGTAGTGGGACTAGAGTTTAAAATATTTTAAAGACCAAATATGAATTGGCAGTGGAGCTATGTCTACAACTCAGGAGTTTGTTTCCTTGTCTGCTATGTGATCATCTAGATGTGTCCATTGATTATGTTCCGCAGTTTCATCACGGCTGAGTGAGTGTTCAATACAGCAGAAGTGTAAAAAGTGTCAAGTCAAAGAGAGTTCAGTTGCACTGCCCACATCTCTCTAGTACGTACCATTATGCCTTGGTGTTCCTGCGTAGTCAGTGCTTTTACAAGACAGTGGAGTGTATAAATAAAGATGAAAATACTGAATGGTCTGGGTGGTGGTCTCTCTCTTAAACAGAGCATCAGAGGTCTTAAGAACACATTGTGTTATGACTCTCTTTTGTTACTTACAGGATTGTATACGTTGAAAGCAAGATTCAAAATACGTAACAACATCATGTCTTTTCTAGAACCTCTCAGTAAAATATTGAGGAGATCCAAAAACTCAACTCTACAAAAACTTAGTAAATTTCCAGTGGAGTAACCAATACAGAGAAAATGTCATCTTTCCTGCTATATTTACTGTTTTGACAAAATATTTCTGAAACCTGATTAAAAGGTACTTCCCCTACTTCTTTGTTTTGGGTTTTTTTCAATACTATTTCTCTGCTACAAATTCTAACTTGAGGATACTGAGTATATTATTAAAAATGCATATTCCTGTTTTGTTTTCAGTCTGTTGCACTGAACTGTTTTATTTGAATAACTATATTTAAAACACAAACTACATACATATATTAGTCTCCTTGTCTGAAGGTACTGTGGAAGGTTATAAGTAGTTGTATTGTTTTCTACATACCAGTACAGGATTATCGTTTCTGAATTATAGAAGACAAGCAGTGTATGATTGGAGGCTTTGAGCAACCTTTTGCTCCCATGGAAAGGAGAGTTGGAGCTAAGTGATCTTCAAAGTTCCTTCCAACCCAAACCATTCTATTATTCTACAAAAAGATCACTTTTAGTTAAATGTGTTTGTTAATAAGTATATTAAAAGTAGAATTACTGTATTGAATTGGCCTCAGCACAGGCCTGTTGCTTTGGAAGCCTTCACTGTACAGTGAAGCCTTAATGAGCAATTACTGCACTCTTCCAGTTCAGAGTTAAATAGGCAGGACTGCTTCTTCCACATTATAGATATGTTTTTCTCATTTGCCTGAAAATGCCTGTTGGCATTTTTGCTGTTTAGGTTTGTTTGTTTTCCTTGATGCAGAGACATGTTTGCCAAGAGTTATGAGGATTCTATAAGCCTTTTTTTTCTTTTTGCATTTGGTTGAGGCATAAAGTTCTGCATTTGTACAGTGTATCTGTGTGTCTCACTTGTATTATGCAAATCCATTGATCTGTGGTGACAGGCAGATCAAGCAGCTACCAGCATATCAACCTTTCTGATAATTCTGCCAGACCAGCACAATGTCATTGAGGGCTTTTCCATCTTCACAATTTTTCAGTGATGCTCTCACCAGGAGCTCCATCATTGTTTTACCATGTCCATCATTGTATCTATCTATAGATACTAATTTTGAAAGGTTAAGGTTTTTGCCTTAAGTTAAGTGCTGTATTCAAAGTTTATTGAAGTGAGTTAGGGGTAGACTCTTCTCTCCCTCAACTTGTCAACTTCCTAACTGAATTTTTATTGTTTCTTGTCCAAGTGCCTGGACTTTTACATGTGCATGAAATTATTCCCTAGTGCAGCTGTATCAGGTTTTAGTAGCTATGATAGAGTTGTCGGTCGTGTTTGCCATCTTCAAAATGAATATCCACCATGTTGTATCTTACTTTTGGTGTAAGTTGGTCTCCATGAATTAAATAAGAGGGAAATTATGTTAAATGGTACTTCTGTTGGAAGGAAAGTAAGATTTTGATACTGCTTGAATGAGAAGGAGATAGTAGTTACATTCTTATCTTGGCACTTCAGTAAGCCTGTTCTTGAGATTCTTCTGTTGCATTTCATGATGAGGAGTCTGTGCTAAAATGAGCAGATACCAGTCCTCATCCATCTTTGCCTATGTTTGAAAGTACATGAATATTAATTCCTTTTAAAAAAAATCTTTACTGGTAGGCTTAAAATTCAAGTCATGTAGATGAAGTTAAAGTCTGGTATCACCATCTAACTTTAGAAAAACTGTGTCTTTTTACTCATTAAAGTGTGTTTTGTTTCTTTGCTTGAAAGCCCTCATGCATCTTGAGATTTGATATAACATGGAAATCTTTCTGTATAAATTATAGCTGCAGTTAGCATTATGCAACAGCAATGTCACTAGTATTTATACTTGACAGGAGAAGTAATTTAGATGCTTCTCTGCTTTTTTTCGGATAGCTTGTAGGTGTTACCTGTTGGGTTAATTCACTATATTAAATGCCATTGGGTTTACCTTAATGTACTTCTAATAAATTTAAAAACCTGTTTGAGCAACAAAAAAGCACCAGATATATAACTTTGGTGGAAATTGAAATACTGGTATTGGTGATACAGGGTTAATTGAATGTCAAGAAAAAAATACCATCGGAGAAGGAAAATGCTAGCTCCTTTACTTGTAACTCCTACATTGAGAGTAATTTCAAGGTATTTTAAAAGTTGAAATTAGTCCTAAAATGGTGGGGGATATCCATCCTAAAATTGCATTTTGTAACTTAACTGTTGTTATATTTAAACACAAAAATCTTAAGCTCTTTCTTGAATAATAATGAAATGAGGCATAAAAAATTAATCTGCCTTAAAAGTCCCTACAGGGAAAAAAAGACTGATGACATTGTAAAGAGCATTCTGGTACACAAGGACATGTGACCTTTCTCATCCTCCTGTTGCTGAGTAGTCTTTATTTACTTACACGGAGAAAGTTTGGGTATTTCTTTTCTGTATTTTCTTGAGCCAAAGGTGTTTGACTGTGCTTGTCCTTTCCACAGGATGGGCACATGGTTTGATTGCCCTTGTTCCCAGTCCAGCTGAATTCTGATTGTGTGTCGGTATGTAACTGGTATTGCCAAAGTTTCTCTGTTAAAGTTCTAGTTCGACTGAAGAAATAGGAAACTTTTTCTTTTATGCTCTCAGAAATAGTCCACTTACCAACAGTAGTAAAGCTTTGCTCGTTCTGTGGCTTGATCTTGGAACTTTTGTACTGAGCTCAGCTTGTTTGTGTTTCCTCTTGAACTGAAGGAAAGTCAGAAAATTATGTAACAGATTCATCAGCTGGAAATGAGGATGAGATTTATTTTGGAGAACTGAGATGCTGAAGACTTGTGTTCTCTATTCTGAACATGGAACTTATTTGCATGTTGGATTTCTTGATTTCTTTTGATTGGGTATTGAATGGAGCAGCTTCTGGAGTCCTTTATGTATTTGCCATGTATCCCTTTGTGCTTTCAGTCTTATAACTTTACCTGGAAATGGCAGATGTATGGAATTGGAGTGATACTGGTAGTCATTTTGTATCTGTATACACAGCTGTTACACTAAATGTAGACCATATGCTCACAGTAATAAAAATAATCAAGGTCCAAGATTTAAATAAAAAGTTAGGGTTATCTCATGATTCTGAGAAGATGAATGCTAGACCACAGATGTCTGTGTTGCTGATGTAAAAACTTAAGTTTTCAGTGTCCAGAACTTTTTGCAAATATGTGTTTTTATTGTGTTTCATCGTTGCTTACTAAAACCATAAATCATCAAGCCAACACAAATAGGGCCCTTGAAGATTTAGTCATTCCAGTCTCATTGCTAATGAGTAACCCTTGACATTTCAGAGAACATCATCATGTTGGATGCTAAATGTGCTGCCTCTGTTGTTATCAGATGGAGACAAGTTAAGTTCTCATGTTGAAAAGAAATTACTCAAGGTCAAATAAGGGAGTGACACAAGAGAAATATGTGTTACCTGCTCCTCCTCCACATGTGCTCGTGTTTGTAGATAAGGATATGAAATCTTTCCAGTGTGCCAGTTCTTAAAGAACATGCAAACAGAAGCTTTGAGCAAGTGTTTGTGTGTGTTTTATTTCGTTATAACAGTTGGGGTCATTATGCAGGGTGGTTACAGGGTGAGCTGACATCAGAGGATGGAGGACCAAGAACTCGGCTGTGTCAGTCAGGCAGAGAAGTCTGTCACCTTCATTACAGCTTGAAAATTTTGAACCATTTTTGCATGGCAAACTTGTCATTGATATAACGACCAAGTGATAGTGTATGAAGTATAAACAGTTCTAACATGATGCAGTGGTGGACTTGACACGAGAATGTGAGAAGCAACAGTAAATCAAAACCTGACTCTTCATATTTTAGTAATGTTTCACCTTATTGATTGGAAATACAGCGTAAATAAGGGTGACACAGGTTAGCAGATCTTTTTCTTTGCTCATTGTTTTACTGATCGATGGTCCCTTTTAAAAATAATAAAATGTCTCTGACATCTCTTTGAAATACATTGCTTAAGTAGCTTTTTTGTTTTAAGTACCTTTTTTGTTTTGCTTTGCCTTTTTAACAGTGGGGATTACCACACCTAAGGGATAAATGTAGGGCTGCAGATGAAATCACAAATGCAGAGTAAATGCGTGGAAACATTCTGCAAGCATAAGCACCATATCAATTAAAACTATTTTGTTGGAAGAATAGTAAGGATCTGGCAGGTACTCCTAAATAAAAGCTATGGAGAGCCCCATGTTTTGTATGAAGGGACATGGTTATAGTATCAGGGGACCCTTAGTAGTTGCCTTTCTGAGTTAAGGTTAAATTATGTAGATTTTGTGGGTTTTAAAATTGTATTCTGAAAAGGAGTGAGATACCTTTCTGGAGGAGATCTGCCTCTAAAGCTAACACAAACTGCCCACATCCTCAAAAGAAAAAACTCAACCAATCCTCGTTCCTCTATTACACGTTGTAGTACAGTATGAAAAATCTACTGCTGCCCTTTCTCCTAAGAATTTATAAGCTAGTTTTAAAAAATCAAGGGAAATAAGAGATGGGAGTGAACATCATGGAATGAAGTCAAAGGGAAGTGTTACTGTTTGCCGTCTCTCCAGAGACCATTACCTGTTCTTTTAAATGTGATAGTGTGATACCAGAGAAAAGCTGAGGGTTCAAGACTTCAGGTGGCACATCTAGGAAGAAAGGATAGGTGAGAAACAAATGGGGAGGGAGGCAAACCAGCTGCATTTGTAGGCCAGAACAAAACTAAATATGCTTAAGGTGACTTGAAAATGCTGCAGAAGGAAGAGGAGAGGTGAGGTGGAGCAGGAGAACGTAACTGTGTGGCCGGAGCAGTAGCAAAGGCCATGGGAATTTCACTGTGGTGTTGCAGGTAGGCTGTAGCAGGCAGGCACATGCTGCCTGCTTCCTGATGTCACTTGGCAGCAAAGGGCTTTTGACAGATCTGAACAATTCCAAATTTGCCTTGAGTGATGTAATCAAACACTGAACTTCTTGTTTAAATATTTGTAGTGACACGTACATGCTCTTCCACCAGCCCCGAGCTTGTGTTAGGTTACAGCGTGGTCCTGTGTAATTAACTCCTTGTATATTTTCTGTTTATGGGAAATCTCCTGGGAAGATTGATGGCAGCAGGGTCAGTAAAAACCTTAACTTGACAGCTTTCCTGGAACTAACACTGAATCATGATATCCATTGATAAATCAACAGTGAATCGCTCCAACTTGAAGTTATCTGTTCTGTTCTTTAGGTGGTTTCACTTTGTCTTGGATTTCCCACTTGCATTTAAGTCTTAACTAATTCTTGTAGTTTTTGAAGAAACTGTTTTGTTTTGAGAAATGCTAGGAAACTTGAGGACAAAAGGGAAAGTGGAGGGAGTTGAGTTTTTTCTTCTTTTGTTCACTGATTCATCACTAGCATATGTATATATATGTGTGAGTGTGTAAGTATTTTGTGAAAAAACCCTCCTAATAATTTAGATCTGGGAAGCAGGTAGAAAATTATTTTCAGTATTCTACCAGCAAGGAAAGCAATCTCCTTGGGCTGAAAAGAAAAGGCACTGATGGCTCGCCTTTGTGCTCTGTGGTTCAGGTTGCCTTCTGTAGAACAAGGCTTGAGATTTCCTGAGTCTCTCTGTTGTGTCCCATTACAGTTAAAACTACATAAAGCTCAGTGACATGAAGCTGTGTCAGGGGAGGTCAAGAACCATTTGGACAACACTCTCGGGCCCATGGTGTGACTCTTGGGGATGATCCTGTGCAGGGGCAGGAGTGGACTTGATGATCCTTGTGAGTCCTTTCTAACTTAGGATATTCTACAATTCTATGATCTATCCTCACCTTGACCACTGAGATTGCTGTCATTTCTAAGGGATAACTGTGTTTTGGTGTATGTTTTGTTTGTTTTAAATGAAATGTGACTTGCTCCACAGATTTCTTGTGGAGAAGCTTGAGAGAGCTGAAGGACAGCAAATCTGCTACCAGCTTTCTGCATTATTGCTTGGAACATGAGTTCATGACTAAATGATGTTAGACCTCAGAAAAAATGTATTAATGGAAATCTTATGCGTGACAAAGTCTGAAATACATTAGAAGTGGAAATGAGGCATTTTTCAAACAGAGCCACACTCCAGTAAATATGTTTATCTACTATAAACTGATATGCAGAAACAACTTAAATACTGATTTGCTACACTGAGGATGGGTGAGATCAATTCAAGGCTATTATGTCCTGAATTTGCAGACAGCTAGTTGTAATTAAGAAATAAACCTCAAAGTTGTTCTTTCGATTTTTCTCTGATGCCTTGCCTGGGGGTCAGAAATGTGTTCTGGATGCCTAAAAGACTTAAATAGCATTGTGACTGTTAAGCAAAGTTGTTTGCATTTGTGCAAAATTTCCTTCCAAAGCTGATTTAGTGTTCCCACATAAAAGGGCTGTGGGATTACAAGACTGTTAATAGATGAGCAAATTGCTGTATGTTCCATGAAGGTGATTATGACCACAGGAAACTTGCATTGAAATTCCTTAAAGTCATAATTTTATAGTATGGGAACTTTTAAAAGGTTATTCCCTTAAACTGTTAACAAAACTTGTCTTTTGTATGGTTTTAGCTCCTAGGGAGAAAAACTTGTGTGAGATCTGCTTTGTCGGCAGAATAAAACAGGAGCTCCTCTCCGGGTAGTTATCCTGAGAGCTGAGCATCTTGTTACATTTGAGTAAAAAAGCATGTCCATTACTGATGGGAAAACAAACTGTCTCTACCCTAACGATTCTCTGCTAAGTAGTACTTATTAAAAAACATAATAATTTACAGGAATTACTTTAGCCCTTTTATGTGTTTTGATCCCTTTCCTTGTACTGGATGAGATTGGTATATTAAGAAGAAGGGCAGAACAGGACACTGTTTCAGAAAGATTAGGTTTCTGGAGAAGCATACAACTGAAATTGGACAGTAGATGAGCTGTATAGGCCTAAGGGACGACGATAACAGAATTAGACAAAGATCTGTTGTTTCCTGCTTGCTGAAATAACTCATCTGTTTTGGAGAATATGTAGATGATACTCCCTGAAGTGTAATTTATTGTGTCCAGTTTCTGAGCGTTCCCAGATTATATCCAAATTCACTTTTACCTTTCCGGTATATGTAGTTAATGGGGGAAATAAAGCTGCACTGCTTTATCCGCCTCTGCTGCCTGGTCTTAGAAGTCTGTGAGAGATGTTCCACTCACCTCTGAGCAGGTCACTGCCTCCTCTCCAGTGCAGGACTGTTCTTCCCTCTTGAGTGTCTGTTCCTCCTCTCCTCTTCCTCCCTCCCTGCACACATCCCCCAGTGATGTTTGGGGAGATCCCTTAAGTCTTCTTTGGTGGATTGACAGAGTCAAATAGCTCTCCGTACAGTCATGGGTTAGATTTTTCTAGCTGAACAGAAACAGAATCTGAGGCTGCTGGATTGCAAAGCCCGAAGTGCCTGTTGGATGTTCAGCTATAGACAACTGAGCGCTGCTTGGGATTTTACTCTTCTTACCTTTCACAGCAGTAAAGCTTACTTGAAGCTGTACACAGTCTATGGTTTTACTATTGCATGGAATCTTACTTTATAAACAGATCAAAAAAAACACCCATAAAAGCCCTGTAGAAATTTTAAACTCTTGGGTCAACTTGTCAACTTTTCCAAGGAGATTGTGGGCGGGTGGGGAGTTATTTTTAGAACCAGAGATCTGCATTGCCAAGTAGTTCTGCATTTTTTCAGTTATCACTAAAAGACTAAAGATACCTCTTTAAATTCTTTCTCTTAACATTTCTTGAACAGCTTAGACGTTCTTTGCTACAAGCAAATGGTTATCTGTTTTACATGAGTAAAGGGATAGTAGAGGAAGAGATGCTGGCTTTTCCATACCAGATGAAAAAAAATAGATTTTCTAGCTTAGTTTGGTGCTTTTGGACTGCAGTTCTCTTACAGACGTGATGGAAACTCCAAAACAAGGAACGTTGTTTTGCCTTAGATACTTTTCAGTTGATAGTAGGGATGACGGCAGACCCAGGAAAGCTCAGTTTGGTATACATGTCCTGCTGTTAGTAGTTGAACTAACATTTCTTTATGAAGTAACAATACATATATTTGGAGAATGTGTCTCTAAATGGGCATTTATTTAAATGATGAATCTGATGCTGGATAGCATTACCTAAAGAATGTAATTATCCTAGAGATGAGTGCTTTGCGCATTTGAATTCAGATAGTGTGGACTTGCTAGAATTCTATTTCACTGGAAAAATAAATTAATTAAAATCAATTCATTCCTTCTTTGCAATCATATAGATGAAACAATTTCATGGGATGTGAGATAAAAATAATTTCTGGAGTAAAATGTTCTAAGGTGTTTGTAGAATGAGTGAAAGGACTTTAGCAATGAGACATTCTGAATATTTGAAAAACAAACTTAGAGTTTGGTTGCTGCTCAACAATTTCATCTTTTCTTCATGTTGCCTGATGGAACTGAAATAATTTACAATGATAAGGTGAATAACTGGGATTCAGAGCCTAGTTTTTAAATGAATTTTGAAAGTAACTCTTATCTGCATAGCTCTTGAGGCAATAGACTTTCAGGCTATTATTCTTACATATAAGAAGGTTAATACGTTTTTTAAGGTCTGGATAAGAGGAAAAAATAAGTATTTGTAATACTTGTAGCTTTCAGCTATGGAGTGGTAACTTGTTGGGGAAGTAAACTAAGAAACAGCCCTTAATTTTTGCAGGCCTTAGTATCACATTTGTTTATTATGTGATGTGGAACATACTAAAACTCAGTTCTCATAGCTATTTAATTTTTTTTAAAAGACCATTTAATTAACTATCTGGAAATATGCAAGAGAACAACTGCTTTGTGTTTTGAGGGTCACTAACATGACTCCTGTGATTTTTCATTCCCTAGTATTTTGAATGCTATGCAGAAAATGCTTTCCGTGCCAAAACTTAAGCTTACGTTACTGTATATCTACTTCTTCAGCAGAGGAAGAAGTATCCAACAGGAAATGCTGCATACCTGAGCCAGCCTCAACAGAATCTGCTTTTGTTTTCCAACATAACATTTTTACTGCTTATGAAATTATTCCTGTAGTTAGTTTTAAAAGGATAAATTACTAACTCCTTTGTTCTGTGCATTGCTGGGATTTGCAGTTCTGAGATTTGCCTGGCTACCTCTGGCTACTGTTGGCAAGAAATACTCCATTTTTTGTGATTTGTCTTATCTGGGCACTACTGTTAGTATTTACAAATCTTGTAGAGGAGATTTCTTTTTCCTTGCTACTTACTAGAGAGCCAGGTAACTTTATTAACAGTAATACGTATTTTGTGTTTCTGTCTGTGTCAGGGTTTCTTTGATATGCTCAATATTCTGTATAAATTAGCTATTGAGTTGCTGAGTGCTTGGAATTTGAATTCGATGTCAGTAATATTGTAATGCGCAAGTTACTTATGGAAGGCCTAAACCACCAAGAAGCTAATGAGAATTGGGCACCTATGAGCCTTAAAAATCAACTATTTTAAGTGCCTTGTTTATGTCAGAGAAGTCTAGGAAAGTCTTCCATCATAACTCATATCTTTTCAGTCATGGGCTAGCTTCCCTATTAATAGAAAGGTTTCACATTGGAAGATCAATAAAGTCTAAAATTTCTTTCTTTTTCTTTCTCATATATAAAGAGGTATCTATTTCAGTATTCGAACAGCATATCCATAGACACTGAATATAGTGCTATTAAATAGTGAAAATTAGTGATCATAAAGTGAAACTGTGTGTACTTCAATGTACTTAACGTGAGTCATATAGCTGGCATTGGTACTGAATCAAGTGCAGTATTACTGTGAAGTGATTGATATGTTACTTTTATAACAACATAACACTGAAATGATTTTTCAGCATCGTTTGGAAATGGATAGAGACTTTATTTTCAGTTGTCATAATATTCCACTTTAAAATAAATGTACCTCCCAACAATGATAAATGTAATTTTTACTCTCTTTTTGAATCAGCTTGGCTTTATTTTTGTATTGCTTGTGCTCAAAGTTCTGAGGTAAAACTGAAGCTTTACTTGCTTTATACTTGGCCTTTTAATTTGGACAAGCTTTGCATTGAGCAGTACAGTTCAGGGATTATTACTAGAAACTGTGTAAGACTAGCTAATGCCATATTATATTGGGTGTTTAACTTCTAGTAGTATATTTTGGGTTTTTTTGAGTTATAGTATCTCTAAGAACCATTTGCTGTAAATCAGTAACTATTAAGTGATATCTATGCACTTGGTTTTGGAGCTCTGTAATTCTACAATGTTACCTGAAGTATTTGACTGTTATCCTTCTAAAATGAGGCATAGACAAACCAGCACAAAAGACGATTAAGACCAACACAGATCAACAATTTATTAATTGAATCTATATTGACACTTTTTTAGTGACACCTTTGTTAGCTCTTTCTGCAGAGAGGCCAACATAATTGTTGCCTTGCAAGTGAACTCTTCAACTTGAGCATGAGAGCAGAGGGGAACTTTATACAGTAATCTCTCGAATTTCGCAGGGGTTCGGGGCCGCGGCAGTGCTGCAAAAGCCAGATTCCACAAAGAGCAGCAGATTATACATATTCCAATAAGCCACACCCATCACCCCACCCCCCCCTCAGCCCCAGAGCACAGGGGTACTCTACTAGCCTGGTACTCTAGGGTTTGAGAGATTTAGAGCCATTTGCTTTCTGAGAGGAAAACACTGTGACAGCTGTGCTTAAACATGTTTTATGTGCTCAAACTTTTTAAGGCAGAGTTAGAGGGGAAAAAAACTAAAAGATGCCCAAAGATGGCAGATGGAAATTAGTTCAGAGGAATCTGAGACAGCTCTTTGAAGATTTGCATCTGTATAGATGTAAATCAAATATTGCCCAAGATCAAGACTTCCCAGTTTCCTGTAATTATTTGTGGATTCCAAATTCAATAGCTTTATTTTCTTAGGAGTAGACAGACTGTGCATACAGACTTGTATACATGTGGTGCCTTCCAGTGTTTGCATATCAAATGAATTGTACTAAAATGTTGCTTTCCACCCTCATCCCCCAAGTTCCACCTGAGAACTTCCACCTGACAAAACATGTTCTATATATATAAATACTTTGTCCTTTGTCAATATTTGCGGCTGTCCTTAAGGTGATGAAGTGAGAGTAATTGATGATCATTTTTCTCTGCTGAGTTCCTGTTTCTCTTGGAGTGGGAATGTCTCATTAATAGAAACAAGAAAAAATGGTATTATTTGCTATAAAATGTTCAGTATTTTACGTCTGTACCCAAAACTGTCTCTGCTTCCTCTGTGTTAGTTTTCAGCTTTTGTTTTAGTTCTGTCTCAGTCTTGAAAAACAGTATGTTTACATTTTGTGCAGAGAAGAGACTCATGAAACCTGTATCACTGCTTCCTAATTGGTGTGAAGACCTGGTAATTGCTTCATTTTGTAGATGTCTTCTCACACAGGGAGCCCGAATCCTTTCCCGCCAGGGACACAGTGTTAAGAGTTGGACTCGATGATCCTTGTGGGTCCCTTCCAACTCAGAATATTCTGTGATTCTGTGATTCCATTGAGCTCAAGAATGTTCTTTCTCCAGTGTTTTTTTTTAATTGAAGTTTGTAATGCAACTTTGTATGCAAAGAGCAGTAGTAAGTCTTGAGCACTATCCAGAAAGTTGAAATGAAAGGAAAATTAATTACAGAAGTTTCGGACTTTAAAGAAACAATCTTCTCCACCCTTTCAGTGAAAAGAAAGAAGTAAATCGCACAGTGTTCATGTTATCATAAAAATCCCATTTTCTAGCCTCTTATTTTGGTAATTAAATCATTAAAATTATATCTCTGCAATCATGTACTACCCAACCAATTCATGAGTCATCTGGTTTGAGTGTAATATCCAGGGATCAGGAGTGAAGAAGGTGGCTTTGTTTCACTGCTGATTGTCAGGAGCACAGAAAGAACATTAGGGGGCATGTTTGAAACCCACATGCCTTCAGAGTTTGTCACGTACACCGAATAATTTCTCTCTGTTCTGACTCTTCTTGAATAAGTCTTGGAGTGTTTTCTTTTTTTTGCCAGTGTTTATCACTATCACGTTTGTATCATAGATGGGGGCATTGCCAAGTCACTCTGTTTCTCAGTTGGTGAATGATTTCTTTGGCTGCTGTGTGACTTCTTGCTTGCAGCCACGTGGAAAGCCAGGACTGCACACAGTGTCTGTGGAAAACAGCGCATTGTAATGGAAATGGAGGTTTTTTTCTCCAGCATTCCATGTGACTTGTACGATAAGTTGAGCTGTGATTTCTGATGTTACTTCCTTAGATTTGCAGATGTTCAAAGTCTTGTGAGGAAACAATGCTTGCTTTTGATGCAAGAGCATAATTATAATGAAATCTGCCTTTAGTATAAAATATGTGGCTGAAATGATTCTGTAAAAACCATCCTCAAATATAAAACATTCCTATTTTCTTATACAATGTAGAATTTTCCTTCTACCTGTCACCTGCAGCTGGACTGTGCAAACTAGACAAATTTCTCAGAGTATTTGAAAATGTGAGTCAGCAACATGCAAAAATAGATGTTTGAGCAAGACCATCACAACAAGGCTAAAATATCCTGAGATATAACCAACTGTACCCTTGATGATTATGAGGAACCTTACAAACGTAGGAAACATAGTTGATGCTTCAATAGCAATTATGTGATAGAATGTCAGATTTTGTTTAATCACCATCATTTTCCTTCATGTTGGTTTAAACCATGAGGTCTTTGCATTTAATTGATAGTGATCTGTTTACTACAAATGTGTGTGTATATATATATATACACAAATGTATATATATATTTGTTAGAAAGTGTATTATATTGCACATGTGTTGAGGTTTTTTCTAGGATCCTTTTGAAATACATTGGCACTTTCTTCTTTTGAGGGTAAATGCTGTGTACTGTGCTAAGCGTACACTTTCTTAGCTTTTTGTAGGTTCAGGTCTTGAAGCAGAAGAGCTAAATACAGGTTAACCAATTTTATTTTTTGTTCTATAAAGACAAAAGAATTAAAGGTGATTTCTTGAAGATTCTGTCTTATCAACTGCTCTGTCTGAGATGCCGGCTCTTGTCTCTATGATCTTTTATTCATCATGAAAATACCCTGGAGCAGTCAGAGTTTCTTCCTGTAGTCTCCAGGGTATCTTTCCTCTTTTGTTCTTTATCTGTCTTGGCCCATGCCTTGCCAGATGTGACACAAGTTTTTGTGGCTATTCTGAATGCATGTGCTCCACAAGCTGGCCAAAGAGAAGGGGCAGGTGTGAGATACTCAACCACTTTCTCCCTGTGTGAACTCGGGTTACATTTGTCTTGCATCCAGCTCAGAACATCTGATGGAACAATTTTAGCTTCAGAGCTTTGAATAACTTTAACCACATTTCACTCTATAATCTTAATAATCATGAGATTAGGGAGGACTGGGAGTGATGGAGTAATGCACTCATGCCAGTCTCCATTTAGTTGTGTAAATTATTACCCTGATTTAATATCTGATAAGCACAGGAGGAATATCTGGTGCCCAGTACAAATGACAAACCTCTAAATGGAAGTGAAGCTTATGGGAAAAGACTAAGTAGAATTTAGGCAGGGGGTGAGATGATGCTTTAATTTTCTGCCTTTATTGCAGGCTAAGCTCTGCCGAGGTTGAGTTATCATAAAAAAAAATTGCAGTTAATTCTACTAAGTACTAATTGCAATTTGTATCCTTTCTATTGGTGATGGTATAAAATCTTCTTAAGTAACATTAAGGAGGAAAAAAGGACAGTTTCCCTTTTAAGGAGCTTGCTGAAGTGATTAACGTAGTTTTACTGAGTGTCTTAATTTTTCCTGGTTTAGGTTTTCATGGTCTTTGTACATGTTCCATTCTTCAGAAGACACTGATGTGACGCCAGTGCCACTCTGGCATGTGCCTTTTTAACCAAGCTAATGGTGTCCTTTGGGCAGCTTAAAGCTTTTTGCTCTGTCTGCCCAGGCCATTTAGTCTTAAATTAGTTTGGGGGGTTTTATCTCTGAGTCTATATGGATAATTATCAGTTAATATATGTAACTAGTTATTTGGCATATCTCCAGCAGATGAGTTAATTCATACTAATGCCAGGTGAACTGACTGCTTTTATCCTCATTGTGGAAATGTGATTTTTATCTTGAGTAATTGTTCCTTCCACTTGTACATAATAGTCAAGATTTGCCAAGTCTCTGTGTATGCTTGAATGTGGTATAGGCACATGTGCCCTCTTAACTGCCTCAGAATCCCATTGCAGTTCCAGATTAAGGAAGCGAAGACATCAGAGGTCTTCAGTACTCTAACAAAGGAGGAGTTAGTGGTTACCTAGGCCTGTAATATTGTCAAATTGTTATTTACTCCTAGGTTATAATGAAAATACTGGTGTTAAGAATGAGACACAGTCGTACTGGGCTGTGCCTGAGGGGCGTTCAGGGGGGAAGTGCTCCTAACTGAATGTTCTCCTCCAGTGTCACAGAGCAGATGGTTGGTTTCCTTTGGAGGCTGGAGGAGTCACTTGGGACCCTGCTGTGGTCATGTCTTCCCTGCACTGTGAGGAAGAGAGGCTCAGCCTGGACAGGAGGGCAACACGTACTCCCCAGCTTGTTTCTCAAGGCTGGGCTGCACAAAGCATCAATCAGCAAGGTCAGATTCACAAGCACTGAGAGCTGCAGTGATGGGGAGTAGCCAGCAGCTAACTGGTGAAGGTTTTGAATGGGGACATTTTGTGTTGTTACACATTGCTTCCTAACAAGACTAGTAGAGTTTAATTCCTCATAAAATGGCATGAATCTAGATGATGAAAAATTTCAGAGGAGGGAAGATCAAATCACCATCTTAAGCCTTGCAGCTATGCAGAAGCTTTATCCCCTTTTCTCATTGTTTACTCAGTGCTACAGCTCCCTAAATTTAGTGTATTAGGTTGAAGAGCTTCAGAGAAAGTACCAAATGCTTTTGGAATGCATGAGCTCCTGGCTGCAGAGCGGGAACACACAGCTGCCAAGCAGATGATGTGCCAGTTCTGTGATGCTTGCCCTTGCTCTAGTTGGACTGTAGGGCAGGGCAGGATGCCCTTCTATTGTGGCTTTTCCTACAATTACTTAGAAAATACACCACTCTGGGCATCTGCAATGTCAGGATTTAGCTGGTTTGCTTTATTCTAGTTTATATGGCATGTTTAGCCAGTTGCATTTTGTAAACTGTACAAGGACTGCTTCAAATGTAACCTTTATTAAATATATTTAAAAGGAAAAGCCACAAAATGTGCTTTGAAGAAACCTATCTGTCCATCAGAGATAACTACTTATTTACATCTACATTGATATCTGAGAATATTTTAGATTTTGCAGGAATTTCAGTGCAATTAAACAGTGCTGTTTAATTGGCAAATGTTAATCTACCTACCTCTCTGTTAGTCTGTTTGTCTTTCTGATGAGAACTGGTGAAAGAAAGATGGTGTCAGACACTGATTCATGATTGCATTGAGTAATTGTTTTGAAAAGGCTTTTGTTACACATATTTTGTGACCAGCTGCTTTCAGAACTTATGAGATAAAAGCAACAAAAAGTTAGTTTTGCCCCCTGTTCTTAGGTAGCCCTTCCTATGTTTTTGATTTGGACTGTTTATTCCCTGGAGTAACTGAGAGACAAAAGCTGAACGTGCCATCCTCTATGGGCACTGCTCAAACAGCTAGGTGGCAATGTTCTTCTTGTTTCCTTGTACGAGTGCATGATTAAGTTGTTTATTAACAAAGAGTAGTACCTTGCAGATTTCGTCAGAAAATGACGTTAATTAAAGTAGTTTTTCAGAAATGGTGATCATATTGAGATCTGAGAACAAATATGTCTGTAAAACTATTTATACTTGTTACACATATGCTAGCTAAGATAAATCCAGGACTAACAGCGTAATAATCTTCCATTCTTTTAAGTAAGTCTGTCATATCTGGAAGACAGAATATCTGTGTTTTAATGTATTTGTTAATACGGTAAAAATATGTCCTGAATTTTTTTTTCTAGGAAAAATGTGATTTTTTTTATTCCTGGCTAGTTTTGAAAAATTTTGCAGTCATCTCATAGCTCATGCTTTATTGTCTAGGTGTAATTTTACTACATAGCCAAGCAGGTCACTGTTAGCATGGAATGCAGAAAAGTCATTATTGCTTGTTACGTGTTGTATTTGTTCATCTTAAGTTCCCACAGGAACCTCACAGGGTTTTTAAGTGATATAGGTAATGCTTAGTGATGAAAACAGTGTTGATAACACTGGCTGCAAACTAAGATAGGAGTTGGGTTTGACTCCTTTGCCTGCGTATGCTGATTTCCAGTTTCTAAACTTCTACTTTTCTTCAAGTCGCTGGTTTGGGGCTGTGTTTTGGATTTGTGATGAAAACAGTGTTGATAACACACAGGTGCTTTAGTTTATGCTGATTAGAGCTTGCACAGTGCTGATGACGTTTCTGCTCCTCACCCCACTCCACCTGTGCAGAGTCTGGGGGTGCTCAAGGAGCTGGGAGGGGGCACAGCCGGGACAACTGATCCCAATTGTTATCCCAGATCATAGGGCATCGTGCTCAGCAATAAATGTGCGGAGAAGAAGGAACGTTTGGAGTGATGATGTTTGTCTTCGCAAGTTCATGTCCTGAGCCCTGCTGTCCTGGGGATGCTGAGCACCTGCCTGCCCTTGAGAAGTGGTGAATGAATTCCTTGTTTTGCTTTGCTAGTGCACTCAGCATTTGCTTTACTTACTAAACTGTCTTCATCTCGACCCACGCGTTTTCACACTTTGATCCTTCCAATTCTCTTCCTCATCCCACTGGAGCAGAGTGTGTGATCAGCTGTGCATGGGCTGAGCTGCTTGTAGGGTTAACCCACTGCATTTTCTTTGACTTGGAGTAATGAAATCTCTTTCTATTTATTTTTATTTGTAGATTTAGTTAAGTTTTCAACCAGGAGATTAAAATCTTCTGTTTTGAGAGCAGATGAGTAAGTTATATGAATGTTTAGTATATTGCATTTCCATAGACGTGGTATTTCTGATCAAAATTGCAAGCTAGTGCCCTGGCACTTACTCTAGCTTTAGACAATCTTACAAATATGCCATTTTGAAATACAATGGAAGAGTTGTAAGTCACAGATGTTGGACTCTTTAAACGTGCCTCATATGTTTTGCAGGGCTTCTATCCCAGGACACCATGTAGGGATACATGTGGGCTGTAGATCATTACTGTGATTGTTTGTGTCTGTGATAACAGCAGTTCTTTACAAATCATGTGTTTCTTTTCCCATCGTATTAAGTTACATGTGTCCTTATAAATGCCCATCTATCAAAATTTTACAGTTACATTTTGGAGGCAGTTGTTACAGCATGAAGCTATCTTGAAAGATAATAGGCCTAGTGGGGTGTGTGTGCTTTATTTGGGGATTTTTGTGAGTTTGGTCATTGGGTTGGTGTTTTTTACGGGATTTTGTTTGTTTGGTGGTTTTAATCAGCAGCTGCTTGGAAGTTGGAAAAGCCTTAGAAATAGGCAAATTAAAATTCCATGTCGTATAGCCATGCTTATTGCTTTACTGTGCCTTCAAAGTACTGGTAAATCACAGTGCTGCTCTAAGTACATGTTAATACTGTTATATTCAGCACATCAATAAAGGATACCCTTTGAAAATCTCTATATTATGCAGCTGAAGATTTAGGTTTCACTTTTATGTTATTGAAACTATTTGGTAAGTGTATTCTCTCCCAGCTGAGGAATCCAAAGGAGGAAAAATAAGTGCCTCATTTTCTTTCTTCTTCCACATATTTGATCAGAACAGTCAGTGCTATTAAGAAAGAAGAT
Organism: Pitta sordida; assembly: GCA_013390025.1. Classification (NCBI taxonomy): domain Eukaryota; kingdom Metazoa; phylum Chordata; class Aves; order Passeriformes; family Pittidae; genus Pitta; species Pitta sordida. Next base: position 30,536 of record WEKX01007688.1, read on the forward strand.
AGACCTGGTTAGCTTACTCTGCTTTTTCAGTCTGACAGTCAAAGAATAGGCTGTCATGGCATTTTAAATTACCCAGGAACAGGCTTTAGTGCAAAGCTTTTCTTTTTTTTTAACAAAATATGATTTATTATTCCAATAGGCAAAAAAGAGTCTGTATTAAAACATAATCTAATGAGCCTCTTAACAAAAACCATGCTTGATAATAAATGCAAATTTTGTGTGTCTACTCTGTGAATGTATTAATAGTGCAGAAGAACATGCACTGAAGTTCACCTTGTTTCTACCCATTTCTTAGAATAAGAGGAAGGTTGTGTAGAATTGACAATGTTTGCATTTTTATGGCATAACACTGTGCCCTGGAAACAAGGGTTTTTACCAACAGCCTCAAGAGGTCCTGCTAAATCAAACCTAAAAATGGAGCACAAGTGGACTTGTACCCCTGTGACCACAGGAAGAGAATTTGCGCTCTGTTGTAGCGGCATCATTGATAGAAATATGGGGGTGTGGAAAATAATTTCTCAGTTGCTTTCTTTTAAAAGCAGGGAAAACTGTGAGCAAATACATTGTCATTGTATCATGACAGAGTAATAGCACTTCCGAAAATGTTTGTTTGTCTCATGTTGTCAGATCATCCAGTTGATAAACAGTGAATGGACAGAAGATACTTAGGTGGTAGGAGGAGGCACTGGTGTACTCCCTTTGTAAGTTTGTGATTTTTATGGCAAGATTATATATAAAATATTAAGCACATAAAATAAGAAAGTGCAAGGAGGTTAGACAAAATTAGTTTTTTGCAGTCCTTTTAAAGTTTGCACTAAATCCAGTCTTGAAGTCTGTTTAGTCCAAGCCACTTCATTTCGGTGTCTCAAATAACTTCAGTTAAATTATAGGAAGTGAAACACGAAGTTGCAGCAGCAAGTTTCCTCTGATTTTTTCTTTTTAGTTGTCTGTTACTGCAGAAAAACTTACTGCATTTGGTTCCTCTAATATTTTTTCTGTGATTCTATGGGGTGAGGAAAAAAGATACAGTATTTAGGTAAATATGTGCTGAATCTGCTGGTGGTACTAATTTACTACCTTTGCTACCAGATGAGGTTTCAGTGGTAGGTCTCAGAATAACTTTTAAAACACTTCAACTGAATTAAAAAGCTAATTATCCTGTATTTTTAAAATGTTGGATCCATGTCCTTCTGTATGCCAGTACAGGAGGAGGGATTATCATTCTGGGCAGTAATTTTTGTGCACATACAGAAGTTCTAGAGAGGAGAATGTTGAGATGACAGGGTGGGCTTTTTCAATTTGGATTTATTTCTAATTTTGTTTTGTTTCTTTAGCTTGTAGGACAGATACTGAAAAGCGGTAGGACTTCCTTTAAAATCTTTTCTGCAACGTACTTCTTACATTACAACGTTCTTTTAAGCTTACAGTCTGATAAATGTGTAATTCTTAGATTTGGCAACGCATCTGATTGCATATTCTAAACCCTGAATCAGGACATTATGTCTTTCTGTATCAAATGTATATTTTGTCTAATTGTTTTTCTTGATGTTTAGGAGTAAATAACCACAGAGTGTGTTTTGGTTTTGGAAATCTGTTATTTCTAGAAAGCTTGGAAGAAAGGCCTCTGGGTATGTAAGGGTGATAATATGTTTTATTTATATTTAATTGTTATTACATGTTTCTTGTTGGCTGAATGTTTTTACTTAATATATTTGAGTGCTTATGAAAATGAGGAGCTAATAGCATTAACAAGAGTCTGGCATAGCGTATACAGGCCATCTTTACAAGCTTCTGGATTCTCTTCTGCCTGTGGTCTTCTGCCCAAGCCAACTTTCCCTGTGCCAGTTGTAAGCTTCTCTTTGAGCACATATTGCTAATCGTCCCAAACTGAGCCAAATTAAATGGTGTATTTTTAATGAGAAAAAGAGTTTGGATTCCTATCCATATGCTTCAGCTGATGTCAAATCCTACTTTAAACAGATGCTGACCTGTATATTACCAAGGCATAAGGGCTAATTATTCTTGAACAAATTTTCAATTTTGGCCACTTGTAAGGAATACTTTTACATTTCCAAGGGTATGGCTCAGTATAATATATCTGTTAAATTTGTCTTAGGATGTTTTGGGCTTAAAATTCCAATACTTGGAGTGCTATTGAAAAGAAAAGCTTTTTAGAATATTTGCACTTCGTTCATCTTTACCAGTTTGTGTTTCTGCTGGTTAAACATCAGGAAGATAATTGTGCTTTCTGCTTAAAAAATGTCAGTGATATTTTTACTAGAAGCTTATCTTCTAGCTCTTAGCTGGCTATTTCCTGTGCACCAGTCACAAGTGGTTCAATCTGGCATTAGTAACTGGGAGAGCTGGTAGCGCTGCCTGTATCTGCACAAGGCTTTCTGTGCAGATGGCCATATCCTCTTTCCTCCACTCCTTTGAGTTAAAATGTGTAAATGTAAATCATGCATGGTTAGGATTATTCTTTAGAATGTCTGTAAGTAGCTCTTATGTATAAATCAGTTAAGAGCTTGAGACATTTATGTGGAAAGGATATATGTATATAAAAAAGTTCCTGTATTCTGTGACTTTTTTTCCTTTTTAGATAAAATTATTCTGTAAAACCATGTATACACGTACAAAGTATGTCATAAAAAAGTGCAAAAGGCTAAATAGGTGATCATGAATTATTCAGCGTGGTAGAACACTTGGCCTGTGACAAATAGTGTTTTATTTTCTGTAATGGTGTCTTATTTCCTATAAATTTTGAGTGTAAGCTTTGTTTTTGAAGACCAAGTCTGCTTTTCTGAAAGTGCACATATGGCGAAGTCAGAGTTCACAGATAAAGATAGTACAACATTCGGGCTTTAGCTGGCAATGTTGATAGTAACAGTAATATGGATAAAGCCTGTCATACAGATCCTGTAACACTCCATAATCTGAGAAACCGGAGAAATCAAACTTGTAGAACTGAATTAGAGATGTGTGGGTATTAAAATCCTCTATTCCCTCCCATTTAAACACAGACCATCTGTTGTTTCCAGATGTACCTCTTCCTGCAGCAGTACACTGGGACTGCTGTTACAGCTTCAACAAACCTTATTCTTTTTTTTTTTGTTTTTCCCTGATTCTTTAGTGTCAGTCCCAGAAGCTCCAAACCACCTACCATTGATGTTGCTTCATTGAATGGCAGTGGGCTGTGGCAAGGGATGTAACGTTACTCTGTGGGTAATTGGTGGTGTGGGTGGGAAAAATACCGAAGGACGTAGAGCATAATATTTTGAATGCTCCAGTGGTATGTTTCAAACAATGTATATTACAACACTTTGCAAACAATGTATATTACGACACCTTAATCTGCTGCTGTCTGTAAAGCAATGGGCTGTCACCTCCCTCAAGACCACTGCTTGCCTCATTAATATCGCTGGAACAAATTATCACTTCACAGCCCAGGAATCTTTTGTAGCAGTTGTGGTGATTGATGTAACAAGACTAAAAAATAATGATGAAATGCATGTTCCAGAAGACAGACTCAAATGGCAGGATCTTCAAAGGCAATTAAATGCGACACAGGAGTCTTCCTGGAAAAATATATTTCCAAATAAATGGCAGGATAACTGATATTCTGTTGTTATTGTACATAAACTAGTTTTGTGTGCTGTAATTATATATAGGCATAAAATAAAAAATTAAGTTTTAGTATCTTTTAAGTAAGTGGACTGAAGAAAGTGAAGTGAGAAATCATGTCATTGAATATATGTAGTTTTCCTCTGAATTCCTAGAATGGCCTGCATTGAAAGGAACTTTAAAGATAATCTTCCAAACCCCTCTGCCGTGGGCAAGGACACGTTTCACTAGACCAGGTTGCTCAGACCCCCATCCAACCTGGGACTGAACACTTCCAGGAGCGGGGCATCCACCACTTCTCTGAGCAGCCTCTTCCAGTGCCCCACCACCTTCACAGTAAAGAGTTACTTCCTAACATCTAATCTAAGACTTCTCTCATTCAGATTGAAGCCATTCCCCCTTGTCTTATCAGCACATGCTCTTGTAAAAAGTCCCTCTGCATCTTTCTTGGAGGCTCCCTTCAGGTTCTGGCAGGCCAGGATTAGGCCACTCCACAGCCACTTTTACTCCAGGCTGAACAATCGCAATTACAAACTCTGTTACACATAGATACTTACGAATTTATATTTAAATAAATCGTGTTGGTGCTTTTGAGTCTCTATTTTATAACAACCTTTGTAGAGTTGAAAATGATTCAGCTGTCTAATATACAGCTGAACTGTTATCAAATAATTAGGTGGTTTCATTGGCTTAAAGTAATTTACTGGCTTCTGAATCGAAATAGTTGTAAGTAGTAAACGTTGATTACCAGAGAGTTGTGATAGTCCTCCAAATGAGGCCAAAACTTAAATGCACTTGTGCAAGTAACTTTATGCGCATGAATTCAAAGATTTTTCTTTGATGATAACTGTGAGGTGGAACCTGTAGTTCTACCTCCTGTGATTTCACAGATTGCAGGGGAGCTGCTCATGTAAAAAGGAACTGCAGGACTGGGCACTTTTGCTTCACAGGTTATTCCGAGTTGGAAGGGACCCACAAGGATCATCTTCCTGCTACTGGGATGATTTTTTCCTGCAAGAAACGTAAGTTCTTGACTCTTCTCCAGTGTGCCAGTGTCTTTAATATTGAACTCACTTCGAGCTCAGTTTAAGGCAGGCAGGAGTATGTGGATCACTTACTGCAGTACTTGGGCTTGTCTTGAAAATCAGTGATTTCATTGCTGTCCCACTTGTAGCAAGGCAGTGAAATCCAGGGTGAGACTGTGGTATGTGTGTCTGATGGAGTAGCCTTGGTATCTAGGACTTCTCAGCAGTTCAGCCTTCTCAGAGCACCTGGGAAGGAAATAAGTGCATGTGAAGAGTCTGGTAGTATTCTGTGCAAATAGTGTTTTATTTAATAATCAAGCAGATAATTCTGAGTAACTGTTTCAATCAAGGTTTCCCAAATTTTTGTGTGTGTGTGTGTTTTGTAAAACTGACAGAAAACTGTCACTCTTCTTCAAAGTGCTAAAATTATATTAATGGTTTTATTCTAAGAAGTGTTTTATACTGTGTTTCTCAGAATAATGAGATGCATGCTAGGAAAATTTGAAGGGGGATGAGCATTCCCTTGACCTATTTCTAATTAAAATTCAGATTAGGAGTTTTATATTCTTATATTGATCATTTTAGCAGAAAAAGCTGTTTTTCTTACATAGACCAATGGAGAATTCTGTGTTGTGGTTTCCATATATAGATCAGCTTCTCCCCCAGCACCAGTGGACACACACATATTAATTGAATTCCATTTCCCAAAGGTTTGATATTATTTCTTTTAAATTTTAATAGAACGGGCTCTTATGAATGGATTGAAATTCTAAGCTAACACCCCCACCCCCCCAAACCTTAGTGTATTAAACATGTACATGAACTCTTCTCTAATTTTGGAGAGAGCAGAATGCACTGAAGTGGAATATAAATCATTTTCTTAATTTGTGACTGTCCAGAAAATTGCAAAAGTGAGTTTTCCATCTACCCATGGCTTTTTCATTACTCAATTAAGAGTAATATTAATATTTAAGCATCTGACTGAATTTAGATTGTTGTCTGGAGAGTTATGGACTTTTTTTATTTGGGGGGAACTTGAGCCGTCTGTTGCCTTGAAGCAGAGAGATTTAGTAATCAAGTACTGTGGTAAGAAGGAATTTATCTAGAGATGCTATTAATTAACAAACTTGGATAGGGTTCAGTATCTTCTTGCCTTTGAAAGTCAAATCACTTCTGAGAAATTGGTTGGACAATTAGATTTTTAAGTCAGTATTGCATTGGGCATTCTGTATTTTCTCTGCATTCCCACTCTAGGAAGAATATCTAGATGAAAAATATACCTGTTTTTAAAATCATAATTCTACTACTTTATTTTCAGGAAAAAAATGAAAACATGCAGTTAAGTTCATCTGAGAAAATTCTGCTCAGGCGATTAAATTACCTCATGATTTTGACTTGCTTTCCACTGTCTTTTTAACAGAACTCTTCAAATGCAGTCAGGCACTGCTCCTTAGGTTTAAAATACGTGTGTTGGTTTTCACTCAGTTCATTCCTCTTTGTGTAAAAATAACCATAAAGGTTAAAATATATAGTTGTCATTGCTGTGTGAAATTCTTGCTGAATTTGTCCATTTGCAGAGGGCTCGTGGAGCCCATACTCTGTTGTGTTTGGGGTGACTGGAAGCTGAGTGGCTTGGAAGCCTCTATGTCCTGTCAGTTGCTGATTTTTCATATTAGTGCTCAAATGAGCAGAAGGATGTTTGTAACTGAGCGTGAACATCAATAAAAAGTATTCTTGAGCTTGTTTTTCCGAAGTCTAGTAACAGTTTATTAGAAGTAGGGAATTATTGGGGAGGATCTTGTGAAGACTTCAGTGACTTTTGGTGACCTATGGGGTCACCTTTTGGTGACTTAAAGATAACTGTCAGTGACCAAGCATTCTCATAGCTTGTTAGGAGTCCTGTGACAGCATTTGGGGCAGGTTGCTGAATAACTTCTGTTTTGCTTAGGAAATAATACCAAAGAAAAGGTCAGAACAAAAGCCATTTATCCCCTGAAAGCCATTGCATGCTTTTAACATTTCGTACCGTGTTCTGTTCCTGAAATCCTTTTCTCCTTGGACTTTCCTGACTCAGACCTCCCCTGGATCATCTGCTTGTCTCTAATCCTTTCTTGCTTATCTTCCTTCCTCTCACCTTTACAGATGAATTTTCACTGTTTTCCCTACATTTCTAGGGCTGCTGTCTTGCCCACTTCTCTTTGTACAGCTATTCTCTGGGCAGTTTTGACAGTCAGAGTTCAGAAGATGTTTGGTTTGGGGTTTTGTTTTTGTTCATTGCTGCTCTGCCTGAAGGACTCTGGCAGGGTTCCTAGCTTGGGCTCAGTGCCACAGCAGACCCATTTCTGTGATTTCTGGATGACCCAAACTGGCAAAGTGAGTGTGCTTTTTAAAATTACATTTTTAGATGAAATCATTTCTCTGACAGAAGAGTTAAATCTCTTAATCTTGTTCTGTTATTCCTTGACTATGGTCAAGGTGGTCATGGCCTCTAGTCTTTCCTAAGCACATTCCCTTTATAACTGCTGAAAGGTGTGCTGTAAAAAATAGATTTCTGGCTTGTCATTTCTGTGTCTCTTCTAACTCGCTTTCTCTGCCTTATCATGTATAAACTTGTTAACTTTTCTCTTTTTGGATATCTGTGGGCTGCTTCCTAATTTTGAATCCTAAAAGAGGGCAAAATTCAAGCCCAAATCAGCCTGTGTCAGGCTTTGTCTTTGCCTGGTCAAGTGATTGGATCACCTTTGTCCCATTTACTTAACAAAAAGGTTATCCATAAATGTTCATCATCCTTTAAATGCTTGTGTAGAACTCTGCATTTATGTTATCTATGAAATGTTAAACACCAGGCACTTCAAGTTCTTTTCTGTAGAATCTTCTGTAGCCTTTTTTCTGCCCAATAATGTGTCAGTTTGTGATACTTTTGTAACTCTGGGCCCATACAGTTGAGTTTCGGTATCTGCCACTCTGGCTGGAGAGACTTAGTTTTTCTCCAGTCTTAAGGTATAGTCTAAAAGAAAAAGGTTCGGAAAAAATAATTAAAAAACCTTTGAAGGCATTACCGTATCTGATTGTCTTATATTCCTTGGGAGAGATTGAACTATAAGAATATTTTTTAAAGGGGTGGAGGGTGTAGGAGGGAGAACAAATTAACTTGGTGTGCTTTTAGAACTGAAATGGTGTCTGGGATTGTGTGTTTGCTGTTGAGCAAAACTATGGCTAAAATGCTTGAGACATCTTAAAACCTACATTTCCCCAAATGCTGAGTGTTCTTGTTATCTGCTTTTTCAAGCTGAATTTTTACATATGCGATAAACTGTATTGAAGAGAGCGTGAAAAGAGCTTATGGTTCTTCTCTCTTCCGTTCATCTCTGTACTCAAATGGAGAAAGATAAATGCATGTGCTTACATTCCCCTTCTCTTCCAGCAACATTGAGCAATTAGGCACAGCTCACAGCATTGCCAAACTCTTCATTGAGAGTTTTGGAGAATGCATATTTTTTAGTCAGGCTGCTGAAGGAAACAAAAGTGGTAGCACACATCTGTAAGGTACAATATTACAGTTTGGGAATATTTGGCATTGGCTACACAATAGGCTTTTATTCTTAGCTGTGAATTTTTGATGCTTTTTGATGCTTAAGCCAGATATTTAGCTCTTTGAGTTTTATTTCTATCAGTCATTAGGATTGACATTACACAACACGTTTATCTCTCAGCTGTCTTCTACCATATGGTACTGTGGGGTTTACTATTCCACTTGCCAGATTGATGGCAAGAAGTGGAGCAAAGGAGTTGTTTGAATATATTTCAGTTAGAAGTGGTATAAGATGTGAATGGGGAACTCCTCCTGAAATTCAAAGTGTCCCCTTTGCACACATCATCTTGTTCTGACTCCTTCGTCAGCCAATTTGATTTTGTGGAAAAGCAGTTCTGTCACACGCCTAAATCCCAGCAGGAGCATTTAGAGCTTCTAATCAATGTCAGTTATTAAGTATACTGCTTTTAAGGGCTTCTGCATTTGCAGCGGTGGATTACCATAGGTTTCCATTTTACCTACTTTGATTTACATTATTAATTTCTTCTGTGTTTTTGGAGAAAAGGATTAATAGTCCAAAAGTATCACCTGGGAGGAGAGAGCAGGTCTCTCATCCATGAAATGCATGTGAAATGACTTGTATGTTATATGTAAACCTACAGATATACAACTTGTTTGTAATTAATTATTAGGCAAAAATCATGATTTTGACCTTTTTCACAGAAAAAGGGTAACTTCTCAGACGTTTTGGCTACATAGTGCATTATGGACAAATAAAAATACTGTGCAGATCTTCTTTCACTCCCATTAAGAAATGAAAAAAAATCACGTTCTAGAAATACTCAGCTTGCCAGAATCACAGAACAGGAAGAGCTTCAGCCTTTTTCCTTACAATCTAAGGGTTAATAAACAACAGATGAGGCCTCCATTATATGAAGTGGGAAAAAATAGTATTTTTTGATCTGCTTAATTATTAATAGTATTTTCAGCTAGCAGGCTGGTAGGCTGGAATTTTCATAAGCATTTGATGTCAGCTTAGTAGTGGGAGCAGTGTGAAGTCAATACCAAATGGTTTTGACCTCCCACACAAGACCTTTCTCACTCTGAAGGGTTTCAGTGGGCAGGGAAGAAGTGACCTTGCTTGGAAGGACAAGGAAGGGCTGAGTTCATCCTTCACTGGCAGCATGGTCTAGACAATGGGAGTCTTGGATGGACAGAATGTGGTGCTCATTGCTCCATGGTTGTGGGTTCAATCCCTGGGTGGGAGTCACTTGGGAGTCGGACTAGATGATCCTTGTGGATCCCTTCCGACTCGGAATATCCTGTGAACCTGTGAACTGCTGTTGGCCTCCAACGTGTCCCTGTGTGATGGGTGGCAGGAGCCAGGCTGCCCTGGCAGTGCAGCATGATCAGGACAAGAGTCAACAGGCAGGAGAGATCACGGGGAAATGCCGATTAGGAAGGCGGGACAGTGAGCTCTTTATGAAGAGAGCTGGTAGGGACCTGGGAACGTGTTGCCCAGAAAGGTTTGTAGGATCCCTAGGAATGTCAAAATTTGGCTGAACAAGGCTGTGGGAAACCTTGCCTACTGTTGAAGTTGGGCCTGCTTTGAGCAGGGCATTAGACTGCCAGAAGCTCCTTACAAACAAAACTATTTTGCTTTTATATTACTCAGTTTTCATTGGTTTTTAATTGTTTCCTTTGTCTTTTTTCCTTATTCCTTGATTTATGTATTAAAAATAGTTCTGGTAATTGTTTCTTAAGTTTTCGACACCTTTTCTGTAGGAGGTTGTTTTTTTATTAGCAACCAGCCACCTTAGTGTCTGAGGTAGATGTTTCCCTTACCTTATAAACCAGTATCCTGTGGCTACATGATTATTTATCTGTAGGATTCTTTTTTATTCCATAAAGCCTAAAACCAGTTAGTGATGTGTGTTCTTTAACAAATAATAAATTCTAAATATATCACTAGTAACCTTTTGAGTTAGAGCATTTCTTGCAAATATCTAAATCCATGAATATCTAAAATACCTAAATCCAAATATCTAAATCCTCTGTTCTAATCACTGTGCAGATGCAAGGAGGTTGACAGCTGCTGCTCTGTACCAGTGCTCTACTTGAATTCCTGTAAGGAGCTTGCTGCCATGGCCAGCCTGTGGCATTGGCTGGCCTGTCCCAGGGCTGCCCTTTGACTGCAGACATGCTCACAGAGCCATCAGGTCCAGTTTGCTCCGTTTACCTGTCACTTAGTGAGATGTACAGGCACGGGGAGTAAACCTTAGAGATTCACTTCATTAGGAGAATCAAATTAACAGTGCTAACATCCTTCTATGCCCTGTTGATGCCTACGCTTCAAATCAGAGATACCTTTTAATGAAAGTGTCTCTCCATTTGTTCACTGGGACTTAAGACTTTGGATAAAACCATTCTATCAGTGTCTTGACTTTGCCGTGCATTGATGAAACATCAGTGCTGTGAATGAAAGAAGGGTCATCTACGTCCCCGTCTCATTGCTTTTGTATCCTTTGGCTTATACCACGTACTTGAGTTTAATTTGAATTGTTGGGCTAGAGCTGAAAGGCCTAAGTGGCCTAAACAGAAAATGTTACGCTTACTGAGTGCGCTGAGATAGTTAGGCTTTTGTAAAGTAGCTAACACTGTGTATACTTTAATCAAAACACTGCATTGGAGAATGTATTGTAGCTGTTCTTTGGGGAAAAGGATCTTAGGAGTTTTTCATGTGTCAGGAATGTATGTGTGTTAGGATGGGTATGAGAATGACAATGGCAAGCAGCATTTGTTGATAAGGATGTGTCTCAGCCTTACTCTCTTCCCCTTACTGAGGCAGTTGCCTAAGAAAACAAGAATTAGGAATTAGTCATCTTCTGACTAATATAATAATACTGTGCAATCTGAGAATGTCAAAATTTGTTCAAAAACTTAGAAAGAAGGGAAGTAAATGCAGACAAAAGATAGAAACAGGCTCAAAGACAACCCTGTGGGTGAAGGCTATGATTATAGTTTCAAGGAGTCTTAGTTGGATATGTCTGAGGAGTCAGAAGAGGGTTGAAGCAAAGCTTACAAGGCCAACAGTATTTCTGTGTTACTAGGTGGAATGTATTAATGAAAAATCGATCTACTCAGCCAGGTTTCAGCCAGCCAGTTCTGTTTCTGATATTGAGGCATAATACATCAGTAGTTTGCTTATTAAACAGCTAAGTATTTCCAAAGTAATTGAAAAGCCAAGGTGAATTATTTCTGCAACCAAAATGGTTGCAAAACTGTTCTTCCCTTTACTCCTTTAAATTTAAGCTCTTTACAATAGATTATAGTGGGAATTACGTATTTAGGATACTCAAATTATTTGTCATTGTGGCATTTGTGGGAAAGTGATGTTCCCAAACGGTGATGCCATGCTTTGTTTTATCTGGTGCTTTGGGCAGTCTAATATGACTGTGACTTACTACCTGTGCAATAAGCATAGTTTTTCTCCTGCCTTTTGGGTGGGTGGGTTTTTTTCTTACATAGAAAAGCATGGATCCTGGAATGTTCACTTATGTGTTTACAGATGCAATCACTCCTTAGAAGGGAGGGACTCTCTGGAATTTGCCGGGCTCAGAACTTTCTTGTAATGTTAATGTATGAGAAGTATATGCCTAAGTAGGTATGAAATTACTTAGCCTGTCATCAGCACTCACAACGTCAGTTGGCTTCACTGTGAGCTGGACAAAATCTTTTTCATCTCTCTGCCCATCTGTCCTCCCTCCCTCAGCACTTTAGGCTTAGGGCTGGGACTCTAGGCCAAGCTTTTGGGAGGAAAGTGATGGACATGAGTGGCTGAAAACTGTCATCAGTTTCTGATAAATCTTCCTTCCTGTGTACATTACCAGTCAGGTTTTATATTGAAGGTGTGTAAATGCTCTGAGCATGACAGATTCATCTAAGCCCCAGAATATTTCTGTTCCCTGTTACCTCTTCTGAATTTTTCTTTTAGTCAAACTCATGAAATTGATGGTTCTCTAATGGCAGCTGAGAAGGAATCATCAAAGTGGCCAGTGTTGGCAATAATAGTCTGTAGTTGTCTTGGTTTCCACACACTTACACATTTTCTCCAGCCACCTTGGTATTTAATCTTCAGAAAAAATACAAAGAAATAATTTATTTCTGTCTGACCATATATTGAAGGGAGTTTAAATACGTTATCAAAAATCAAGCAGATCTCATGCAGAAATTCTCTGCCCTCATCTTTAGACATGTAGCGTGTTTCTTCTGGGCAGCCTACAAAGTTGTTGCTTAATGCAAAAACCAAGCAAATAACCCTCCATCCCAGGATGTAATACATTTTTGAAAAATTGTTTGTAGTTAATAGCAATTCTGTCTAGAAGAACTTCCAAGAGAATTAATGGATATGATAGTCATAATTCTTGTGATGATAAAGCATTTGCTAAGGAAATTGACTTTGAGTACAAGCTGAAGTTGTCAGTTGTGGGCCTTTATACCTGATGCTAGACACATATTAAATAGGATGTGTTTTATTGGTTATACATGTCTAATTGCTGGAGACAAAAGGGAAAATTTGGAGCAAAGGCAGAAGAAAATACATTGCTCTTTTCTCACAAAAACATATTTTTCAATTAATTGTAAATGCAGCTTTGTCTTGAACTTTCATAAATGTTTTCTAGAATGCTCAAAGCAAGGTCTTAACAGCTTGATCAAAGTCCTTGCCTGAAGTTCTAAGTTTTCATTTTACTTTTTGCCTCTGGATTCTGAGATGGACAGTTTGTGTTTATTTGCTCTAACTGTACGAAAACAGGTCATGATTTCCTCCCACCTAGATTCACTTATCTATCATGGGCTGACATGATCAGCCTCTGGGATTGTGATGAAGAGTTCAGGAGGCTTGTTAGGTTTGAAAAGCTTTTTTTCTTTATTA